>BPLS01000600.1:798280-866345 GCA_019656275.1 Rhododendron kiyosumense
GCCAGATAAGTACCTCTACAGTTGAATTTTGCAAATCTTATTTGTGTACCTGTGCACAGGTACAGTGACCATTTATACTTTTTTAACCATGTATTGCTTTGACAATTTCTAAGTTCTAAGCTACTAAAGAAGGGTTTAGGGATACAGTTTAGCACCGCCCCCCAAGATATCAACTATTTTAAAGAAACCATTTTCCTCAGCAAACTGTATTACAATTGTGGCTGGCCAATGACTCTTATTCTATAGAGGGATAGACCCTTTCGGGCATTAGAACACCAAGCAAATAAAAAACTGCAAAGGAAGTTTCCAGCACAACCAAAAGAGCCCTAGCTAGCCAAACTAGTGGCAAACAACATGACTTATAAGAGTTGTATACTTGCCACTATGCTAAGAAATTCACTAGTGTTTTCCCCAGTTTGCAACGTTGTCACTTATCATTATGCTAATCCATCTACTACCCCGAAACATTTTTTTGTTGGGATCTACAATGCAAAATCCTAAATATCACTGGTGCTTTTTCCAAATTGGTAAAGACCATGTACACAAATAAGCATTCTTTATGAAAACCTATGGTTAATCACTGGCAATAATGCCAAAGTTGGTATCCCTATCGTAAATCAATATCAAGATTCCAAAACTTGTGTTTCCTGTAGAGGGTTGGTTCTAGTAACGTGTAAAACAATCTAGTGCTTCCTATAACACGGGTCAGAGTCCAATTGCAATAAACTAAACTAGTGGCAGCTGGCAGCCAACTATTAGTCAAACATAGGATTTGCCTGAACCTTATCAACTCACAAGAAGGAATTTGCAAATTCTACCTCTTCTGTACTGAACTTTCCGGTCCACGAGTTAGAAGCACAACACTTCCACTTAGGTGGACAAATTGGTTTAGTTGGGGTAATGGACTAGCTATGCAAGCCTGACAAGGAACAAATGGGAGACTCACAATTCAGGGACTCTATTAGGAGCGCGTAAAAAGCAGGATTGAAACCCTGGCTCTACCCCCAAGTCCTAATCTTTACATTCCTAATAGCAATGATTATTCTTATTTCTAACATATGGATAAATCTTTTTCCTCTTTCTTTTTCCAATCAAAGTGTCTACAGCGACAATCAATGCGCATTTCAACTACCAAATCGCCACATGACTGTAAAATTGAAAATGCTAACCCACATACAGTTGTACTCCCTTCGTCATATAGTTCATCCACTTTTTGACTTCTAGGTGTCCTAATTTATGTGTCCCCTTTGAAAACCCCAAGAATAAGTGCTGTGAAAATACTTTTTTTACCCTCATTTCTTGAATTGAAGGGACAAGTGAAATTTGAATTCAAAGGTATTTTGGGAAAGTTCAAGTTTTTAAAGTGTGTAATTTGATGATATGAGGCTCTGAGCTACTCCCTCCATCCAATTTGTTTTAACAACAGCATAAAACAATCGAATTCAAACAGAATTGGGGAAAATGGAAAATCACGTGCACTCCGTTTACTACTACCTCTTTTTCCAGAAGCTTGGAGAAGTATCGCTCGGCCTGAACAGAGGTGACGTCACCCCTGTAGTCGCGCCAGATCAAGCACCGGCCCTTGACATCCATAATGAAAAGCGCCGAGGCGGCGCCCGCCATTGATGGACAACTTCGATGATCGCCGACCTTACAGATACGAATACGTGTGTATATATAGGTTTGAGGAGAGACTTGCTTGACGCAATTCGATCGAAAGCTTCAATCTTTGGGCGAATTTGAAGCTTTTGCGCGGTTTTTGGGCTATTTGATCTGGGTTTTCATCTGGGAGAAATGTCGGAGGAGGAGAAGTGAGATGGAGCTGAGGTGGCTTTTGGGTGGAGGATTATAAGTGCTTCGAACATGCGTGCATCGGATGTTCCTGGAATTAAATAAGTCGAGACCAGAGAATTCAGTTCAAGCTGTTTTCACCTTTTTAGCCCTTTTATTTTAAGTAATTATCGCACTCCCTAAATTTTATTCTTCACATAAGAATAATTTGGTGAGTGTGAAAATAACTCTACTTTTTTTTTTTATGCGCATATTGTGATAACGGGGACAATTACTTTTTTTGGGGTACCTCTGGGAGTGAGATTAAGTTGTCGATCAGGCGAAATGATGTGCGACACCATTACATCTTCTTGATCAATTTTCATGTTAGTAAGTCTATCCGTGACTTTGTTGTCCTCCCTAAGAGTATGCCTTAAGGTGCATCCCGTAGTATCCACAAGGGCCAATTCATTTTTTAGCTAGATAACTCGTTTGAGCACACGCAAAAAATTGTATTAATCGTAAATCATATTACGTTGATTGGATATCATTTAATAGGGTTAAAAAAGAAATTTAAGCACCGAATCGAAACCCGACACCTTTTTTGGTGTACGGTCCGATGTTTTCAATATCTTTTTGTAATAACTCTGAATTTCAATGAATAAAAAGTTATTTATTATTATTCGAGTTATTAATTTTAATTGCTTGAATTACTTTAATTCCTGTAATTTGTCACAATTGCACTTTAACCCTTCTAATTTCATTTCTTGCACTTTAATCCTATTTAGCAAGCCTAGTTAGCTTTTAATCATCCGGTTGGAGAAACTAAACTAGGAAACCTTCTAGTCATCGTAAAATGACCGTTTTGTCACTCATTGGAATTTTTGACCCTTTTGAACCCTAGACTAAGAATTTTAATATTCTTTTTCTTTTAATCAATTTAGTTTATTCTTTGTCCATTGGACAATAATTGTTAGGGAAACTATTACCCATTGGATAATAGAATCTCATTTGTTTATATTAAAAGTATAATTACTTTAAAGTACTTTTTTATTATTTTAATATTAAAGGTGACCTAATAACTATTATCCATTGGATAATAGAAATTAGGGGAATTATTACCTATTGGATAAAAGGGTGAATCTTTCAAGGTACCATGAGATTATTAAATTAATCTTTTTCTTAAGCCATGTGGCATAGTACTCATTATTTTAATATAAAGGTACATGGTACTAAGATTCCCAAAATACCCCTTTATTATTTTTTTATTGGGATTTTGAACCACCCATTGTATAAGTGTATATGTGTATATATATATATATATATATATATATTAGTACCTAGATGATTAGAATAATACCTAAAGTACCATATGCCTATTTATGGAAAATCTTAGGCCTTAAAGACTATATTGATTTTTTTTGTACCAAAAGTACTACTTTTTTATTTCTTTTCCTTGCAATATAACATATATATATATATATATATATATATTGTACTTAACAAGAGAGTGAGAGGGAGAGAGAGGAGAGAGAGAGCCGTGGGAGAGAGAAGGAGAGAGGGGGGCCGGTTGGGAGGAGAAAGGAGGAGGGAGATTTGCTTGTACTTGTCCATTGAACTACCTATGTACTTTCAATCTTTGGGATTTTTTCTCTTCCAAGCCAAATCTTAACTCCATTGTACTTCCTTCAATTGTTAAACCCTTAGATCTTGTACAATTCTCATCTCCACCACATATTTGCTCCAAGAATCAAATCCTTGGTACACATAGCCTTGCAAACCTAGCATTCTAGCCTTTGATCTTCCATAATGGCATGACAAATGTCAAAATTTGAGCTTGGGAGAGAGAGAGGGGGGGGGCCCGCCATGTAGAAAGGGAGAGAGCCAAGCCTTTGCCTATAAATAGAGAGCCATTCTATGCTTCAAACTCACACCTCAAAGCAATAGCTCTTCCTTCTCTCTAGAAAATTCAAGTATCCTTGTTTTAAGTTCAAAAATTTCTTTGTTCTTGAGTGTTCTTGAGCGAAACTACCAAACTACTTCCAATACCACCCATCGATCCTTAAAGTAGTTTAGTTAAGCTTAGGAAGTTGTTTCTAGGAAAAAAAAATACAAATCTTTTCCTTTCGAAGCAATCCGAGGGCCGTTACGCCGCCGAAATCCAAACTGACGACCAAATCTTCCATAGCCGTCACCGCCTAGAAGAACGGTAGTTCAATCTTACTATTTTTAAGTAGTTAAATCCTTACTTTATTTTCTATAAGTAGTTTAAATCTTGCTATGAGAATCTCTACTTACTTTTCCTAAAGTTTAAGAAGTTACTTGATCGTAGATAAAAAAGCAAAAATGCATGATTATGTCGTTTATGAAATTCAAGTATGCTATGTAGCTTAGATGTTCTTGTCGTACTATTTCAAAGCTTGATTGAATGCATGTTGTATGTAAAGTTTTACACGCGGAGTCTTGCATGAGAACGTGACACGAAAATCGAGAAAAGTAGAAACATGGCACCTAGGGTGTGGTTTAACAAAAGAAATGTGTTTTCCCGGTTGGAAATATTTTTGACACTATATAATGACCATTTCGAGGGTATTATGTGAGTTGTGTGGGTGTGTGTGTGCCAATGGGAACCCGGAACGGCGGAACCATTGTGAGAATACTCGGGAGACCGGTGCGGCGGAACCGAGATTGGGTGAGTAGCTTGGTTATCCGCGGTACGGAGCCAATGCAATGTGTGCCAATGGGAACCCGGTGCGGCGGAACCATTGTGAGGATACTCGGGAACCCGGAACGGCGGAACCGAGGTTGGGTGAGTTAAAAAGGTGTTTTTGAAAAGAGTAGTAACGATATGGTTCACAATGAGTCAACGTCAACGGTAGTTACAAAACAAACGTGAATGTGTTAGCACTATTGTCTTTTTATCATTGCTTATATACTTATTATGTGGAAATCGATGCTAGTACGTAGGATTTTACTATTGAGCCTCCGTAACTCATGATGTTGCCTTTTTGGTGACCCTGGCATATTATATGGGCGGCGACGCCGGTATAATATGTCAGACTTAATAGATGAACAGGGCGAACTATTCACCTTGGAGGCGTTCGGAGCCGAAGAACTCGCTAGGTTGGAGGAACAAGAGGAGCCGTAGAATAGGAACCTTAGTTCCCTTTTGTTATCCCTTTTGTATTTCAAATGCTCTTATGAGAGCCGTATTGTAATAATGAGCAGTAACTCACTTTATTTCTGTAATAAATTATTTCCTTAACGTACCTAAAAATAGGGGCGTTACACTTTTTTCTTTTTTTTGACAGGTAATGCATTTTGAAATTATGTAGTAGGATACTCGATAAGTGTAATTGTTTATGTAGTTGATGTTCCTAGCGGAGTTCTTAAAAGTGAACGGTCTTTGATCATCAAGGTGAGCTCAGAAAGGGCCTAAGAGCATCTTTAATGGGCTTTCCTCATTTGTGTGTTAAAATACTATGTATTAGAACAAAAAGTGAGTCACATAAGTGTATGTTAAGTGTTAAGGCATTAGTACATTTGGTTTTTTTTTTTTTTTTTTTCTTATTCAATTTTTTTCGTATTTGTTAATTTTTTGTCAATTTTTTTTTTGAAAATTATTGCTTTGTCATGACGATAGAAATCTAAAAATTACAAATGAAATTCATTTTTTTTAATAAAGACGAAAAAATTGGCTTATTGACTTTTTTCATCTTTATTAAAAAAAATTAGATTTTGATCGTAATTTTTTACTTTTTAGATTCCTCTCATAATGACAAACAATAATCATCAAAAAATCAACGAAAAACTAACAAATGCGAAAAAAAATTTGAATAAGGAAAAAAATTTAGGCTAGCATATGGAGTACATGAGTACTCGACTTGTTCAGCTTAATCATGATGTGTAAAAAAAATTGTACCATTTGTGATCAACTTAAGTAAATTTATAGTTGCCTGACGATCGAAAAAATAAATTTCACCAATACTTAATTCGTTCGGCTTATTTATCTAAGCCTACTTGACAAATCAGTAGTTTAAGTTTCTAGTCTCTCTACTTTTCTTAAATCTGAAATCGGAATCTATGTTCTTACCCCATAATTAATGAGAGAGAAATCTATTCACGAAGGAACCGTGAATAAGTTGTTCACGAAAAACGATCAACAATTGAGATATGTTTTTTTTATAAGCAGTTGAGATATGTTTTTAATTTTTGACCGATAATAAATATTTCTTACCGTTAATAATTTATTTTTAATCTGAACCACCAATATCGGCTCCGTAAACTTTATTTAAAAAGTTTTTCTCAATTAGTAACAAACACTTCTCTTTATTGCATTCTTATGTAACTGTTTAATTAACCACCTTATTACATTGAAGTACACCATAATCCTCTTCAGAATAACCCTAAACCCAGAAAACTGTAGAGCCATTACAAACACAATTAACCCATAAAATCACATGGCATGACCATAGCATAGCATCCACAGATGGGCCACGGCTCCATGCAGAACCGCTAGCTTCAAAACTCACGACCTCCCACCGGGGCCACCAACTTCCTGAGCCCTCTGCCCCACCTCCCTAGCCTTCTGCCCGAGCTGCCCCGTCGCCTCTTGCACGCGCCGCGCCGCCTGATCCAGCGGCCCCGGCAGCATCCCGCTCCGGCGGACGCAGTTCACGGCCCACGAGAAAGACGACAGCGCCGTCACCCCGAACGCGCCCGAGGCTAGGAAGCCTGCCACGGCCAGGGCGAGGGTGAGCGCGGCGGGGACGAGGACGGGGCTGCAGATGACGAAGAGCGGGGTGGTGAGAGCGAGGCCGACGAGGGTGCCGGCGAGGGTGAGGCCGGAGAGGAGGAGGAGGAGGCCTCCGGCGGGGAGGAGAGTGACGACGGCGAGGACCTGGGACTTGGAGGGGCGCTTCTCGGGGAGGAGGGATTTGGTGAGGTCGGTGGGGCCGCCGCCGCCGCGGTGCGGCTGCTGCTGCTGTTGGAAGCGATGCTCTTGGTCGTGGCGGTGTTCGGCCATTGGTGGCGGTTGTTGGAGAGAGAGAGTGAGGGAGTAAGGAAGGTGGGAGGTGGGTGGGTTTTAAGGAGGGTGGAGAGGGGACAGGTGGAGTTTGGGGATGACATTTGTTTGGGAGAATTTTTTTGTCGAGATTTGCATGGGAAATGGGTCTATTACGATTGATGGTGGGATTAGTTGGGAAACTTCTTGGACAATCCGTTTCGCCGCTTCTTAATTTGGTTTTGGTGTGTTGTTGTAATGGAGTCCGGCCGGTTTTCTTCATCGATCCACACCAAACGAGGCTGAATGGTTACCTTGCTCGGTTGCTCCTATCGGTTGTTTTCTAACTTTTACGTCTTACCAAGTTTAACTAGAGTTAATCTTAAGAAACCACAAATCATGAAAGTATAGTTGATGATTTGGTATCTTCATATTTGGAAGATTGTCCCTTGCATTGCATTGCATTGCGAGAGGAAAAGATGCGCGGGAAAGAGTCTGAGATCTGTTTCGGAACATATACAATTCCACCTCCCCATAAATCAACCGGATAGTTGAAATTAAAAATTTGTTCAAGCAATCATTTACCATCCAAAAAGATTGTCCAAAGCTTTACCATTTTCTCTCTTGTGATTAAGGCCCGGTGTGCTGCATAATGTATGGCTTAATTAAGTTGTTCAATTGGATTTTGTTATGTTCTGGTCGATCTTGTGCTTACTTGGGCCGAAGAAGGGCAAAATTTGGGCTTCTGAGAGTTCACCCTGGCCCAACCCTGATTTCTCATGTGGGCCAGGCCTTGCTAAGTTTAACTGTGTAAGCTTATCAGACATCATTTTTTTTTATTAATATAAGCCCTTTTCTTTTTCTATTAATTAGTTGCTGTTTTTCCTCCAAAATCATCCTTTTCTCAAATATTTCTCCTCAATGCCCTCTTATATATATATATATAAGGAAAAACAAACATAGAACAATTTGTTTCTAAATTCAATGAGGAGCACAAGATTGGAATATATATACAATCATTTAAATTGTGATACATACGATACCATGAGAGTATAATATCATTTTCCATCACTACTATACACATTTGATGAGATCATGCATTCTCCGAGCTTATCTCGTCAAATAAACGAGAGTTTGGAATGGTTGGTGCATAATGCTTAACCGGCCAAGGGCTTGGATAAATAAGGAGACCTAGCACATAAAAAATTAAGTTAGAATTGCTCTGATAATTGAAAGCTTGATTGATATGCCAATTTGAAGGAATTTTTAGCAATATTATTCAAGTTCAAACTTAGATTAACGCACAAATGCAGACTTTGCATGCATATGATTAAAGTTTGTACTCCTCTTTTTAAAGGGTTGGTGGGATTAATGTCACTATTCCTTGAATATTATTTATTTGGAAGATATTCTTAGATTCTTCATATGATGGTCTCCACACAAAAAACATAACTCGACGCATATTGTATTAAGGATGATAATTATTGTCATCAATCTTAATAAATCAAACATTGTTCAGAAAGAGAGTGCATGGAGTGCTGCTATTTTTTGTTCATCTACATAAAAAATGTAGATGAACAATTATGCATTTTGTGTCAGGTCCACATCCATGCAGCGATAAGATCTATTTTTTTCATAGAATTTGATGTTTATTCCTTGCAAACAATCAACTTGATACCATATCGTGAAGTGCATAATCGACTCATGCTTTTCTTGGTTCCAAATTTTAGTTCAACATTTTTGGACTAAGCATGTATTCGATTGAGCTCAATCTCTTATCATTAAGCACATATTGATATTCCATGGAATTGATTGTTGTGGAGAATGTTTAAAATTACTTTTGTACAAATTGATTGGATCTTATTATCAAGGCTCAGCGGAAGCCCCGCACATATAGATAAGTAATGTTCATCGACTTTTCAAGTGGGCGAACAAAATAGCTAGTAGTACCACCGGATACTATGATTGTCAAAAAGTGGAATTCTTCGACCCATAATCTTGTAATTGTTAATTGTACCCTTGATGGGAGCCATCATAATCCGATCATGATCATCATTGGTAACCCGCCAAAAGAACCAGTCTTCTTGGTATTAAGAAATACAAAGGATAAAGAAAGAGATCATCGGGTCCACTTTTTTTATTTTTAAAATTCAGATGTCCGAATCATTTTATACACACTTCTACTAATTCTGAAGACCTAATCTCACTTCTCCTGGCCACTTGCAGAGAGCCCGATGGACAGTCCCAAGGGGTTGATAACATATCTAAGATGTTTTAAACCTGAAACTTTAAGAAGAAACTAAATTCTTATAATTCAGACCTTGACTGTCAAGCCGATATACAGGGTACAATAGTATGTTAAAACAGTCAAACTAAGACTAATGATTGTAGAGTTTTTGTTTTGGACACATTAGAGTAATTAACATTACCCGAATTGTTTATAATTCCTCTATGCAAGTGGGCATGACTCATTGCCCTACTGATCATAGGTTCTTATAAAGCTAAAGTGCAATAATAAATAATTATCTTAATTGATTGAGTTTGGGAGACGAGCATGTTAGGCCAAATTGTGTACATTTTAAAGTTATTATGAATGTTTAAAAAAGTAATCCATTAGATTTGGGTGATGATATGTGTGGGGCTTAATTAATTTAACAAGGTTTCAAGCATGCCTTTTTAAATTTTGTTATTTAAAAAAGATATCTTGTACTGGCAAAGCATTTTTAAATGTGGGAGGATCGATCTAGTTAACGAATGCATATATATAATGCGATACCCAAAGAAATATTTTTAAAAGCGCAAATAATCTATGAAATTAATAACCCTGTAAAAGTTATTGAAAAAGTCTAACCTAAAGGAACAAATTAGGGTTTTCAATAACCGTATTTATTAGGATTCAAAATTGCTGCAGCATGACGGCATCGGTTGTATATATTGACGACGGGAATCAGTTCTGGCGATCCGGAATTTTTAAAAATTCGTTCTTGTAATTTTTTAGTAATTGCCTAATTAAATCACCTTTAGGTTCGAGTAATCTACCATAATAGCTGTAATCGAATTTGTAAATCGGAAACGGGATGATAACGAAATGAAAATCGGCCCAAATCAAATGCGATTTTCCATCTGATCACCTGCACATCAGGATATAATTGTATCGAAAAGCTCAAAAACAGTAATCGACCAAAACAATAGCCCATGTTTAAAATTTTCGACAAATAGTCAGGGTCACTAAAAAAAAAAAAAAAAGTGTTGCTCACGCTTCTTTTAGTGGCGTTTCAAAAAATGCTAGCAAGGTGACTTTTCCCAGCATTTTTGAAAAAACTCGAGAAAGAAGCAATTTTTACTCATGAATCAATCCTGAAGTTTTTCAAATAACGCCGCCATAGATCTTTTAAATGCAGAAACCTAAGCCGACATTGGCAACCGACAGTGCTGTGCACTAGCTACACAGCATTGCATCTGAGCTGTCTGTTCAGCAATCCAACGGTTCAAATCTCATCTCCACCATCGGAGCTGTTTATTACCAAGATAAAATCTAGACCGTTGGACTAACGAACAGATGACCCAAATGTGCAGAACACTGGTGAAATGGTGATCATATTATTACAGAATCAGAGAGAGAGAGAGAGAGAGAGAGAGAGAGAGAGGAACATAAGATCGATGGAAATATCTGGTAGGGGGCATGAACAGAAGCGCCCACATCCTTTTGTTTGTGATGAGATAGGAGTAGTAGTTGTTAATTGTCATCCTCGTAGTTAACCCTGCAGGAGCAGGAGCAGGAGCAGGACTCTGCTCTTTTTTTGCTTCTTTTCCACGCCTTTTACAGAAAGAAAAAGTGAAATTGGATTTGATGTGTTTGATATACGGCCCACTCTTATGGACTAGTACTACTACTATACTATTGATCTTCTTGATTCATAAATGCAACCAACTGATCAAACACTGTGTCGCCCAGACTCCAGTCCTTCCTTCTGTAAACCTAGCTAAAGGACGGACCGCTGCGCTTGCTGTGTCTCCAACTGCAACTTGCAATCCACACTGCTCCCGTTTTAGATTTATTTTTTTTCTTCATCTTCATAGTATCCAGGCCATCGCTTACGGGCAGCTCAATTAATTTTGGAGAATAAAAATCATGCTTCAAAGAAGGCCCTCCCCTCCTCCCCGAAACTATAAGTAGCTCGTCAGCTTCTATGTTTGCCTTGCATAATAAATAAAAAGAAATTTTGGATACAGAGAACTCAACCACACCCACTGTTTAAAAGTACCAGAGAGAAGTGATCGTTAAGTTCTTAACCTCCAATGAACACATCCATGTTTGAATATCCACACGACGGCACGTGGGTTCGTGATTCCGTCTACATCAAACGACTCCAAATATAGCTATGTCCGAAAATTGTATTCGTAGACTTTTTGTTGCAATCTATATAGGGGTTCCATGACCATGGCACCCGATACACCCAAGTCTACAATGTGAATTTTATTGAGTTTATTAATAAAATTTTTGCCATTTCAAAAAAAAAAGAAAAGGTCCACAATGTGAATTACACGGTACAGTCCACAAATGAAACCTCAGACGATCGAGTTGCCTCTGTAGATAAAAGTACAGTAAAACCCAACAGAAACTTCAGAAAACTTCTGACCCAACACAGTGCAGTACAGTACACCAATCTAACTGTGCAGAAATGTGTACACACAGAGAAAATTTTCAATGCCGGGTGGGAACGGACAACGTAGTGCCGAACACGCATTTTAGCTGTCCAAACGTATTTTAGAAGGCTCAAATCTGTTTGGACTTGAGGGGATGTTTTGGCAATTTTATACTAAAAAATTACCCAAACGGGCCAAACAGATTTGGATCGTTCAAAACACGTTTGGATGGCCGAGATCGTGCTCGGCACCACGTGGCCCGTGCCCACTTGGCACTGAAAAACTTCTGGTACACAGATGATCCCGAATTTATCCGGGCCCATCACATAAATCTTTGAGATCTTTGATGGGTTCGTCCTAAATTTACCACAGTTTTCCTTGTCCTCTCCCCTTTCCCTATATATTGGAGGCCAGGTTTTGCATAGACACATAGATGGAGCTAGCACAAATTAAGCAACTCGGCTCTGTTCAGTTTGAATTTTGACGGAGGTTTTTGAGAATAATAAGTGAAAAGAGATAAACAGAGAAAACATATTGGAGATGTACCCAAGAATTTTAAGACCCCTATGAAGAAGGTTACATGAAGATATTTTGTCATCTTCCCTCTGCTGGCTCATCTTTTGTGTAGGACAGTTTAATATTTTTTTCACAATGTAAGAGTATTGTTGGTGAAGATATTTTGGGAGGATTCGAACTTGAGACAACTTCAGCAACTAGTATTGTACTCTGTTAGTATATCCAAACCCTAATTTTAAACTTATTGTAAAATCCTGAATTACATGTGATGGGGTAAAGTGACTATGATTATCGGATCAAATTGATTTTTTAAAAAAGAATTATACATAATTTCTAAAAAATAAAATGAAGTTAATCAAAGGAGAGAAGGCTCTATGTTCCTTTGGTTAATTAATCAACATCCAGAAAAAGAAAAGGAAAAAGTACGGGCAACACTGTGTGGTGGCGGGTTTGGGGTGTTCTCTTTCAATGCTTTTTTTTTTCGCCGGCTAGTTGTTTTGGGCTGTGGTTTTTGTTGGTTCTTTTTGGTGTTCGGTTGGACATCTTACCTTCCTTTAGGTCTCATGTGGCTTCTTGCCGGTGTGTCCTTGATCCTTTTAATCTTTGTAACCTTTTATAAAAATTAATAAACTCTTTTTGCTTGGAAAAAAAACACTGTGTGATCTTTATATTGGGTGAGCTTTCCCTAAGGCTAAATTTTTGGTATTTTTTGAATTTCGTTAGATTCACGTCTTATTTTCAGATCATATCAACGAGAGGAGCGTAAAAGTTGTGTTGCATATATGTACATTGATGTATGTACTCATATATATTCTTTTCGAATTCACAGATACTTTGAAACAAGCTAGAAAATCTCTTGTGTTTTCAAAAGCAAAACATGAATCCTGATATATAGTGAAAAAAGTGTTAGTAGTACTGTGGTAGCTGGCTAGGTACCAAACGACAAACACAAAGATGAAAGAAGACGCACGTATGTGTCTGTTGCTACTACTATAGAATTCTAGATTTTTGTCGCACATACTTACAAAAGAAATGGGTCTCATACACACTGTAAATATCCGGTATGCGTGGAGTCAACTCCTTTGTATATGTGTAAGTATTTATGTGTGATAATAACGTATATTATATAAATTATTATAGTGATTTAGTGTTGTGTATGTAGCATATCTCTGTTAGAATTGGGAGAATGAGATATTTCCAACAGTAAAGTCGATTTCTTCGTCCACCCAAAATTCCCGACAGAGATGAATCGAAAAGGGGGTGTGGGATTCTTTGATGATCTCAAGAAAGTTCAATTGGCCCAATCGAGAAGACCATGAATCGTAGATGTCGATGGACGTGACGCCCCACTTGGACTGCTACAACACCACACATGCACACTCACAGAGAGAGAGAGAGAGAGAGAGAGATCTGACACAGATTAGAGGAAAAGGCGAGAGAGAGAGAGGGGTATTATAGGGTTGGGATAAGAAATGAGGTCCCGTTTCCGTGGAACAAAGAATTTGAAATCTGTGAAATAAGGTCCAAGAAAATACAAGAATGAATGGAAGATGCTAAAAAAAGGCAATGGATTGTTGTTAAGATTAAATTTTTTTTTTTTTTATTGAAGTGTGTAAAATATAAAAAAGGATGGGCACCACACATGAAATCCGATCCATGAAAAAAATTGAATGGCTCAAATTTACAACAGTCTGAATCTAGACGATTCATTTTCTTCTATGAATATTTTTATGAACCGAATTTCTTGTATCCAATCATTTTTGAAAAAATAAATAAAAGTGAATGAATATGTATTAAAAAGTGTAAAAAGTATATTGAAATCTTCTCTCTTTTGTCTTTTTTAAAGATTTTTAAGAGCCCACGAGAATGCTTCTTGGTCATCATCACAACATCACGAGAAATTTTTGGGTGCGAGATGGATACCGCGTCATTAGGCCGATATGGTGCCAGAGTAACACATTCAGGTTGTTCAAAAGTGTATTTGATGGTCCAGATTAAAACATTTTCTCTTCTTTCACCCCAACCCTCTCTTTCCTCTTTATCTCTTCAAATCCAAGTCATCCAAAACCAAAATAAACGGTCCGGATATATCGAATGAGCACTAGGTGGTATCCGCTCAGCACTAAAAATCTTCTCACAAAAAACAAAAGTGCCCCTACACCCTTCCTAAAAGAATTACGTGACCTAATAATTGATTGACACCTCTCTCTCTCTCTCTCTCTCTGACGTAGTGAAACAAGTTTTCCTCTCTTTCAACAAATCCAAAACCCCAAGCACATCTTTCTTTTAGACCATGTGTTAAACAGCGTGTGCTTCGATTCGATGTATTTTTTTGGGTAAGCAATGTGTGCTTCGATGTTGTCAAGAAACAATAAATAATATGGAAATGTTTTCCCACCTCCTTCTTGGAAACGCATATCTGCGATTTTAGAACACTATTTCAAAACCCTAACCCTAATTCTGTTTGGTAAGCTTCGTTTTACTAATAAGTTTTGGTTTTGATCCGATTCCTTTTCCCAATTCCGAGTCATGGCCGCCCTCCAAGATGTTTATGGCGTCTGTGTGTTAGAGAGAGAGTGAGAGAGATAGTGGCATGCACTGTTTTGTCTGGGAGGCGTTGGGGGGACGAAAACAGTGAAGGGTATGTGGAGAACAATCAATCCCATATGGATCCAATGGGCTATCAACTGTTACACCCACTGTTTTAGATAAATTGAAAAAAATTTAAAAAATAAACTTGCAAATTATATGAGGCTCATAAGCTGTCCATTAAATGGTCTAACTATTAGTACTATATATGGAAAATCAGATGGAAGCCAACGACACGTAGAGATGATAGAATTCAAAAATATATTACAGCGACACATATATATATATATATATATATATATATATATATATATATATATAATAGACTTGAATCGACCTCTGGCATATATATAATTTATATAATTTTCCGTTCCTTTGGTGCCAACTTAGTTAGGATCAGTGGTTATGTTGGCACTAGTGGTTTTGGTTGTGATGCGCTTTTTCACCTTCCTTTTAATCTTTGCAATTCTTTGTTTTTTGGGTTATCAGAAAAATAACTCTGCTTGGTTCTCCTTTTTTATAGTTACTTTTAACTCTCGGCACAGTTTTCAATAAATTTTTTTCTTTATCTCTCTCCATTCATTACCACTCAATTTTCAAAAATAACTTTTGAAATTGTAAACCAAACAAAGGGATTGACTTGAATTAAACAAAACTGCTATTTTAGAGCATGTACATTAGATTAAGTAAAAGAACATCTTAGGTATTTTACCCAACCAAAAATTCAAAACAAGCATTGCATCAGGTTAGCAATAGCCCCTTTCGAGGTTAGGTAAAGTAACAGTGCTTAGGTAAATTTACCTAAGAACTATTCACTATCTATACATTTAATACTATTTTTTCTCTCTCTTCTAGCCTCACTTTCTCTCCTGCAACAACAAAAAGAATAGTGAAAAGAAAAAGAAAGTATTATTTTAATAGAAAATAGGTAAAATAAATAGTATTTGTGTATTATTGAAAGAGATATGAGTAGTCAAAAGAAAAAATGTGCACTATTTACTGACAATTTTGGTTCAATTTTTGCCTAATCTGATGTACTTGCTCTTATCTGTTAGTTAGTTCGAATCCACTTCACGCTCCAGAGTTCAGACCAAGACTTTTTGACTTGCATATTATAGGTTATTTCATGGTGTGGTATAAAACATACCTACATTTGATGTAGTCCATGCATCTCAATTAATTCTAAGTCAAAATTATAGGTCCCTATTGTGCATGGGGGTAGAAGATCAAGAAAAACAATGACATTTTAAGAATTCGAATCAGACTATACAAACGCGAAAAAACAAAATAGAGAACTTACTATCCGTATGCACGTTCATAGAAGTTCATAACACTTGCATAGAAAATCATACAATTTTCACCAAAATTACCGTACGTCTCTTTGCTTAAAAAATGAGCTGCAACGAGCACTTTCATTTATAATTAAGCCACACCAATAGGTACCCTCAAAATGACACGTCGCAATGGGCGGTCCCGGGCTTATTAATTCGAAAGTAACGTTTGTATATTTATGTGCAAATTAATGACGTAAGTTTTATATAAGTACTAAAATTTCTAATCCTAGATATATTATAGTACTAATTTATAATGAACGTGGATTATTTAATGAACAATATTTTTCCCTTAATGTATGCAAAGCTCCCTTAGAATGAAAGGTGTCTTTTCTGTTGCAACTTAGCGCCGACTTGCCTTGTATATTTTATGAGTCTTTTGGAATCAAATTAGCCTATATATAAATTTAGAATCAATTCTAAATTTATATGCTGAGAATGTAAAGCTAGAAAGCATGCAGTGGCCCTTCAGATCAACAAAGCACAAATGCAAAGCAAGAATATATCTATAGGGTTTATGGAAGACTAAGCCATAGACTTAGGGCCGCTATGGAGAATCCTCTTTTCTTCTAATTGTACCTTTAATTCTTCATTTAACCATAATCTATCACCCTAGCTAGGGAGAAAAGGAACTTTCACATGGACATTTTCTAGCTAGTGTTGCAGAGCTAAAATTATCAATAACACAACAAAAAAGATGAACTAGCTAAGCTTAGTCCTTATGCGCAGTGTTGGGCTTCGGATCCGGGGATGCGGCAAAGCAACTCCCTGCAGAGCGCATCCTGACCGTCCAAAAGTGTTTTCAGCGGTCTGGATTAAAAATGAACTCTTCCAAGGAAAATTACGTTAACTCTTCCAAGGAAGAGTTCGTTTTCAATATGGACCATATATTGATTGTCGAGATGGACGATTTAGATGCACCCTGCTAGGCACTCTACAAGGAGCTAGCTGCTTTGCAGCATTCCGGTGTCCATTGGGCTTCTTGCCTTTCACTTCCCCATTCCCCTCGATGTACCCATTATCGAGTTATCGATAAACATCTTCTTTGCCAACCAAAAAAAGAAAGAAAGAGATGAACTAGAGTATAGCTACTGATTCAAATAAAAATATAACCTAAAGAAAGACTTAGGTCTTCAATGCCATAGTAAACCCCCACAATTATTTACTTTGGGGTAATGGTTTTAGGTACAAAAATACATATAACTCCTGAACTACCAAATTATAAATCTTCTATATATATATGTTTTTAGAATTCAATGGCCTAGCTAGCTAGAAGTTTCCTTGTGAGGGCTAACTAGCTAGAAGCCAGCTTATAACTACAACTAATTAACCAAAATAATATCATACCATAGGATGATCCTCATAAGCTCCAGCTGAAAAGATGCAAAACCCTAGATGGGTTCTGACACTCCTCTTTAAATTCAAATATTTCCACCACCACCACCTCCACCTCCACCTCCACCTCCACTGCCTCCGGTTGTGTTACCAGAAGGGTTATAATCATACCATGGAAGAGGATACGGATAGGGGAAAGGAGAAGGAATTTGATGGAAATTCCCTCCCTCATTTCCCATCCTTCTATTTATCACCTCCACCGGCCTCGGGCGACTCACAGCGGTCGGATGACTAACCGAATTGACTAACCCCGGTGGTGGTGGGGCAGGTAAAGCGGTCGCCTGATTGATCTCATTGCAGGCGTACCGAATCAAATCGGCATTGGCGGTGTCCAGTTCCTTCTGGAGCCGCTCCACCTGTCTCTGGAGGAAAGAGATGGCACCAACGCACCCGTAAACCGGGTCCCTGACCCGGGCTTCTGCTTCGTAAGCGAGTGAGTTCACCGCGTCTTCCCTCTGGTGAGGGAGGACATCGTTGAGGAGTTTGGTCACGTTGCTTGCGCCAAAGATTTTGTGGACGTTGGCGAATTTCGTTGGCTCCTCTGGTGGGAAGTAAGGGGCGAAAACGCAGCCGGGCATGCACTTGCGCCGGAGGAACTTGCAGGCGGCGCAGGGGGTGCTGTAGGAGTTGTGAGATGAAGCCATTTCCCCTGCAAAAACCCAAGTAAACAAGTTATGAGATTTATTTCAGGAAAAAATAGAATTCTCGGGCATAATTTTCGGTACATATGCTTCAGAGGTACTTTTATTTCAAACGGAAACAAATTTTCATTTTTGAAATCATTATTGTACATAATTATTAGGAATGAGTTTTTGCATAAAAGTTTTTTTTTTTTTTAATTTTTATGTGGGGTGTTTAACTTCAAGAGATTTTAGTAAGGGAACTTCTTTTTTTTTTTTTTTTTGATCGGCAAAATTTTTTAATAGATCGATAAGAGCGTGTTAGGGAACTTGAGAGTGACAATTAAGAGTGTGTTTTATTGTTAATTTACACACAGAACTTGTTGAAAAGAACAGGTTTTTTTTTTTTTTTTTCCTCCTGAGAACAAGGGTTGAAGATTTTCCTGTGCAGAAATCTTCTTCATTTATGCTAAGCCATCTTTATTCTTGCGAGTTACTCTTAATGGGAAAATTAAAGAAAATGTCTCAATGGGAAAATTATCACAAATCTTCTGTTTCGGAAAAGCACAACAAATTAATCGGAGTTGCCATATTTTTCTCCGTGATCTGAATACTTCTTAATTAAAGACTCTCTCTCTCTCTCTCTCTCTCTCTCTCTCTCTCTCAGAAGAGCTTGATCTGCATGTTTTCTTATGGAGTGGTTTTAAAATCTTGTGCTATGTTTGATGCATTAACTCTCTCTAGCTCTCTCTCTCTCTCTCTCTCTCTCTCTAGATCGTAGATTTGGAAGAATTCAGCTGCATCAGCAATCATGACGACATCTAAACTTGTTCTTCTGAATTGCTCAGTTGCACATGGGATCCGGCCAGTGGAACCTCCCAAAAACTTAAGATGGCACACGAAAATCTGTGGGGTCTTACACTCTTCCTGCTAAGCTAAACCCTAGATGATCAGATACTACAACTCAAACAACATACATGTATATATATATATATGTGTGTATCCATAGTGTTTTTTTTCCTATAGCCTTTCAGATTTCCTAGAGCAACACCACAACCAGAATTACAGAAACTATCACAAGGAAGTACATTTAAATTACTAAGGAAACACCATATGTGGTTAATTTGTGATCTTGGTTTTAGTTTCTTCGATCAGCAGAACAAAAAGAAAAGTACCTTTTTTTTCTCTCCTGTAGATCCTTTTAATTTCAAGAGAGAGCTTTTTTTCCCCCCTTTTTTCTTCACCAGTGTGATGTAGCCCTGTGAAAGATATGTGAGAGAGCTTCACACATTCATATCTGGAGATGGTTGGATCGTCACCTCATAGAGGAACACCTAAAATTGGAGGGAGAGAGAGAGAGAGAGAGAGAGAGAGAGAGAGAGGAGAGGGGGGCCTGAAGATTAAGCAGGGAAAGGTAGTGGGTGGGATGAGAAGGGGCAAAGAGAATTTTTAGTGGATGGGAGAAGGAATGAGGGAAATCGAGGACAAAAGGGTAATAAATGGAGAAGCTGGTACAGTGATAATACCCATGGCTGTTGTCTTGTTGTGGCCCTTGTGGGGAGAGATTTTTCTGTGCTCGAGCGGGTATATGTCACGTGGTATCCGTTCGGCGTATTTGAACCGTCCGATATACTTTTGAACAGTTCGGATTAAAATTTTCTCGCTCCTATCACCCCAACACTTTCTCTCTCTTTTTCTCTCTCCAAATCTGAGCTGTTCAAAAATAAAATGAACGGCTCCGATACGGGAGCGGACGAACACCACGTGGTACCCGTTCGGCACTGAATTTTTTTCCGACGTCCCCCATTCTTCCCTCTATCCTATTGCCTCTTCCTCATGCATTCAAGTTCACACACAAAAAAAGAAAGAATAATAACTGGTTGGTGTGGTTGAATATTCTTCATCTTGAGTTCGAGTCATCATGGAAAAAATGCTCGGCTCCTGTTATAACTAGTAACTCTCTAAAATCAACTAACTTCCTATCGTCTGGCAAAACGAAGCTCAAAAAAAAAAAAAAAACCTAAAAACAAAATCACTACCAGAAAAATAGGAACACAATTACAAAAATAATCATAAAAATGAGCAAGAGACTGAAAAATAATCATAAGTGCTCATTAAAATATTACTTTTGAAAAATATTGCTACAATGCATCCCTTCTGTTTTGACTGTGTCTAGTATAATGCACCCTTAATTAGTTCTATATAAGTACATACTATTTGGACAAAAGTTTATCGCATAAATTTTAAATTCATAATTTATGCAATTGCTGAGAGAATTCAAAAGTTTATTGCATAATTTTTACTTAAGAATTCAAACTATTCCTGCAAATGCAGAGAATTTTATTTTATGTAAGTATAAAAAAAAAAAAATTCTCGGCAAACGAAACTTTTATAAGAACTCGAAAGGATACATCGAGGAGGCTCGAGCAAGGTAAGAGGACACACTTACTCAAGCAAACAGAAGAAAAAAGAACAGCTAATCAGGACCTTCCAACAAAAAATTTGAAGACAAACACTTGAAATAAACAGACCATTTTACAGCTTCAACAATTTGACTCCATCCAAAAAAATCCTAAAATCTTCCACCGATTACACCTTGACGTCGAATTTCGCCTTTTCAAATGTAAAGCCATACAAGTATAAATGTAAAGCGTTTCAAAGAGTTTTACTTCGCACGTGGAGACATGTATTATAATAGAGAGTGTCTTATTTCCGATTGTGTTGTAAAGAGCGTGTTTACAGTACCAACCAATTACAGCCGTCCGTGCAATTAATGGCTGAGATTCGTTTTTAATTATGGCCGGTTACAATTAACTCTTCTCCGAAAAAATTTCATTAACATCTTGACTGTCTAAATCACTTTTGAACGGTTATGATTGAGTGCTAAAATTACAGCACAGCCGAAAATAAGATTTTCTTATTATAATATATTGCTGGTGGTTAGTAGTTAAATGACAAGAAGGCAACATTCAATGCTCCTCCAAGAATTCAAACCCCACACTTCCGGTCAAAATCAAAGAGTACAAACATAGCTGCTGAGCTAAGCTTAGTGGCACTCTTGTTTGTAACAGCATCATTCACCCCTTACTTAAATTTGGGTAAAAATATGAGTAAAAATTTCATTTAGTATTGTGTGTTTCAATAGGTAAACTCAAACCCAAGCATAAATATGCACAAATTTGAGTAAAGCCTTCATTAATTAGCAATATTGTAAATTTAGAGGTGTGAAATTTGCCTTCAAAAATTTGAGTAAGAGTTTGAGTCTAATCAAATTTGAGTCTAATCGGTTTGGGTAAGGGGTGGAGGAGAGTTTTGGGTAATTTTTACTCAAATTTGAGTTTGAATCAAGATTTGAGTAAAGATTAGAGATGCTCTAAACGCCATTTAGAAAGTTCCTGTTGTAAGGTTACTGTATTATTCCTTACTACATGGGTTTTTTTTTTTTTGGCAAGGCAACTCATAGTAGCTTGTCCAATCTGTTGCTTTTAAAAGTTTATTGGTGCATTCATACTTGGTTAGAGTCCATCTGACCGTCTGAATATTTGTTGTCTTTTATTTTTGACTAGCATTTCATCTCTTTTGAGATGATTCTAGGTATGAATCTACGGCAAATTGTGAGTGCCCTTGTTTGTGTCAAACTCAATGTCTGGGTTTGACCGAAAGACATCAACTACTTTGTATGTTTCTCGTTTTATATTTAGATAATTAGTTTGACTTTGTCCAATATATTTGTAATAAACTCCGTTATGTAAGTGCTGCTAAACCATTATATATATATATATATATATATATATAAACAAGCTTAATTATTGTATCATAATATTCTCTAGAGGGAAAATTTCAAAATAACACCTGACCTTTCACACAAATCACACACAGGCACCTGACCTTTAAAAATTATCAAAAAAACACCTGACCTATTTAAAAACCCATCAAGTTTACACCTGCCGTTAACTTTCCATCCAAAACAAACGAAAATGCTGAAAATGTGCATTTTGGCACGAATATTGGCAAAATAAGATGAAGGCTCATTTTGACAAAATGCAATATTATACTCATAAACAAGATTAAGGCTTGATTTGGCTTTAAAAGTCAATTAATAACTTAATTTTTGTCTTTATTAAAAAAAAACCGCATTTGTTAGTTTTGCGTCAAGACAAATTAATAAGTCATAAAAATTACTTAACTTTTCAATCCAAATCCATCATAAATAAGGAATCAAGCTTAATTAAGTAATTAAACATCCATAACTATGCAGCCAAATAAGATTACTTCGTATTAAAACAAAGGAAAAGGCAAAAATAAAAAATATAGAATAATCAAGCTTAATTTAGTAATTAAATACCCATAACTTGGCATTTTTCACACCTACCCATGACTATTATATGTTTTGTATTTTTACCTTTTCCTTTGTTTAATACAGAGCAATCTTATTTGACTGCATATTTATGGATATTTAATTACTAAATTAAGCTTGATTCTTTATTTAGGGTGGGTTTGGATTGAAAAGTTAAGAAATTTTTGTGACTTATTGATTCATCTTGACGCAAAACTAACAAATGTGCTTTTTTTCTTTTGAACAAAGACAAAAATTAAGTTATTAATTGACTTTTAAAGCCAAATCGAGTCTTAATCTTATTTACGAGTATAATATTGTGTTTTGCCAAATGAGCCTTAATCTTGTTTTGCCAATATTCGTGCCAAAATGCACATTTTCAACATTTCCATTTGTTTTGGATGGAAAGTTAATGGCGGGTGTAAAATTGATGAGTTTTTAAATAGGTCAGGTGTTTTTTTGATAATTTTAAAAGGTCAGGTGCCTATGCGTGATTTGTGTAAAAGGTCAGGTGGTATTTTGAAATTTTCCCTTCTCTAGAAATCACCAAACCCATGACTCATAGACCGGATAAAACTTTACATAGACGGAAACCCAGTTTGGCTGATTAATATAGTGATTAAAGGAAGTAGGAGTATTTATTAATAAACTTAGGATTATAATTAATTGAGCTGAGAAATGTTAGACATTGAGTTTATTTATCAGATTTTGGGACAGTGAAGAAGCTCATGGTATTCCTAAAAAAAGAGTGTTAATCGGTCATCGATAGAGTCATCTCAATAAATTATGGAGTATTTTCCTTGAGAGGAATAAAAACCATATTTTAAAATATCCAATTCCATTATGATTGTCCATTTCTTAATTAAGGCAAATAAGACTTGATCAGGTACTTATGGATATGAAATTATCGTGATTTCGTACATAAACAATACACATATTGGTACCAAAAAAAAATTCATCTTTTGTTGGATTCCCTTCCCCTTTTCCCCATTTTTAATAAAATTTTATCTTTTGCTGATAAAAAAAAAATTACACATATTGGTACAAATAAAATTAGATCATGATGAGCCCATTTTCTCTCAAATACAGAGCACATGAAAAATCAGACGAGAGAATCCAGAGTGTTTTTTTAAATTGAAGTTTTTAAATTGAAGTAGGAGAGTATACGCAATAATTTGCAAATCCTATCAATTACTGATCGAAAACCATGGCCGTGTTTAAATTCTACTATGAGAAAACTAAAGCAAGTCTGCACAGTTGAACTATAATTCTTGTGTGAGATAATATGAAGTAATTCTCATGAAACCATGGTTTAATTTACGTTAAACTCTTATTATTAGTTTTTTTATATAATAAATTCGACATTTATAAATTGGTTCCCCTACACAGTTTTTCCCGGATTGATGAGTCCCGCCAAAGGTTTCCATGTTACTTCTCATTCTTTATTGCACCCATTCCTGTGTATATGGGCCCATTTGGGCCTAAACCTAAAATTTAGTACTACTTCTTTAGACAATATGTATAGTGCCTTAGATTACAAAGTGGACCACCACCAATCATACCACCAATTAAAGTTTATTCTTACTTTTATTTTTGAGGGTCAGAGTACCCGGACAAGCTTATGGTACCTCAACTAATGCCTTCTCTAATACAGTCAAAGGAAAACCATTCACGCCGAAACTAGAAAATTGACAAGAAAGTATTTTCTTGCGATCTGACCTAAAAATCGAATCCTGGTATGGGGAGCAAATTCACCCCCAATCAGACTAACTTTGTGGCTATCATACCGCCAAGATTATTGTGACAAACTCCTAGGAAAAAAAAAACTGCAATGGGTACCGACCCATAGAATTACCAACATCCGTTCGATATTTTTAAAATATTTATTTTTTATTTTTATTTTTTGCTCGGCAAACGAAACTTTTTATTAACTCGAAGAGGGTACATCGAGATCAAAAACAAAAGCGTGAAAAAAGGAAGACATAATCGTCCAACAGAAAGTTGGACAACACACCACCAGAGACACTACTAAATCCTTATCTTTCGAATTCCATCCAAATACGCCTTAAACTCCTCCACCGTATATATTTTAATCTCAAACTTGGATTTCATCCACATAGCCACTCTAGTCTTCACAAGCTCACCCACCTCCCCAATACTTGTTGTAGCATTATTAAAAACATAGTCATTTCTTACTAACCATAAAGACCAGAGAGTTGCGTAAAAGGTAGCTTCCCACAAATGTTTCTCCAAATTCCTAAACCTGCTTTCAAACCACCATAGTGCCAAATCTGCCAATGAAGGAGGGCATACCCATATTTTAAAATATTTATTTTTATGGAATTGGGTAAAAAAAAGAGCTCAAAATAATATCGGTAAGTGCTTAATCAATATATCTAATTTTTGGTCCAGAAAAAAGAGACATGTACATGGTCGGTACATGTAGGTCTAGTACTTATATCTTTTTTGGGAAAAACAAACAATGACAAACCATGTTCGTTTTGGGATTTTGGGTAATGCATAGAAAGAGAGATAGAAAATAATTAGAGTAATAATTGAGAAAAAAATTATTAGAAATTATGCGCTGAGAGAAAATTCCAAATTCAAAACCCCAAAACGCACATTGTTCATGTTTTTCTTTGGTACTTCATTCGTTCCTTTTTAAGTGTCTTGTTTCGTAACTTCAACTTATTAAAAGGACATCATTATTATACATTTGACATCAACTTTTTCCTCCACTTTCCTTACTTACCCATCATCATTACACTTTTACTTACTAACTTTTTAAAATAAAATGTACTTTTAAAGATAAAATAAATAATGCACCAATTTTTGCTTAGTAACTTTATAAAATGGACACTTTTTAAAAGACAGCTCAAAATAAAATATTTGACTCTAAATAAGGGAAGGAGGGAGTACGATTTTTAGGCAAAAAGCTAGCATACCCTACCACTTCTTTAGCCGCAGTCTCAATCAACATGCACATATAACCATGACATCCTCTCTCTCTCTATCTCTCCATTTTCTCTATTGTTGAAGGATTTTCGAGAATAATATAGGGAAGATTTATAGAGGCTGCCATTTCTGCACTCCTATTGGATTTTTTTTTTTTTTTAAATATCTCTACAGCCGTACTATGGAAGTATGGAGTGGAATTGCAGTATTGAAGACATGGGGGAATGCGGATTAATTAGTTTAACCACCGTGATTAGTCTGAATATAGAAACAAGTACGCCACTAATGATGAAAACGATGGATCTAACTTGCCGATCCTTACGTTCGTCCTCATTGATTTAATACGGTTTAATATCTCCCATTTTAGAGGAGATCAATCTTTCTTCCGTACATAGAAGCTTGAATGACTGTCATTAACTCAAGTGAAATTAATCTCTTACCCTTTCGTGTTAATAAAAAAAAAGAAAGAAGCTAAGGCCCCTTCCAGAAATCTTCTTAAAAAATAATTAGCTTATTTTATATTTTCAAACTCAAAAATAATATAAATAATAAATTTTTTTTGCATCGTATTAATGATCTTAATGAAAATTTTCAAAGAAAATCCATATTGCATATTTTTAGATTTTAATAAGCCCATAATTTTTGAGCTTAGAATTGCCTTCTTAAAAAATAAGGGCTTTTTCTTCATTCCGGAACGGAGCCTAAGTCAGATAAGTCGCAAGCCATAGCGCGAGCAATGAAAAAGTCTTTGAAATCCATCTATAAAAATTCGCAAGAACGAGCGCAGTGCGATAAATGAGAACGGAAGCACATATATGGCATTTTAAAGGATAATGTGACTAACTTGAGGCTAATTAATGTAGCTTGATTTGGGTTTATGCGCTATAATCTTCTTCCATAGCAAAAGGTAGCCAATTCAAGTAAATTAGGACTGTTAAATGAACCAAAGCACTCAAACGTCACTCATTTAATTAAGCTCCTACAAGAAGGATCTTCAAGTTTCTATGTATCACAATTAGTTAAACGTTCGAATTTAATTACTAGTTGAAATAAGTTATTAGTACTTGGCTTGATAAGCTTATACTGTTTTTAAGAAATCAATTAACCCGATCGAGTTCATCTTCCAATCTACTATAGTTGAAATTAGTTGAGATTGACTTGACTAATAAATTAACAAACTAAACTAGAACCATACTCGTTAGTTGCCAATACAAAGTTGAGCAGTCCACTCTTTGTCTCGTCTCACCTGTTTGCAGGGTTGTAAACGAACTGAGTTTCTCAATCAGCTCGTTAATACTTGGCTCGACTCGTTTGGTAATCGAGTTGAGCTCAAGCTCAAATTCAAATTTTAGACTCGTATAGTAAATGAAGCTGAGCTTAACACTCTAAAACTTGGCTCGTTTGTAGATGCTCGTTTCGTAAGTGAACTGGGCTCGGCTCGTCAAGGGCTCACAAATGAGCTGAGATTGAGTTTAAGTTTTAGGCTCATTTAGAAAATGAGCTGAGCTCAATATTATTACAAAGCTCGGCTCGACTCGTTTGCACCCCTGCCCGTTTGTATTCCTAATCCAAATCACCTAAATTTCTAAGCGCAGCAAGAAACTATAGAAAGATTCAAGAAGCAGAGAGAGAAAACCTCAAGAACTAGAAAGAGAGAAGAGGAATTCTGTTGCACTCTTTCATTGTGTTTGCTTGAGAATTACAATCGCAGGAGCTGAGCTTATATCATGCTCTCTGAGATGCACGATCTCATTCTGTCACAGTTACAGCTGTCAAACTAATACACGAAAAGATATTTTCCTAATTACCAACTAATCCCTTCTCTTAAACTAACTTCCTAACTGAAACTAACTCACTTTGATTAATGATCAGTTGCCTTGACAGAAACAATTTGTGTTGGAAGGATTTTCGTTCTTTGCCCACACAAAGGTTTCAGCAAACAGACAGATATTTCGTTCACCGCACAAGTCCCACCGCACGCCCAAATAGGCGTGGACGTGCGGTAGACTCGTGCGGTGAGTGCAGACTTAATGTTCGATCAGGAAACAGAATTGGGTTGATTTAGTTAAGGTTAGGCCCCTTAAGAAAATGCAACATTGAGGTAGGTAGGGAGTTGGGCAACTATCAATTATCACTAGAATAATAATGCACATGGATTCTTTCCATAGTAGTACTACTGTACTGGCTATGCTCTGTGTTTCTTTACATTTACATTAATAAAGTGATCTAATACCTCAAATACCTTTCTCTAGGTAGCTAGCGACAACTTGGTACACAACACAATATCCCTAGTTCCCTACCACTCTCATTCTAGCTATCCTATCCACCAACTACTCCTTCAAAAAGGAAGCTTTTTAGTACTACTACTACTACTACTACTACTACACCACCCTCCCTCGTGCTGCTGCCCACAACATTGTATAATAGCCTTTTTCAGAACTCTCACTTGAGAAGAAAACCAAAGTGGACTCCAATCCAAGAAACCGTCACCATTTTTTCAAGATGTAATAACAGTAGCAATAAAAACAAGACAACACCAATTCCAAGTTTACTCTTACTATACTATAATAATAAAGTCCTTTCTTTTTCCCTTTTTTACTTTCTACGTCTTCTTGGCTTCAACCCAATTTCCTGATCAAACAGAGTCCATATATGCAAGAAAGGCTTTAATCGGGTCTAGTAGGGGTGTCAAATGGGCGGATTTGGGCCAAAATAGGTAAATTGTAAGTGGGTTGAGTCTTTAATGGGTCATTGACCCATTTAGACCCATTAATTATGAGTCTCATTACCCATACCTAACCCAACCCATTTACTTAAAAGCAAACCCGATCCGCTCATTAACCCAATTATATACTATATACTAAAATGACTAAAATATATATATGTACACTAAAATGACCATATTACCCCTATAAATTTAAAGGACTAAAATATCATGTACACTAAAATTACCATACTATCCCTCTACTACAAAAATGACCAAATTACTCTTGTACACTTAATTACCATATTGGTTGCTCTTAATTATCGAATCGCAGCGTATCCACGTGGCTTATTTTTTTTGTCTTTATTCAAATATTTTTTGCATTTGTTAGTTTTTGTAAAATTTTTGAGGATTATTGCTTTGTCATGACGAGAAAAATCTAAAAAGTAAAAAATTACTATCGAAATTCATATATTTTTTGAATAAAGATGAAAAAATTGGCTTATTTTTGTCTTCATTCAAAAAATTTAGGTTTCGATCAAAATTTTTTACTTCGTAGATTCCTCCTGTCATGTCAAAGCAATAATCCACAAAAAATTAATGAAAAACAAACAAATGCAAAAAAAAAAATTGAATAAGGACAAAAAAATAAGTCACGAACAAGCCAGCTTTTCATTCATAAGTTGAATTTTCCATTCGATCAGAATCAAAACTAACCCGTTGCGAGATGTATATATCTTTTTTTTTTGTCTTTATTCAAATTTTTTCGTATTTGATAGTTTTGCATCAAACTTTTGTGACTTACAAGTTTCGATCAAATTTTTTTTACTTTTCTGATTCCTCTCTTCAAAACGAATCAATAAGTCACAAAAGTTTGACGAAAAAAAAAATTTGCAAAAAAATTTGAATAAGGACAAAAAAAAAGTTACTTAACTTTTTAATCCAAACCCTATGCGGGACAACCATGAGAGAAACTTATTCACGGCAGAGCGCAATTTCATCAGTCCATTCGCGCAATCGATGGATGAGATGTGTTTTCAATTTTGATTGGTCAAAATAATTATTACCTGTCACAATTGATTTTTAATTCAGACCGTTCAAAATATTTTTAGACACGTGTAATTTAGCACAGAAGAATTGAGAGAGAGAGAGAGAGAGAACCTCCTTGGCTTGGACATTTTGATAAGGAGACTGATGCGGAAGGAATCGGGAATCTGGTAAAGAGGCGAAAATTTTTCATGGGTTACTTTCATGACCCATTGAGTCACTTAAGTTGACCCAATTATTGCCCAATTAAGACCCAACTAATAATGAGTTAGTTGGATTTGGACCCATTCTTACCCAACTAATAATTGAGTTGGATTGGATCTATTTTTTAGTTGATGGGTCGGGATTTGTTAATGGATCTGGATTCAATTTGTCATCCCTAGGTCCCAGTAATCATGGATGATAGGAATTCTAAGCTAGAAACGAAAAGAACAAATTGAGTTCAACAGTAATGCCATGGGAAATGCTAAGGTAACTTCACTTTATGGTGTGCTCAAATCGAAAATGAAAAATGAAAAAAATTTGCTATGCCTTTCCATGGTGAATGTTTTCCCGTTTTCTCGTCAATGTTTTTTTCATGATAAGTACAAATTTCATTGAAAGCTCAAACAAGGAATACATCATCTCAGGGGCTGTCCCCGGAATACAACCAAGGCCCATACATGAGCACACACCCAGTACTCAGCCCAGTACTCAGCAACACAGCAAGCACAATCAAATAGGATCAAGCAGAAACGATTACAGGCAAACGAGAGGATCAAGCAAAGGCCAGTACAGACAAACAAGAGGCTAAAGAAAACCCTGAACGAAACTCATGAGCTGATCTCATGATTTTACAAGAAGGACCCCAATGTTGGCACAAGGCTCTATTTTCCTGGAATGGCTCCAACATTCTCTTATATAACTCAGATAGCCTCTCATGTTAGTCTTGCTTGACCCGGGCCTTGTTCTGAGAAATTTGATGGTTCCTCTCCATCCATAGGTTATAATTGTGGCTGTCGAAAGATCATCTCATAACCAAACTGCAGAAACTTTCACCCTTCACCTGAAGCACATACCGATCAATGATTTCATTCAGCTTCCAAGGCCCATTTGAACCCTGCTCTTGTGCCTAACTGCCTGCCAAAAATGCCTTGGAGTAGGGGCATGCAAAAGAAAAGGTGATGGTGATGGATGTTATGATGGGGGCACCGTAAGCCAAGTGGTTCTGAAAAAGTTATGCATCATACGGTGAAAATGTATGCTTTCTTTTGGTAATGTTATGCCATTTTATCATTTTAATATGTTACAACATTTGTGCTTTATGTTACACCATTTGTGATTTGTGATTTTTTGTATGCATTCTTATATGAAAGTCAACCGGGATACAAAATTCCCTGTTACCATAGCATTTCCTTACTAGGGTCATGCAATTACAAATGCATGTGTACAAGGATACATCCATATACATATGAAGGATCATAGATTACTTGAGTGACTAAATTCAGTAGTTTGTGATATGAATCACCACTCCCATTATCAATATCAGTAGTACAATGTCGAATGAATTTGCTAGACAAAATTCCCACCAATCCAATCATGTAATTGACATAAAGCTTGTCAAAATCTATATGACTTCAATGGGATAAAATTACTGCCTGTGAAATACCAGGAAGGCTCAAAACTGAGAACATATCATACAATCTACTGTAGAAGCTTCACCACCAAAAATACCTGGAAAGATGTAACCAGAACATCACCAGAGAAAAACCAATTTACCCATGAAATGGAGTCCACATATCAGCATAAAACCTCAGAGCTTTAGGCAGAGCACTCTTCCACTCACCAACATCAGGCATTTCCCCAGTCATAGCAACAGAACTATCCTCATTCCTATTTCCCAAGGTCAAAACACTAACTCTGCCCAGAAAAACCTTCTCCAAGGCCCTCACACTCTCTTCCATCACCACTCTTCCATCACTTCCATCCTCTGCTTCAACACAACTCCCACCCACGTTCACCATAATCCTCCCTCCACTCCTCAACCTCCGCTTCATCTTCTCCCACGTCATTGGGTCCTGTAACTCCGGTATCAAACACCCTTTACTGAACAAATCCACCAAAATACCCGAAAATCCGTCTTCAATCTCCGCCCCCATTGCATCCCCGATATACACCTTGTTGGAAAAGTAAATTTAGACAACTTAGTTTTCATTCATATATACAAAACATAGGCCTAACATACCTTTAAATAGGCCACAAAATGACCAAAAGCCCTAAAGGAAATCAGGGCTGGCTCAAGAAAATTTGAGGCTTAAGACATCAATCTAAAATGGGCCTTTTTATCTATCCAAAATTACTTAACGAGGATCAATTTTCTAGCTTTTTGAGATACAAAATTACTAATTAGATCATCTTATTCTAGACCAAAAAAAAACCTTGGTAACAGTATACAACTAAAATTAGATACATAAAGTTTCTTCTAAATAAGTGCTCACACCTTTTTACTTGGAACGTATTTTACATGGATCTTTCATTTTGGCTCAAGTATCCGTGTCGATGTGTCCGACACTCGTATCTATTTTGGACACTCAGATCCTCTAATTGTTATGATATTTGCAGAAAAAGAATATCAAATTAGCTAGAAAAGCAATAATTCGAGTATTTCACATGGATATGAAATAGCAAAAACATATATTTTTTAACCCGTTCTTGTAATTCTAATATAATCTACAGTGCATAATCTGAAAAAAATAATGCAATATATACTACAAAAATAAGTGTTCAGGAGGTTTTTCTGTACCCATATCCAATTTGGGGACATATATCCCAGTATCCCTAAGATTTAAGTTAAGGTCCGACGCTTGGACTTGCACCCGATACTCGCACCTGAATCCATGTAACATAGCTTGGAACAATTATTTCCTGTTTTGGGGCTTTTCTTGGTTGTAGATTCTCTATCCATACAAATCTTTGTTGTCCAATACGTACATACAATACATAATACAGGTAGAAAATGAGGGCCTAAATCCAAAATTTTAGGCAGTAAAACAACACACCTTAAGCCTATCTGGGAATTTCCTTTCGAGCCACGAGAGGTCGAAATACTCCCGGCCCACCGAAATCACAGCCGGGTCGATCTCCCACCCGTGGACGACCCCGGTCGGGTACGATTCAAGGATCAATTTCGCGGCCGACCCGGCCCCGAACCCGAGGACGGCGAGCGGGCCGGGGGGGAGGATCGGGGGGAGGGTGGCGAAGACGTCGAAGTAGGTGGAGGTGAAGAAGCGTCTGTTGGGGAAGGCGAAGGAGATGCTGTGGATGTTGCCGGGGGAGTCGAGGAGGAGGAGGCGGGAGCCGGCGAAGGGGTGGTCGGCGGCGCGCGAGACCTGGACGACGGTGATGTGGTTGTGGAGGGACTTGAAGCGGGCCAGGGTCTTGACGTGGTCGATGGGGATGCCGTCGTCTTGGGTTGAAGTGGATTGGGTTTTGTTGAGGTGGGTTTGTTGGGATTTGATTGGGAAGGGTCGCTTGGGGTGGGTTTTGAGGGAGGAGAGAGAGAGAGGGGAGAGAGAATGGAGGGAGGTTTGGCGGCGGTGGGGGTTTAACGGTTGGATTTGGAGGGAAAGGAAGAAGGGTTGGGTAACTGATTTCATTGCAACTGATTTTGGGGACAGAGTGATAAAAACCCTCTCTCTCTCTCTCTCTCCGCTGGCAAAGGTAGAGGATGGAAAGGCAAACAAAACAGCAATACGGGGACGTTTTGGTGATGTTGGGGGTGAATATTCTTTCAACTTTTCATTGGCAATAGTGTGGGGGGCTGATTTCTCTGTTGACCGTTGACTAGAGGGATATGCGTCGATCTTCGTGTACCTGAAGAACCGGAAGGGGGTGTTCCTCCGGGAAGAAGCTCCGACGATCTAGTCAGAAAGGGGAGCTTAGAGAAAAGAGGTTTTGTAAGAAATTTGTTTGGGAGGAAGAAGATTAGTGTTGAGAAATCTGAACCTCTTTCTTGGAGGAAGCTCTCTCCTATTTATAGGCAAAGATGAGGATAGTTAGTGTGATGCAAGCTGTCCCTGACACCCACGTGACTGGCTATGCTCGGATGACGTCACGGGCCAGAGTCATTAATTGTCTGTCTCCTGTTGGGGGTCAGTGAGCCGCCCACAGAGGGCTAGTGGGTCACATCAATTAGAGATGTCACCTCGTCCACCAAAGAAGGCTTCCCACGTCTCTCCAGAATCTTCCAGAAGGTTCTGAAAGAGCGGTCTCCGAGCAAAGACGTCTCGACCGAAGAAACAACAGTCCATAGAACAAAGCGTTTTCATCGAACGGACAGAGTGTATCCGAGCGAATTAAGAATATTATCCTTCGGCGGTGGTATCGAAGCTCGGCTAAGCGCTTCTGCTATCTTTATCCTTCGGATATTTCGCTCCCCTACAATAACCCCTCAACTCCTGTTTCCCAGTTACCTCGGGGAAGAGGAGTTGAAATAATAGCAACCGAAGAACAATAGCCGAGGAACTTCATACGAAGTACTCCAGCCGAGGTGAGATCTCTATAAGGTCCTCCGAGCATCGAACGCATGTCAATCGTCAGAAAGATATCGAATCGTCAGAGCTGTAACTTGCATTTAATGCCCCTGCAACCGCCGGGTTCAAAAGGCGCCATGTGTCGCATTGTTACAGGATGTCGATACGGCGCACCCCCTCGTTCTCCACGTGTCAGCGATCGACGGTCACATCAGTCTCCCGCCCAAATCCTGCGGTTGGGGGCTCGGCACCGCTTCGATTTCCGCCCTAGGTATAAAAGTCAAGTTAGAGAGAGAGAAACCACTTTTTCCCTCCGTTTTCTTCTCCGATCGTCTCAACCGCTCTGCCCCAAAACTCTGTTGTCTGCAACTTTGAAGATTTGCACATCCATTCTAGCAGTTTCAACGCGATTCTCAGGTACACATCGATTCTCGATACATCCTTTACGCTGTTTCCAATTCTGTTTGAGTTCTGTCCCCCTCTTTTCATTTCCCCTTTTTGAGATTCAAAACCGCTTCCTGGGCATGGGTGAACGGGTTGAAGATGTTCTTGTGTTCTTCCGAACAAAGCACATCTTCAACCCTTGCATCTTCCACTATCCAGGTTGCCTGGTCGTTCGAATAGGGTTAAGACATTCGACGCAAATACCATCTCAATCCCTTCGTTTAGTATGTCCTAGAACTGCGTGCCCATCCATCTCATTGCACTTAGATCTCCCATATGACAAGCCGTCGTTTGGAAGTAGGATGAGATGGAAAAGCAAATTCACCGAACATAGGCACGCTAGGATCTCGACCATGCATTTCGCTAACGGTCTTATCCCTTGCACTGTTTTTAGGTATGGATCCGTCTGAACCAGTTCTTCCGAGCGCATCACTCCTTCGAGAGCACTCAAAGCATCGACCCACAAGTCACCGAAGAAATCGGGCGTCTCGCTCGGAAATACCACACCAGGGAAAAAGGTGCCGCGTCCGAGGGAAGAGAGGGTGTTGACTTTCCCATAAGGGTCACCCCTCTCCGAACGCTATGTCCCGAGAGCGACGACATAGACCTTAAGAGCGACCCCTTGGAAAAGGATCAAGGCGCTCCTTCCGAAGAGGATGAGGGGGATGAAACTGAGGAGAGGGAAGCTGAACAAGAGGAAACCGAACAAGACGTTCACACGGCTTCCTCCAGTCGGGTAGAACAGACTGGCGCCACATCTTCATCTTTAGCTCCAAGAAAGAGACGAAAGATAGTTCCACTTGATCCCGACGTGATCCCAGACCGAGCGGGAAGGGATCCCGGCCCCTACTGGAGTTTCTTCGGGAGCGAAGAGGGGATCAACAACTTCTGTCGGGATTATCAGATCCCGAATGACGTCGTGATCACCCCGGTAGAGGGCCCCCGAATAAAGTTCAGCGAAGAACACATCACCTGCCACTGATGGCAATTACCGAGGGTGGGCTTCGGTTCCCGATGCACAGGGTCTTGAGAGAGGTCTTGTTTCGGTTCAAGCTCACCCCCTGTCAGTTGAGCGTGAATTCTTACCGCATCATTCACTCGGTGATCAAACTTGCCGAGCTGAAGATGTTCCCACTCGCGGCCCACCACTTGTTCGAGAACTACACGATGTCGAGGAACATCACGTATTCTCGTTTCTATCTATGTTCCCGAAGGAACATGGCGAAGATCATACCCGAGGGTATGTACGACTCGGAGAAGTGGGCCTCAGATTACGTTGAGGTTAGGGGCAACTATTAATTTCCTCCCCAAGAATATGGGAGGTTCGAGATAGCCACCCACAGAGGAACTCCATGTAAACATCTTACTCTCATCTTTACTTTCTTTCCATTCTAATTTAGTTATTCTGAAGTTCAATTTCTTCCTTTTTGCTCGGCAGATACTCCCAAGATCAACAGAGACTTGCTTAGAGAGGCCAGGGGTTGTGGACTTGCTACCGCCCTTCTTACGATCCCATCAGAAGAAAGGGACGTGCCCACGATCCTCGGTTACAAGGCTGCTTACGGCGGCAGGATAAGGAAGAAAACAGTAGATACAGAGGAGTCGAGCTCCGAGGATCTCTCCGAACTCCCAGAACAGCTCCGTCCAAGCAAGGACAAACCCCTCAGAGGGCTCATCCGTCAACCAATCGAGGGGACGTCCACCGAACAAGAAGAAACAACAATGCCTCCCTGAGACATGAAGGCCGTGCTCCAAAAGAAGATGGAGGAGAAAGAACGAGCGAAGGCTGCACTCAAATCTGGCGTGGCAGGAGCTTCGGCTTCGGCGCCAAGCAAAAAGGTCCCACCGCCGCCACAAAAGCGTCCTCTCCCCACTCTCTCTTCACCAAAGGGTGGGGAGGCCAGTAAAAAATTGAAAACCACGTCGCTTGCCGAAAGAATTGACGGTGAAATCGACCGGTAAGGAGGTTGAGAGAGAAGGTGAAGGAGGGGAGATCCCATGGATGCCGAGCTTCATTACTCTAGACAAAAAAAAATTCTGCGCTCAGACAGCCTGCAGGAAGACCTTACTTTGGCCCTCACCCTTCTCTCTGGCCTAGGACTCCCAAAAGATATTCACGCTCCCTCTTCCCTCAAGGCAGCCCTTTCCGAGTACTACTTTCACGCTGGAAGAGTAAGATCTTTGCTTCTTTTTTTTTTTTAGTAAGTTTGCCTTCGGATAACTTATGACTGTTCTGTGCAGGCCACTCAATCCATAATGAGTGTGAACTTCCATCTCACAGAACATGAGAAGAAGAGGAAGTCGCTGCTGCAAACTCTCCAAGTCAACAAGGATGCAACCGACGAATATAAGAGGAGTTGGGAAGAGTCCGAGGTTGCACGCCAGGCGCTGGAAACGCAGGTGGCCAATCTCCATGACTTGGTCAAGGGCTTGCAGGACTCGGCAGACAAGGCTAGAGCCGAGGGGAGGGAAGAGGGCCTCGTTGAAGGAAGGACGCTAGGAAGAGAGGGGATGAAGCAGGAAGTGGATGAAGCTCTGAAAAAGGAGTACGAAATGGGGTACTTCGAGGCTGAAGAAGCTGCTGCAGAGGAGCTTGCGGAGGCTCAGGCCGAGCTAATAGACGAACAGCATAAAACAAGTTTTATGCTGGGCTATAACAGGGGCCTGGATGACGCCGGAGTGGAGGCTGATGATGAACGAAGAACCTTGGTTGAGGTTCCTCCACGTGGGTCATTTGGCGGCGATCAGCCCGAGCCTGCTGCACAACGTGAGCCGAGTGAGGCCAAGGTACCCGACGAGCCCTCCGAAGCCATAGCTATTCCAGCATCATCCGAGGATCCCACACTTTCCTTGTTTACTGCCCCTTGAGGGTTACTGTTTAGTTCGTTCGTTTTTGTTTTGAGGTGGCAAAACCGAACAATTACTGTTTATGGCACCATTGGTTTAAATTTGTATGGAGGTGTTCGAATGGAGAATTTCGTTTAAGTAATTTTGTCGTGTGATTGAGAATGTTCATATCTGTTTCCATAGTGTGTATATAGTTTTTGCTTTTACCGCGTACGGCTTACTTGATCCACCTGGAAAGTGGATGTTAAAAATATAAACAAGTACTTTTGTTCGGATTGATATTCGTTTGCAATAACTGCCATAATGATAGCTTGAGTATCCCTTCAGTATAGACTTGTTCCCAATAGCCCCCTGTCTCGGTGGAGTACCGAAGAATGATTAGAAGCGAATAATGGGGACCCAACGAGACAGTGAGGGAACAAAGGGTCGAAGACAAGAGAGAAATACCGGGGGCTACGAAGAGTACGCCCAAACGAGTGAAATACCGAGGGCTAAGAGGGTTACGCCCAAACGAGTGGAACACCGAGGGCTAAGAGGGTTACGCCCAAACTAGTGGTTACGCCCAAACGAGTGGAACACCGAGGGCTAAGAGGGTTACGCCCAAACGAGTGGAATACCGAGCCCAACGGCTTAACGCGGGCGAGATGAAATACCCAAAACAGACAACAAACGAATGAATGAAATCTCAATTCTATTAAAAGGCCCCAAAGGCTTACAAGGAGTGAAAATCACAAAAATTATAGTTAAATTACAATCGAAAGAAACAAAAATGTGTAAAGACAACTTCTAGCCGTGAAACTTCCGAAGCTTCTGAGCGTTCCAAGGGTTAGGTACGGGGGTTCCCTCCATTTCAGCAAGCTTGTAGACGCCATGGCCGATTTTTGCGGTTACTCGGTAGGGACCTTCATACGGATCCTTGAGCTTGGTCAACTTGTTGGCCTCAACAACCATCCGAAGAACGAGATCGCCAACCTGAAACGGCTGAGCACGAACGTTCTTATTATAGCCCCTAGCAACCTCTTGTTGATAGGCAGCATGCCGAAGGTTGGCGTTGTCACGAAGCTCTTCGGCAAAATCGAGCTCAGAACCCACGAGTGCATGATTGTCCACATGGTGAAAGTTTTCAGTGCGAGCCGTTGGGATCTGCGTAGCGAGGGGTAGGACACCTTCCATGCCATAGGCCATTGAAAACGGGGTTCGGCCAGTCGAACGCCGAGGCGTGGTGCGATAGGCCCATAAAACGTGAGGAAGCTCCTCAACCCATAGACCGAGCTTCCGATCCAAACGACGCTTGAGCCCCCGAGTGATCGTTTTGTTAGAAGCTTCGGCCTGGCCATTTCCCTGAGGGTACGCCACCGAGGAATTCTGGATGGTAATTTTACGCCGTTTGTAAAAAGCTTTAAGGGCAGATGCCACGAATTGGGAGCCGTTATCCGAGAGGATGGCGTAAGGGACGTCGAACCTCGAAATGATATGCTTCCAAATGAAACGCTCCACGTCTCCGGCAGTCGTCTTGACCATGGGCTTCGCCTCTACCCACTTGGTGAACAAGTCTGTAGCAGTGAGTAGATACTCAAATCCTCCTGGGGCCTTAGGCAGCTTCCCTAAAATGTCGAAAGCCCATACCGCGAATGGCCAAGGGCTTGAGATCATCTTGAGGGGAAAGGCAAGCTGATGGATAAGCGAGGCCTGTTTCTGACACCGAACACAACGCTTCACATACTCCTCAGACTGCTTCACCATCTTCGGTCACCAGTACCCTTGAGTCAGAGCCCGTTGCGCCATGCTTCGACCTCCCGAATGAGCCCCACAACTGCCCGAGTGTAGCTCATCTAGGACCCCTTCCACTTGATTTTCAAAAACCACCTTCAAATCAGGTCCGGTGAATGTGCGCCGATAGAGGTGTCCGTTGGGATCCAAGAAATAATTTGTAGCGCGGCACCGTATCTGATGAGCTTCCTTCCTATCCGTCGGCATCGTCTGATTTTGTAAATACAAGACGATGGGATCAAGTTGACTCTAGCCGAACGAGATGGCTGCCACAGGAGGATCGGAAGGTTCAAAGCTCGGAACGTCGACCTCGTCAAAGCTGATGGTGCGACAGCCTGAGGCTCGGTAGACCGAGGCAAGACCTGCCAGGGCGTCTGCATGCGCGTTATGTTCCCGAGCGATCCATTCGATCTTCACGCACCCAAATTTCTTGAAAAGAGCTAGGACGTGGCTAACATAGGCATTCATACGCTCATCCCTAGCTTGGTAATCGTCATTCAGATGGCCCACAATCAATCTTGAATCACAAAACACATAAATCGAGTTTGCGCCAAGCCGTAAAGCGAGCTGCAATCCTGCAATCAAAGCTTCATACTCGGCCTCATTGTTGGTTGCCTGGTAGCCGATTGAAACAACATTCTCATGCACGGTTCCTTCGGGTGACACAAGGACTATGCCAGCCCCAGCCCCATTGATATTTGACGCTCCATCCACAGTCATTCGCCATGCTTCTCCGGAGAATAACTCCCACTCCTTTGTAGGCTTCTTCTTGCCGAGCGCATATCGACCACGATGAGGTTCGGGCGGGAGGGCAGCCCATTCTTCCGTGGCATCCTTATGCTCCCGCCGCGCTGCATCTTCAGCTGCAACCAACGCGTTGGCCTCATCTTTCAACCCAGGGGTAAGCTCGGCGAAAAAGTCGGCCACTACCTGCCCCTTGATGGTCGTTCGAGGTTCGAACTGTATATCATAATTAGCCAGGTCTTGGGAAAACTTGAGGATCCCGCTTGATGAATCTATCTTTCGAAGCACAGCTTTGAGAGGGAACTCAGTAAGGACCACAATCCTATGGCATTGGAAGTAAGGCAAAAGGCTCGTTTTAGCAGAAACGAGGGCCAATGCTAACTTTTCCATAGACAGATACCTAGTTTGAGAATCCGTCATTGTTTTACTGGAGTAGAAGATCAGCTGATGCTCCATCCCCTCTTTCCGAACAAGCACGGAACTTGTTGCATGATCTGAGACGGCCAGGTATAGGTAGAGATCTTCGTCGGGAAGGGGCTTGACTAGTAGTGGAGCGTGGGACAAATAGCTTTTCAGCGACTGCAAGGCTTGTTCACATTCTTCGTTCCACACGAACCTTCGGCGGCTAGTCCTGATAGCCTGAAAGAAGGGTCGACATAGATCCCACGAACGTCGTATAAATCGATTTAATGCCACCACCATCCCCGTGAGGCGCTGTACTTCCTTGATGGTCGTGGGAGCTCAGAGATTCTGCACGGCAGTGAGCTGCGTCGGATCGGCCTCTATCCCTCGGCGACTGACCATGTAACCGAGGAATTTCCCAGAACTGACACCGAACGCACATTTCTCCGCATTAAGTCGTAATTTGCGCATCTTAAGAACGGCAAAGACCTCTCCCAGGTCCCGAAGATGATCCCGAGCAAATCTACTTTTGCACACCAGATCGTCGATGTAAGCTTCTAATGTTCGGCCGAGCATCCTAGGGAACATCGAAGTTATTGTTCGTTGAAAGGTAGCCCCTGCATTCTTCAGTCCGAACGGAACGACATTGTAGCAATAAACACCACGAGGGGAGATGAAGGCCTTTTTTTCTTGGTCATCCTTAGCCAAAGCTATTTGATGGTAACCACGATACGCATCCATGAAACTCAGCCGCTCGTATCCCGCAGTTGCATCTACCATCTGTTCGATCCGAGGAAGCGGGAATCGATCCATTGGGCAAGCATCGTTGAGATTGGTGTAATCTACGCAAACCCGCAACTTACCATTCTTCTTGGGGACGACGACAGGGTTGGCCAGCCAAGTAGGGTAGAGTATTTCCCTTATCGCTCCAGCCTCTAAGAGCCGATCGACCTCCGCAACTACAGCTTCTACATGAGCGACAGACGAATGTCGCAACTTTTGTACCACTGGCTTTCTGTTCGGATCTACATTTAGTGCGTGAGTGGCGAACGAAGGCTCTATTCCAGGCATTTCCTTCGGATCCCATGCAAATACCTCAATATGCCGCATGAGGAAGTCATACATCTCCCAGCGCTCTTCCTCGGTCAAAGAACTACCGACAAGAAAATATCGCGTGCCTTCCTCATTAATTGGCATGTAGATAAGCTCTTCGGCAGACCTTTGTTCGGCAGGAAGCCCCACTTCCTCTATAATGATCGGGTCAGCTATCTCCACACACTGAACCTCAAGACAACTTTGTTTCGTTGTCACCGTGCTAATGTAACATTTCTTGGACTGAATTTGGTCTCCTCGGAGGCTCTCTTGTCGGCCGTTCCATCCGATGAACTTCACGACTTGATGATAAGTCGAAGCCACCGCTTGCATGGCTTGGAACCAGGCCCGTCCGAGGATGACGTTGTAAGGGCTAAGAGAACTAACCACTATAAATTCGACCTCTATCACTCGGGAACCCGCTCGTACGAGGAGGTTGATAACTCCGAGCGGCCATACTGGGGCTCCTGTAAAGCGAACGAGCGGTGTTGATGCTGGCCGAAGCTGACTCGGGGAAAGGCCCAGGCTCTTGAAGGTCGGCCGAGCTTCCTTGGTCAATTAACACCCTCTGCACCGTGGACTTGTCGATTATCACTGTTACGACAAGGGCATCGGTGTGTGGCGTTTGGACTCCTTCCAAGTCTTGAGAAGTGAAAGAAATCGGGCCTTCGCTGTTAGGATCTTCAAATTTTTTTACCCGAAGTTTCGACGCTGCACACCAAGAGAGCTGCAACGGCCTTATTAATTTCGGCCCGTAGCTCGGAAATACGGCCTTCGGATGCTATTCCTTGGATGACACTGACGTTTCCTCCGAGCAGTGGAGGAGGAGGAGGGAGAGAACTTTTTCAAGTATCAATCCAGGGGTTGAGGTGTCCTGCCGCTGCCAACTCTTCCAAGTACCGTTTGAAGGGCAAACACTTAGTCGTATAATGCCCTCGCTCTTTGTGGAATGAGCACATTCCAGGGCCATGTCCGGCCGTTCCGAGAAATCCCGTTGGCCAGGAGAAGAACGGGAGCTTCCCTATGATAGAAAGGAGCTTGTAGATAGGTTCTGTAAACGTTGTATGCTCGGCAATATATTCGTCGGGCCTCGGCTCTCGCCTCGGCTGTTGCCCCGCTTGATGCTGTGGAGGACAATTCCCATTGTTCGTTTTGTGACTCCCAGTTGCCTGCCCAATATTCACCACCTGCTTTTTAACCGCGGCACTTGGTTTAACGTGTTCTGCGACCTTCGGCCCATTACGCTCGGCCATTGCTTCCTTATGGACACAATCCTTCTCAATGATTGTCATCAACTCTCCCATGCTCTTCGGCGGGTTCCTTGATAGATCACGAAACATTGCCGACGTTGGGTCCAGTCCGTTCATGAATGATTCAGCAGCGACTCCCTGATCGCAATCTGGTATCAGGTTGTAAACCTCCCAGTATCGTTCGGTGTACAGCCGAAGAGTCTCCCCTGAGGCCCTTCGCATGTTGACCAGCATGGAAAGCGTCTTAGGCTGAATGTTGCTAGTCACGAACCTCTTCATGAACTCCAACTCCAGTTCGTTGAAACACGTGATGGACTTCGGCTTTAGTTGATTATAATAAAGCATGATCGGCTCGCTTAAGGTGAGGGGAAAGATTTTGCACATAAGTGTATCGGAGAAATTATGGAGGCTCATCATTTGCCGAAAGCGGCAGACGAACGCCACTGCGTCCTCTTTAGCCTCATAATGCTTGAGCTTCGGCATAACGAATCGCTCTAGGGGCCGCTCCTGCTGGACGGCATCCACGAGGGGGGAAGCTTTCGCCTTCCCGAGCTTCATCGTATCCTCCGGGACGAGGGCGAGTTGAGCAACAGGAGGTGGTAAAGTTGGGCGAGGCTCGGGATTATTTCGACGTTCGGCATGACGCCTCCGATGCCCGGTTTGGTACCCCTGCCGCTCTCTATCGTCTCTTGCCAGCTCTCGAGCTCTTCTTGAGCCTTCTGGCCGAGGTTGCTGAAGCCCCACTCCACTAACAACTGGCTGATACACGGTTGGGAGGCCCGTGAACTGATCATATAGAGTGATGGTATTGTCACGTTCTGAACGCCGCTCTGGGCTTTCCCTTCGGTGGTCCCCTCGTGACCCTTCCGAGCGTTGAGTAAGATGACGGCGCTCGGACCCCTGTCTTGATGGTTCTGACTGCTCGGGATATTCGCCACCATAGCTCCGCCGAGGCGGATCGTATAGGTCTACGGGCCGTTTTCCATCTCGCCCGCCTGAACGTCGTAGCTCGGATGAACGTACCACAGCTAAGGCCTTTCCTACGTTAGTACCAGCCGTTGAACTCGTGGCCGAGGACCTAGAACTCTCCGCTCGAATTTGACTCGACAAACGAGGGCGCGGGGTCACTTGCTGCTGCGGCCCCCCTTCCAGACGTTCGAATACCGTTCGTCGTTCGGATATAGCCAGCTCGGTGGTGTGCGCAGGACGTGTCTTCGTGCTTTGCTTGTGAGTTCGCTTCGGCTGGCTTGGCCCGACCGCTTGGTCCCGGGCAGGAGTTGCCAGCATGCCTCCATCTCGCTCTTCCAGCCGTCGCTGGAGCATGGCTATAACTGCAGCTTGACGCTTCTGCTCCGCCAAAGCGATATCTAACTCCGTCTGTGGAAGGGAGAGTTATCTTGCCACCGATGGAACGTTGTTCGCCGTTTGCTCGGGATCCAAGTTAAGAGAGCCATACCCAGATAATCCGAGGGTGAAGTTCTCTGGGCCAGGAGGAGGAAGGCGTTGAGCCATGGGAAAAGAAATGGAGTTGAACGTGTGGAGTCACGGTGGAGATGGCAATCAGGCCCACGATGCTAGGTTGGATGTTTTTAATCTTTCCCCAGCAGAGTCGCCAATTGTGGGGGGCTGATTTCTCTGTTGACCGTTGACTCGAGGGATATGCGTCGATCTTCGTGTACCTGCAGAACCGGAGAGGGGTGTTCCTCCAGGAAGAAGCTCCGACGATCTAGTCAAAAAGGGGAGCTTAGAGAAAAGAGGTTTTGTAAGAAATTTGCTTGGGAGGAAGAAGATTAGTGTTGAGAAATCTGAACCTCTTTCTTGGAGGAAGCTCTCTCCTATTTATAGGCAAAGATGAGGATAGTTAGTGTGATGCAAGCTGTCCCTGACACCCACGTGACTGGCTATGCTCGGATGACGTCACGGGCCAGAGTCATTAATTGTCTGTCTCCTGTTGGGGGTCAGTGAGCCGCCCACAGAGGGCTAGTGGGTCACATCAATCAGAGATGTCACCTCGTCCACCAAAGAAGGCTTCCCACGTCTCTCCAGAATCTTCCAGAAGGTTCTGAAAGAGCGGTCTCCAAGCAAAGACGTCTCGACCGAAGAAACAACAGTCCATAGAACAAAGCGTTTTCATCGAACGAACAGAGTGTATCCGAGTGAATTAAGAATATTATCCTTCGGCGGTGGTATCGAAGCTCGGCTAAGTGCTTCCGCTATCTTTATCCTTCGGATATTTCGCTCCCCTACAAATAGCTACCTCTTCTTCTTTTTTAATATTATTATATACATCATCAAGAGAAGAGTTAGCAGAGAGTTAAGTATTTCACAAGGGATTCTAACGCTGTCTATTGTTTTGAATTCCAACCAACTGTCCCTCTTGAGGCTCGAACCCAAGCTCTCACTAAAGAAGGCGTGAGTAATGTCAATTAAGCTAAGAGTTCATTTGCAATCGCTACTTATTTCTCCAAACTCAAATTTGGTGTAATTTTACCTAGATGGCCTAACATTTTGGAAGTACAAGGCAAATTTAGAAAAGTGGGGGCTCTTTAAGCATTTTTAATCTAAAATGATAAAAAGATAAAGACACCTTCAAATTGCAAAATTATTAGTATTTAGGGAAACACAATTTTAGGTTACACATATAATTACAGTTAACTAAAACAAAGCTTAAAAATCATTTTTCTTGCATTTTTAGCCGGGGAAGTGCTCGTTACGCGCGTTCAATCATTCTTTTCCTTATTTTTTCGTGTTCGTTTTAAATGATGGTAATTTTATGGAAATATACATAATGAATACTACTCCGTACTAAATAATTTTTGGGGGCCCTCAAGTTTACAACGGCTGCAGTCCAGTCCAGTCTAGCCCAACATTACAATCCCTAAAGGCTAAACAGCATGCCCTCAAGTCCATTTCACTCACACACCGAAAACATTCGACACCACCTAAGCTTCGGTCTCGACAAAGGTGTGGTGGGATCTTTCACAGATAGCGGCGTGATGTGATGAGATAATACTTTTCTAGCAGATGTGACGTCGTACTATACTTATACTTCCATTTTGTTTACCCAAAAAAAAAAAAAAGGACATTCGACGTGCCTAATTAGGAGGAAGTCCATGGAGTGTCTGAAGCCCAACCAAAACCACTAACCCAACCCAATAACATGTCAGGCCGGAAAAAGTTGAGTTGTTCTTTTAGACCAAGTGGCTTTGGGTCGTCTAATTGCTTTAATGCTTGGGCAAAAGAGCAAAGTAGTAGTACTACAAGGAAACACTATTGGGCCCAAAGAGTCAGCCCTGAAATTTTTGGGTCCCAAAAAGCAAACTCCTCCGGAAAATGACGGCCAATGATGTGTTTTGATAATTAATACCCGTCAAGGACATTTTCAGCATTAACAAATACTCTCAATATGTCATTGGTGGGTATTAATTATCCAAACACGTCCTGAGCCGTCATTTTCCCAAACTCCAAAGATGGCCCCACGATACAAATTCCATAATTTTGGGTAAAATGTGATAAATGACAACAGTTGTGTTATCATTTGTTACTATCCAAAAAAGTTTGCTTGCACATTCATAGTTTACTAATAATATGCCAAAATTTTCTAACCTAGATGAAGATGTGTGGTCTTGTACATTCATAGTTTAGAAGAATTTTAATTACAACAAGGGAAGAAATACAAATAAACTAGAGTTATAATAACGATGGAAAGTTGGACCAGTAGGATCAAAACGTTACTCCCTCCGTCTCTTTTGTAGAGTTCAGTATTTCATTTTGAGCTGTCTCTTAATAAGTTAATGAGTAAAAGTTGGTGTATTTTTCTATTTTGCCCCTAATAGTGGATTCCATTTTGAAAAGTTAGTGAGTAAAAGTGTAATGATAATGTCTCTATAGAGGATAAATAAGGAAAGTAGAGGTAAAAGTTGATGTAAAAAGTGTAATGATGATATTTTTAAATAAATTGGAGTTACGAAGCAGGACATTTAAAAATGGATGGAGGGATTAAGTACTTAAAGTTAGATGATTTACAAACACCCTTCCCGATATCGGATTGAGGTGATTTTTTACAGAGACCATAAACGAAGTATTTTAAACAAAATGAGCGGCTCCAATCATCTTTGTGAGACCCGAGACGGGCTCAAAACTGATCTGTGCACTGCTGCTATGCAGCCTTTACTGTGCAAGCAGACTTTCTGTCAATTGATCACATCGGCAAATCATTCTATCTTTGTGGTGAAAGGGCCCTTAAGTTTTAAACTGGCCCATGTGGAAAAATTTTCAACGCCGGGTGGGTACCACGTGGTGGTGCATATTCGGCGCATCCAAGCCGTTTATTGTGTTTTTGAATGGCTCAGATTTAGAGAGAGAAAAGTGAGAGGGAAAGTGTTAGGATGAGAGGAAAGAGAGAGTTTCAATTTGAGCCGTCTAAAAGTGTATTCGATAGCTTGGATATACCGATTGGGTAACCACGTGGGATATACCCACCCGGCACAGAAAAATTTCTTGGCCATGTAGTTAACTGAGGCTAACAGCTAACTTATCTGAGCCTAGACTGTATTTCGATCTAGGATTTTTGAAAGATTTGTTGATAGAGAAAATGGCAAGAAAAAAAATTCATAAATCTAATTTGTTTTGTATTTGCTATTCTTTTCTTTCCAAAAGGCAAATATCTAAACACAATCTGGTGAAAATTAAATTAAAAGATAAATCCAGCACCTCAATTATTATTATTATTTTTTGATAGGCATCCGGCACCTCAATTGCTAAAAGCATCTCTAACCCATGCTTTATTTTTCCATTTCTTTTTCTATTTTTCAATTTTGGAGGAAACTCTTGCTCCAACCCATCCTCTATTTCGTCCTCCATGTTAGAGGATGGAATTTGATGCTCCAAATATAGAGTACAAGATAAACAAATAGAGGATCCTCCAAATTCACTTGTTGAATATAAAATGCGAAAAGTAATGGATAGGAGGGAAGTGCTTGAATAATTATGATTGGAGGAAAAGTAAAGAAATATTAATTGAAATAGAGATGAATTATAGCGATATAGAGATTTGTGATTGAAGTTTGTATATATATACAAATAGTGAGACCCTCTATATCTACTTTTCGATTAATAAATATCAATTTCATCATCTCAAATGGAGAAATAGTGGCTGTTGGGTTGAAGCTCTTAAAAAAAATTTTAAAAAACCCTGCCATTATTTGATCTCTAAATCTAATTAACGAAGCTGTAACTAGCTTCCAAAACCATACTTGTGAGGCTTTTCTTGAAAAAATACATTCATAGCCCTAAAAAGAAGATATTTTCTTCCCTATAAATGGAATGGATAATCTATTTGAAAGAGTCTCTCTTTTTTTCCTATAATTGGAATGGGTATCTTTTGCAATAAGTCTCAATCAACCAACACTAAAGCTTCTTTTTCAAGTGGTGATGATAATCACAAAATGATGTTTGAAACTAATATTATTGCTTTGGAACCCTTTCTTTCCCTTCATCCTTCCCCCAAAATGATTTGCCCTTTTGCATGCCTACTTTTTAAACTTTATTCTTGTCTCCTGGCCTCCCTAGTAAAGATAAAGTTTATTTGTCATGTCTGCAACAAGAAATTACTAATTAAGCTTCCATGACCATCATGTAACATATATAGATCACGAGACAGAGTCATGATCGAGCTTAGCTATTTTGGGGCATACAAAGTTAAAAAATAAGACATAAGCAAAGACTTAATTAAGAAAAAGAGGTATCAATTAGGCTTGGAGGAACACATATATAAGAGAGTACTCAGCTTTGCAGATCAATACACTGTGTTTTGTTCCTTAGGCCATAATTTGGTTTTTGCTCGTCGCTGACATGTCTTCACTATTGTAACGGCGGCAGCACAGTCATACTTTTCACTATATTATTATTATGCATATGTTGCTCTTCCACTAAAAAACGAAAGTCGGCGGCAGCATAGTCGTACTTTTCACTATATTATTATTATGCATATGTTGCTCTTCCCCAAAAAAAGAAAGTCAGCTTAGCTATTTTGGGGCCTTGGAGCAACTCCAATGGGGATTCAAATCCACCGTGGAGCTCCAAAGAAACGGTAAGAAAAGGGGAATGGAAGCATATCTCCCTGTAGAGCAGTGCATAGCGGTTAATCCGGCCGCTCATCTCGGCAATCGATGGCTGGGATCTTAACCGAGTAATGAACGGTTCAGATATGTATGCGCTCATATTCGATCCGAGCTGTCCATGTCAAGATAAATGACCGAATCGGCCGCTCTGCACCCACTCAGCAGGAAGCTGTCAAGCAGCATTCCCGGGTCATTGCCTTTGAATGCAAAGTCAAATCCTACGTGAATTGGACAAACTTCATTCCACGTTTATTTTGGCAACAGCTGCCAAATACCAAAATGAGCCTTTTGAAATTTAAAAAAAAAAAAAAAGAGATGCTACATACACTACATAGTTACACTACACTTCATATGGAGCCTATTTCGGGTCTAATAAAAATTCAGAAAAATATCCATAAATTTTAAAATATTGTTTTATGGGGTCTTGTAAAAAATCAGCTCCAATGGATATCGGTAAGTATTACTTCTTGATTCGTAGGGATGAAACTGTTCATCTGCGCAGTTTCGTCACTACAAATCTAGAAATGATATTTACCGATATCTGTTTGAGCTTACTTTTTTACAGGACCCCATAAAATAATATTTTAAAATTTATCAGTATTTTTTTAGATTTTTTTGAGACCTGAAATAGGCTCCACATAAGATGTAGTGTAACTATGTAGTGTAAAAAGGTAGTGTACCTATCTTTAGTGGAAAAAAAAAAAGCAATTTATATTGAAGCCATTGAGGATTTCCCCCCCCCCCCCCCCATAAAATTGAGAATTATATATTTTCTATTACAATCTGACACTGTGATTGGAGCGGGAAGGTTATGTGGATGCCAAATCTAGAAATGGAAAATCGCCAAATTGACATCTCCATATTTGAAGCTAAGGCTGGAGTCTGGAGATTCTTTTAGGTGCATGAGATCACACATTCTTCTAGTTTATTCTATGACTCTTTTTCTTTCTTAATCAGCTAAGAAAATTTTATAAGAGAGCTCGAAAAGGGTACATTGAGGAAAAAGGCATGATAGAAATCCTCAGTTTACCAAAGAGATTAGAGATATATCAGCCCAACTTCAGTTTACGTATGCCCCAAGGCAGTGTTTGAAATCCTCTACCGTAAACACACCCAAGTTGAGTTTTGCCTTGATCTGGAGAGAGCACACAGCTCTGGTATTAATAAGTTCAGCCACTTCCGAAGTATCATGTAAATTCAGGTATTTTTCTCCTTCAATATGGAAAATTACTATTAATTAACTTCTGAAAATCAAAATTTCTTATTAAGGTTGCAATGACTTTTTTTCCCCTTCTAATTGAAGCATTACTTTACTATTAGGGTCCAGAAAAAATAACACATATTATTGGGCCTAAGGCCTCACATATCCTTCAATTGTCCCTCAAGTTGATTTTAAGTGGGAGATATCTTTATCATGCAATTGCAATACTTGACTTCAATAAGGGATTATTAACTTGATTTGAACCCTTTATTAAGGAGTAGAAGCCTTTCAAGATTCCATGGGCCTTAATAACTCATCCCATGCACCCAAATCCACCAGCTTTTAAGTCAAAAGCTTCAATCACTCTGCCTTGAGAAGAAATAACCTTCCATTGTCTAATCATAAAGTTAAAGTGATAAAACACACTGATTAAAGTTTGATCATGTTATGAATCAATCCAAATTTCATGATCTGACTCCTCCGTATGAGTTTTTTCAACTCCTCCTCCAATGAGTTTTAGTAGTACAAACTTTCACCGACATAAAAAACGTTCACGATTCACTTTTTGCATTTAGATTGCTAAAGCAATACTAAACGTTAAGTATTTCCTTCTCTATACGTTAGTTTTTATAACATTTACGACCATGTTATTGATACTACAAGATATGACATATTATATATTCCCTCAACTTGAAGTAATTGCATGTACAATCATTAACACACTGAGGGAAATGATACTGCCAAAACTGTTTTTGTTGGTGCCAAAACTCAAAACTGTTTTTTTTGGTGCAAAAACTCTAGTGCATAAAAGATTTATACCATGTGCAGTGTATAGGACTTTGTATTGGAGTTTTGTCAGCAACAAAAACAATTTTGGCAACCGTATTGTGACGTGTGCAACTTTACACTAGCTACATGGATGTTATTGCTTTATAGTCAATCATATTTTGATTACAGCATTCTTCTAAACTTATAAGTCTGAAACTTATTTTGGTCCTTTTTGCTTTTCGTAACTTTTTGTTTAGCTTTTCATCGTAATTTTTGGGATTAATCGTTTGTCTTGACGAGGCGAATCGGTAAAATATAAAAATATGGACCAATGTTGAAAAAATTCAAATAAGACGGCAATTCAGACAAATAAAACAGAGTTTGATACTTTTTTCGTCTTTAGTGAACTTTCTTTTTTTTGGTCATAATTTTGAACTTTAATTTTTAGACTTCTCTCACCTAGAAGGATGACTAATCCTAAAAATATCACTCAAATCTAATAAAAAATTCAAAAAAGATGAACAAAACAAACAAAACGAAGATGAAAAATAAGTTTACAAGAATGGCGTGATCTCCTTTTTTACTAGAACTATCATGATTATCACATATAGAATCATTAAGCGAAACTTAAAAGAATCGAGAACGGCGTATCCGTATCCATTAATGCGGAACTTGAGTGATCCGATAATTTATTGAAGAAGCCATAATTATGCACAAGCAACGTGCCCTAGGTGGAAAGCAGGTTTCTTTCTCTTACATTTCTTTCAGTCGTTTAGTACCTCCTAAATTGATGTAACCCTAAACGCTCTTATATAGGTAGAGGGCAAGGACCAGTTAGTGAACACTATTATATTTACTTTCCATCAAAGTAAAATCTATCCATTGACCAATAGCATAAAAGTTTTGGCATAAATATATGGATAATCTTATTAGACCTATAATTCGTATGTGCCATATATAAAATTAACATGTGGTCATAAAGAATAAATATAAATTTAGTCTTATATACATAATCTAGTTCGAATGGGATGATACATAAAAGGCAATCTAGTTCGAATGGTACTCCATTTTAAAGTCAAAAAGAGGAAACTTAAATTAATCGGTGTTAAATGCATATATGCAGCTGGCCATGTTATTAATTAAGTGTTTTATGATTGAAAATAATTGCATTTATGCATAGTACTACGTACTTAAATGGAACTTATGAGCCCCACGTATGGAAAAGGGAGTAATACTTATTCGAGTTTACGTATGTTATATAAAATTTTCATGATACATATGTACTTCAGCTTTGCGAGCCGAATGCCACTAAATTCAAATTCAGTTCATTTATGTAACGAGCCTAAAATTGAGGCTCAAATTTGGTTCATTTAGTAGACGAATCGAACTCTAACGAACCTTTGTCGAATCGAGTCTCGAACAATTTCACGAACGGCTCAATTCATTAAGGGCTACGAAGGAGTAATGCTTAAGCAAGTCGGAAGTCATGGTTCCTATATGAATCTAATTAGAAAAGAAATGACAGGTTCATGAACCTCTTCAATTCGGTACTTGTTGCGTGCATGTTATTTGTGTCAAAGAACTTAATTGAAGCTTTTATTAGTTGAAAATCCAAGAGTATCATCAATGAGTATAATAAAAAATAAAAGGTTTTTAAAGTTAATAATATTTGTGCAAAATATGGCTTACAATGCAATAATCAAATTTAATAGACAAAAAATAGCAATATTTTGACAATATATAACCAGATTTAATAGACTCTACATATTGTCAATCAAATATACATCATTATACAAAAATGTTTTATCTCTCTCTTCCCTTTTCTCTCTCTATTTTTCTTTTCGAACAATATTTTCGAGAAAAAAAATATTTTACTGAAAAATTGTTTTTTTTTTAAGAAAACAGTTTTTTTAAATATAATTTTTTCCCAAAAAAAAAGTTTCAAAAACTATTTGCTAGTTCTAGTAAATATTTTTTATTAGTTTCAAAACTATTTTTTATTGTTCACAGTTTTTAGTTTTTTGTAGTTTAAAAATATGATGTGATAAGTTTTGGTTATCTAATTTTGATTATACTATTGTAGACATTTATATTGCTAACCTTAACGTACAATCTCTTAAATGAATAATCAAAAGCTGATGTGACAACCTTTGGTTATCAATTTTTGATTATGGCATTGTGGATACCCTAATAGTGCCCCTTCTAATTTATACACCAATAGTTGTCTAGTAGAAGTGGTAAGTAGAATTACTCTTTTACCCTTCTGTGTTAAAAAGAAATTTATACAGTAATAGCTAGGTAACCACATGTACAATTGCATTTGAATGCAAAATAATATCATGTGAAACTTTATATCTAACTTGAAATTAATTGATAATGAGTGGAGAGATTCCAGCATTATATTAAGTGATCACTCATTCTACTCTCAAGTAATGTGAGACTATAATACTAGATTAGTCAATTGAATTCGAACAGGATTATTCAATGACTCTCTTACGCGTTGTTTGGTTACTTGATTTTGGTAAGGGAAAAAAAGAGTAAGGTGTCAAGTTCTTTTCCATTTTTTGCCAAAAATCATAGAAATTTTATTAGAAATCAAAGCAACCGATTACATAAAAAAAAAAACGGTTATCTTTCTCAAAAAGAGATAATAATCAATCAGGAGGTCTAACTTCCTAAGTTCAACGAGTTTGTAATCCTCGCTACGAAAGGTTTGCTTGCTAACAAAATGGGCATAAATTAATTCCTTAAAATTCCCAGTAAAAGGTATTAGTTTCTTGTTTATTTGCTTCAATATATTTCCATGAACAATTCCTAAATTCCAAACGAACGTTCCACACGTGCGTACGTGCATGCAATCAAATAGGCAGAGATATCAATAAGGGATGCATTAAACTTAAACACGGAGACGGAGCGGATGATGTTTTGCGTAACAACTTGATGTAAACATGCATGCTAAAAGCAGAGCCAACCTTGAATAAAAACTCGAAGTTCGACCGCTTTCGGCTCCTAAAAGTTTTATGAATTCTAGAAGTTCCGCCCCTCCTTTTTGATACCCATATAATAGTCCAACAATAAGGGTTCATTTTTTAATTTTCTCTTTAGGTTCCTGAAAAGTTAAGGCCGGCCTTGACTAAAAGTTCGAATCATTGATCAACTAAATTTTCTCTGTAGGTCCCCGAAAAAATGCAGTGACATCTCTCAGCTCATACGATCTACACAATGATCATTTTTATTGTGATGTGTAGTGGTGTGCGCAGCACCGTGCTATGCACCTCTGAGCCGTCGGATTGTGCATCCGACAGCTCGGGTCTCATCTCAGCAACCAACGATCAAGAGTCGTTCATTGCCGAAATGAGATCCGAGTCATCGGATGCACGATCCGACGGCTCGGAGGTGTGGAGTATGGTGCTGTGCACCTCATTGCACAGCACCAACCCGAAGTCCCACTTTTTGGGGGTTCTCTTCGAATATTAATTGAAATGGGTAAAAGTTTAGTACTTTATTTGTGTACTTAATAGGGAGCCTACTTCGCATGTCGTAATTTATCTGTATCAAAATTTAATCTGTTTATTTTAGCATGGAGACAATTTCGATTATGATGGTGCAGCTAAATTTTTTCACCACGAAAAATTTATGCAAGAGAATTTGGGTTTATCGACCCGCGCATCATATCTTGTACCAAAATTTTTCACCAAGACAAATTTATGCAGAGAACTTGGGTTTATCGACGCGCGCATCATATCCATATAGTAGTAGAAGAAATATCGACACATAACAAGTTAGAAGGAGATAGATATATATTTCTTCCAATCCATTTTGTGCTTAGTCTGGTCTTAAAAACTATTCCTACCATGAACGATTGGCCATCCCATTTGTGCTTTTGAATTTTTTGCTCTTCTTAATTATAGCAACTATTGTTAATTAGTACTAAATAAGATAGGTTGCTTGATTTAATTGCCTTCTCCACTGACCATTAAGCAATCTATCTAATTGATCAGCCAGATAATTGGGGTTTTAAATCAGTTTGTTGGGCGATAATGACCTAATCAAATCTCGTGCATGTCATGAATCTTAATTAATGACGGTTAGGATTATCTTTGCGGGATGCGTCGGTGGTGGCTAGGTTCCACAAAAAATTTGTGGATGATCTGTGACATTTTTGTCTGTGTGAATAGCACGGTTCTTTTGGTAGCAACATGAGGGGGTTTTTTTTTATGAAAAGTCTATCCACACAGATTGACGTGGGGTCATTATGAGTCCCACACAAACTATTTGAGTTGTTTATTAAATTTAAAATATTTTTTTGAGGGCCTCTGCAAAAAATTAGCCCCATCCGATATCTATAAGTGCTTAATCCAGTCATTTAACTTTTCATTCAGATTATAGGATCCTACAACCTGAATGAAAAGTTAGATGATTCAATTGAGCATCTATAGGTATCGAATTGGGCTTATTTTTCACAGGAGCCTTCGAAAAAATATTTTAAATAATTTTAATGAACGATTTAGATAGTTTGTATGAGACCTGTAGTGAACCCCACTACGTGATCTGTGCACATAAGGTTATTTATCAAGCAAGAGAAGAAAAAAAAGTAACATGAGGTTGACCGCATGCTAGCTTTTTCCCCACTAGAAAAAGGCAGTGTAGCATTCACAATGGTATAATAAAAAACAGCTAAGTTAGCAATGTTGGCCTACAAAATGAATGGCTCACAATGAAATAATTATATTAGCAATCTCTTGACCAATGACTAAATTTGAGCCAATAACTAAAAATACTAGGTCCTACGATCACAAAAGTTATTCTCAGGATCGGCACAAAGTATTTGGGAGTCCTAGATCAAATCATCAAGTAGGGTCTTAAATTTTTTCACAATTACAGACTAACAAGCGATAATTTATATATATAATTAAATTAAAATATTATACCACATTTCATGCAAAAAAACATGCTTTTTTTGGTTCGGTGGTTTGGGTGTTTTCCTGTGTCCTCTTTGACACAAATTCATAACCAAGCAGCAACATTTAAGAAAGAAGTGTTTTGGGAAGAAATCGAACCCAGGCACACCTTGTGGGTTAGAGGTTATCTTACCAGTGAACAAAGAAGGCTTATACAATATGTATTATATTGGGGATAAATTTTATACTTCCTCCGTTCCATTTTTATTGTCCATTATTCTATTTATATTTTTTATGTCTTTTGCCTATATCTTTCAATGTAGATCTTGAAAAATATGCAATATAGATCTTGATTAAATCTATAACACAAAGTTTTCAAAATTATGAAAAATATTATAGATTAAAAGATATAAGCAATTCAAAAATAGCACGTAATTCAAAAATGGACATTAGAAATGGGACGTAAGGAGTATTATATAATTACTTCTAATGGGCTGCTCTTTTTGTGCTAAAATCTTTGCCCGGGCCTCGTTATCCTCTATGTTCTTGTTCTTTGAAACTCATTCCCAATAAAGCAAATGCTTTATTGGTAGAGATGAAACTCACTCTCCACTTTGGCTAGTGATTTTGCATTTAACCAACACCATTTAACTATGTTGGTTGCTGTATGAATTTCGACAAATGCTCTCTACTTCTACTTATTGTACTAGAACGTCATTTAATGTAAACCATTAGATTGAGGGTCTGTTCTACTAATTAAAATAAAATAAGTAGTTATTTTTTGAATTAAAAATGACGTATTGTGATAGAATGACTTGTCTCGTAAAACAAAAAATAATTACTTAAAAAATAAAAATCTTGCGAAACAGCACCTGAGAAGAAAAAAAGCTGACCGCAAGATTTCAATTTTTTGCCAACTCATTTTGATTAGGCCACTATGGAGCTTAGGGTTGCTAACTTTAGCCATGCATTAAATGGATAACCTCAAGGTGATGTGTTGGTTGTTCGTACTAATAAGCCAAGTGACTTATTTTTTTGTCCATATTCAATTTTTTTTTTCATATTTGTTAGTTTTTCGTTAACTTTTGTGAATTATTGCTTCTTCATGACGAGAGTAATTTAAAAAGTAAAAAAAAATAACCCATTTGGCAGGGGTGTTCCGCATTTGCCCCTTAAAAAATTACTATTTATTTATAATTTTCAAGCTTAAAAATAGTAGGTTTATTGAAATAAAAAAATATTCAACATGGATTTTATTTGATAGATTTCGATGAGATCTATCGAACTTTAGAAGAAAAAAAATAAAAATATTATTTTTTTAAAATTATTATTTTCAAAATTTTATTATTTTTAAATTTACAAATAAATTTTTATTTTTTAAATACTTGAGAAAGCGGAACGGGTAGCGGCCGAACAACAACGGGGACGGCGTAAGCGTAAATTCCATGATAGGATTATGTGTACATGTCTATGTCAGTCCTACGTGTATAACTGTCGGTTACCTTATACACTACTACTCCGTCATTCAGCCCTCCAATCATTGCATCGTCACGACCCCTTCTTTTTTTTTTTTATAGTAATGTTACGAAACGGTTCCCTGTAGTGCACTCTCCACCCTATACCATATAATGTGGTAGATTCGACCATCTATCTAGGTAATGGATGGCTCGGATTTTCATCCGAACAATGGACGGTTAAGATTTGTAAGAGCTCGGATTAAATCCGTGTTGTTCGTGCGGAGAGACGGCCGGATCGACCTCACTATATGGTGTAGTGCAACAGTAACCCCCAATCTGCCTAATCTAGGCTCATGTCAACGAATTCTTGGGCTTTAAAATTAACAATCGAACAAGTCTTTAATAGCCCTAAGGTTTGAAACGTTTCACTAGAGGTGATAATCTCAACCCATATTTTTTTAACCCATCCAATTCGCCCACTTATAACCCAATCTAATCCGCCCATATTATATAATGGATTAAAAATAAGTTTAATATGGATTGATATTAAAAGACCTAAATAAAATCTAAAATTTTCGAATGTCTACATTTCACGTACTGGTATATCTCATTGTGGGCTGAGGAAAGCCTAGCTCTCTGGATCGAATCTCTGTGGTAGGATTCTCTCTCTCCTGATCTCTCTCTCTCTGCACTCTCACGTAACTCTATAGAGGGCAAGATTGAGAAGGAACTTGCACAGGTAGTTGTCTTGATTGATATTAATCTTGGGGAGAGAGAAAAAAAAAAAAAGGATTGTAAGATTCACATGCATAATGACGAGAAATTTTTGGATACCGCGTGAATACCACATGGCCGTGCTCACGTGGTGCCTGAGCAGCCTATCTGGGCCCTTCAAAAGTGTGTTAGTTGACCCAGATTAAAACCCTCTCTCTCTTCTCACCCCACCACTCTCTCTCCAAATCCGAGCCGCTCAAAACCAAAATGGACGGCCCGGATGCGTCGAACAGGCATCACATGATACCCACTCGGCACCCAAAAATTTCTTCACAAAACACAATCAAAAAATGAATGGTCGTATAACTAAATTAGTTATTCTACGCTTTGAGTATGAGATTGATTACAGCGGAGGGATATAAACAGAATGGTCTATCGTGACGAAACGATTTCATCACCGAAACAACACAATTTGGCATGTGATTACACACACAAAATCAAGAGGTTTTGGAAGACAATTTGGCATATGATCAGAATTCACATGTAAGTGTCGTGGGGATTGAAAAAAAAAATAGAGAATAGCAAACAAAATTCCATCATTCAACAGTTGGAATGAATTTGAAAGGGAAAAATGGTGTGGGTCAGGGAGTTGAGTTGATTTTGAGTAGTATTTGAAAGGAGAGGGAGAAAAAAGAAAAAAAAAAAAAGGGGTCGGGTCTGGCAGGTTTGAACTGACCAATATTGATCCGACCCGTTTCAACTCGCTTACTATTTGACCCGCCCATATTTAATCTATGACTCGTTTCAACCCGCCCAAATCCGCACATTTACCACCTCTACGTTTGACCTTACAACCTCTTGATAAGTAAACGCTATATATGGCTACTGTCTCACTCGGCCAAACTTTTAACTGCCTGCGGTCGTGCACAGGCTTATTTTTCTCCACATAATTAAGGTGAGGTCCACACATTTTATCTTCAACTCCACACAAATTGCGATGGAAACGAAACTTGGAGCACTAAATAATATTTCGTTAGGCCTCATATCATACATGAGGTCCATTAAATTCCACGTAGCAATAAAAGGTTGCCTTTGATCTGGGCATTCTGGATTAATTGATTGTAGGCTTTCCATTGCGTTTTTTCTTTCGTTCATTAATTGGAGCACGAAATAATTTTTCGTTTTTTCTTTCCAGCCAAAACGTATTGTGAGAATTGATATTTATACTCCTTTTCTTTATTTTTTGTCTTTAGTAAAAAAATACCATCTTTCAACACTAAAAAAATAAAAAAAGGGAGTGTAAATATCATTTTCCGAAATTTAATGTGACTTCACAGGAGCAACTCCAACGGTGGGAGAATCCTCACGGCAGCTCAACGATGACATTTGACAATAACATGAAGTCCATTTTCATGTCCCATAAAATTTGTTTAGTTCATAAAACAAGAACTAAAAAATAACACAATTTTTGCAAAAAAAATTCAACAATTTATTGTACTAAATATCAATGACTTCTTTTAATTTATAAAAAGAGATTGAATTTCTTCTTGAAAGAAATGCATTATTTTTTAGTCCTTATTTTGCAGACCAGATAAAACCTTATGAGACGGTCCACTACACATTGGAAACAAATCGGGATATAAATCCTTCTAGAGGGGCGCATGAGTTTTCATAGCATGTGAATTTTGTCAAGAGATTCACCTTCTTTAGAAGTCTGTTCCAGTATATTTGCAATAACTTTGATCGAAAGGGTAAGGCAGCGTGTCCCGAGTTCGGACTAATCCATACAGCTCATCCTATAATCGTTTCACGCACTTTAACGTGAGGTGAAGTGGCTCTAAGAGCTGTTGACAAGAAGAATCAAACCTGAAACCTTAAAAATGGACAAATCCCTAAATTGTAAGTTGAGACCAGTTGGCCAATCCGTTGGGTTGCAGGAGAGTAGTTTGTTGGTTCGTAAACTCATTTATTAGTTGCTAGATTTTTCTTTTAACGTATGGAGGTTTAACTTGAACAAGAAAGAAACCCTCAGTTTTAGAAAATGACATCTTTTCAACTAACTCATCTCTTTGGCGTGTGATCACAAGTTTGAAAATAATCACTATGATTCATCATTTGGAGGGAGACTAAAAATGGTACACGATTGGGACATTTCTAACTATATAAATGTTTAATGGGTAGCTTTCAATTTCTTTATTTTAACAAGATAAAGTATATATGCTAACTATGACACTCAAGAGGAAAATAACACAAAAGTCGCCTTTTTTTAAATGGGGATGCTACCAAGAAGCCTGCAAAGCAAGTGTAGAGTGGTCGATTCTGCCGTTCGGCAATTGACAGCTCGAATCTTTATCGAGCAATTGACGGCTCAAATTTATATGCGCAGAAACAATCCGAGCCATCTATGCCGAGATGAACGATCGAATCGACCACTTAGCAAGAATGCTGCTCTGTAGCATCCCATGTCCCTTTTTCCCCTTTCATTTGAGATTTGATATTTTTTAATGGAATCATTATGGTAACCCAATATCTTAAGAGTAACTTTATTTGGGACCCCACAATTCTCATATCGGTGTCGGTTGATTTTTAAAATCCTTCTGTATAATTCACTAGCAAGTGAAGATTGAAACTATTTGCCCTCAAAAAAGACAAATGACCAGCTGGTTCCCTAGCTCGGATACTTTGTGAGTTTTCATAGCTGTATTTTGTATACTCCTTCCGTCCCAATTTATTTGTTCCAGTTTTATTCTAATTGGATTAAAAAACTAGTTATATCTTTAAAATGATAATGAATTTTAAATCCAAAATGAATATTGTTTGATAGATCTCAATTTGTTATATAATTCAATGTTTTCGAAATCACTTAAAATATTATAAATTATAAGATATAATCAATTGAAAAGTGGCACGAATTTCAAAAAATGACAAGTAAATTGGGATGAAGGAAATACTAGTTTGAACTTTCTTTTTTCGTCCTCAACCGCCTCACTTTTGACCCCATCTCGAACTCGCTTTCGGGCTTCTTAACCGTATATGTATATGTTATGTGTTAGATTCTGATAGTCGCGTCCAGATGATGGTGGTTTAGGTTCTTTCTAATATTTGTGATGAAATCCTCTTATATTAATAAAGTTTAGGACTTTATCAATCGAATGAATGATACTTCTGTTGATAAATAAAAATACAAAATTCCATTAATTTTATCATTTCAACTGGAGTGTCAAACAATTTTTTTTTTTTTTTTGACAGGAAAATTATTATTAAAAATAAGAAGAGGGAAAAAGAAAACTCAACCGAGTTTAAGGTGAGTGTCAAACATTACTGAAATGGTCCAAACCCATGTCCACTGTGCTGAATTTGAGGTGACAGAACAGGAAGGACACATTTAGTGTCAGCCTGTCAGGTGTGGAATTGTTATCACTTCTTGAAACTTGATTACGCCTGTTAGGATGTAGGCCCTGATGGATGGAATTCGTAAGGGGATTGGATTAAAATTGGGATTCATAAGGAGAATGAATTGTTAATGAGAATGGATTGATAATGAGTATATTTGTTTGGGATGAGATTAGATGATGAGATTATTAATATCATATTGTTTGAGATGGGATTAGATGATGAGATTGAATTGATAGAAGAAATTAATAATAAGAAATTATTGGTAATGAGAAGGGGTTGAGATTAGATTACAAATACTAAGTCTCACGGGATATTACTAATACCCCCTATGGAGCTCACTACTAATCCCAACGGAGTAATAATCCGGTTATCAAATAAGGATTTGTGAAGCCCTTGGGATTGGTAGTCCAATCCCAAGGCATAGTCCGGTTATCCAACGGGGCTTTATGTAACCACACCTTAAGGCTCTGTTTGCGATAAATTAGTTAAATGGAGTAATAATGTGGACTTTTTTATTATTATTCTATAAAGTATGGGGAAAGCCTAGCTGTAATTGGACATTCCAAACACAACATAAGTCTTATTTCTTGTTCAGTTTTGAATAAAATATGCTCGATCGGTACGTAAATGTTATGTTCATTTTCTTATTTACCTATGAGCTTCTTTCTTAACGATAAATAATTAAGCAAAACATGAAATAAACTGTTGGAGATTTTCAAAATAAATTGGATTTTAGTTTGGAATTATTGGATTTTTTGTGAAAGGTTACTACACATTTTCACATGAGTTGTGACTTTATGTAATTGGTTGTTATACCCATTAAATTAAAGTGTGTTCGTTTGGGAAAGGATGTGAAATGTGGGGGTGTCTCCAAGAGGCACAGCCCTTATAATTAAATGTCTTCAATAGGCATGACATTTCCTAACTAGTGTCTTGTCTATTCTACTGTGTGTTTTTTCTAAAGACACAACCTTTTACATAAGGGTACCTATTAGTCTATAAATAGGTCATTTGTAAAGTCACTCAAAGAACCGAAAATTCCATACAGAATTGCTCTCTTTCTCTCTACACATTCTCCTCCTAGAAATGGAAATAGAGTATCAGTTCTTCGTTTTACATTTACTTAGCGGGTATTCTGTCTGTTTTCGTTTGTGCAAACGCAAACAGAAAGAACTTAGAGTTCGGATTCGATTTATCTTGAAGGCAGATTTGCTGTAACCCGGTGCACACCTTCTGATGGGGGCAAATACTGTCTTTAGAAAAGCGTTCTCCTAACGTGACTCGAATGCTCTTACCGTTCCAAGTTTGAAGAGATGACGCCATCACTTTCATCATATCGAAGACCAGATTTCCAACATAAACTAACTTGCTTGGCAACCAATTGAATAAGGTCATATATTTTAATACTACTGGACCTGATTGTCATGTCCGTTTTATTTGTTTTTGTGTGTGTTAATTAGGATTTACAAAACAAAAAATCTAGGTACATAACCATCCAAACACAATCCATGCACATATATGTGGGGTCTATACACATTATTCAAACACAACACCTCACATATACGTGAGGGGAAAGACTACAATACACCATTTATTTGAGTGTGTATTATATGCATCTTTCAAATTGTTATGAATTATAGAGAAAACTAGTGTTTGCCCGTGCCTATGGCACTACGCATCCCGGTTAGAATTGCCCGTGCCTATGGCACTTGCTAGCAAGTGGCTCAAACACTAAATCGATTCATTAGTTTGTAGTATGTGATCCTCTTCTTAGTGGCATAAAAGAGAATTACCTCTGCTTACGGCACTTTCGAAACTAAATTTTTAAGTTAGCTAGAAAGAACATTTCTAACACCAAAAACTGCCAACGATGATCCCAATAGGACATTGTCTTTGCGTTTAGACACCAAAACTCCAAAAACAAAAAAACAGAGACAAAAAATCCAAAAAAATCCCAATCCTAATAAACTCCAAAAAATTTCAAATACCTTTGCTTTTAGGGAGCTTTTTTTACCCACCGTCCATGCAACTTGTAGGCCTTCTTCTAAATGGATATGGTTTCTTTGTTAGACCCCTTTACTGACACCAAAACTTTAGAAAAACATAGACCAAAAATTCAAAAAAAATCCCAACAACCTCCAAAAAATTTTAAATACATTTACTTTCATGAAGCTTTCTTGGCCCAGTTCCTACCGTCCACGAAACTCGACAGTTTTGAAAGATTTTGCCGGGTAAGGAACATTCCACGCAGCTTTGTTGGCCTAGATTTGAAAGATTTCGTCGGAGATTTGAAAGAGCGGTGTCGATCGAGAGAGAGAGAGAGAGAGAGAGAGAGAGAGACCCAAATGCCAATAGAAGAAGGGTTTTTTTTTTTTTAATATGCTTCTGACAAAATCTGATTTGGTTAAAAAGAATCGATGACATTTTTGTAATATATTTGTAAGAGTTTGGATGTTTTCTTAAGAGAATTGGAGAGCACATATCAACCATTGAATCAAATGAATCTTAGCCTTCCTTTTAACTTGTATTTGTATGGTCCCTACACCTTTGTGTTTTATTAGGTAGATGCTACGAATCGTATTGCTAAAAAATTACGAATCGTATAAATATTACGAGATACACTAAAATGTTATGAATCATAATGAAAATATTACAAATCGTACTATTGAAAAATTATGAATTCTAGAACAAAAATTACGAAACAAGCTAAAATATTATAAATGAACCATAAAATAAGTGCTATAGTATACCCTTTTAAGGGGTATGTATTGTATACTTTCTCATATGTGAGACGTTATGTTTAGACTTTGGTGTTGTGTTTGGATGATTATGTATGAGGCGTTATTATTTACAAAAGGAGATCAAGGTGTTTTCGGAACAGCAGTGTGACATATACAACTACTAACTACAACTCCATGAAACCACACCTCGAAAATTACGAGGCAAGATCTTCTGTGCAGAAAATTCATGTGCTTATGTGATGAAGAATTTTTTTGCTGTTGGATTTAGAGCATAAAAAAAAGGGGGCAAAGTACGGAAAACCTCCCTGAGGTTTGGACGTTTGGCAGATAACCTCCCTGACATTAACTAATGAGCACATCACCCCCCTATGGTTTTGGAGTAAACTGCAACCGTAACTCTGTTAACGGCAAAGAGCGAAAAGACCTTGTTACCCTTGTGAAAAATAAAGCAATTTCACTTCTTTGCATGCCCAAATCAAATCAAGGGTGGCAATCCTAACCCATATTTTTTAATCAGAGACGGAACTGTATATGGGCATATGGGGGCCACGGCCCCCGCGTTGTTTTGGAGTTTTTTTTTTTTTTCAATATTAATATTAGTTTTTTTTTGGTTAACAACACCTAAATATTGTATTTTGTGTTGAATGTTATTTAGACATTTAAATGTTTTAAAAATGTGTTTGTTTTGGGTCCCAAAACTCAATTTCTTTCTTTGCAAACGGTTTGTCATAAGTTTTTTTTCAATTATTAATCTCATTTCTCTTTCGATCTTTCTCCACTCATTACTCAAAAAACCTCCTTCAAAACCTAAACCAAACAAACTATTAGATTTTTTAACCTTAAAATTTCAAAATTTTCTTGTTCATAGTTCGGCCCCCGTGTTTATGAAATCCTGGTTCCGTCCCTGTTTTTAATCCGCCCAAATCCGTCCACTTTTAACTCAATTCAACCCGCCCATATTATATAATGGGTTGAGATTAATTGAACCCATATCAACCTATATTTACATGAATTTAAATGGATTTGGAATGAGCATAATATGGGTTAGGATTAAAAAACTCATCTTTGCACAAGAGTCTCTCGCCTCCTGTACGCATCGCATCATGTATTAAATGAAACAAAAGCAAAAAGAAGCTCGGTTCTTTGCTAGAAAATGGGTTCAGTGTCTCTCCCCATTTCTAAGACCTACTGACCAACCCCTCGAGCTATAAGAACGTACAAATACAAAAAGAAAATGCATTACTTGCTTCATTTTTTAAAGCAATCCCTTGGCTCCTCTCCCTTTTTTGGATTTTTTTACGTTTTGTCCTTATTCAACTTTTTTCGCGTTTGTTGTTTTATAACAAGTATTTTACGATTTTTGATTCACTCCAATCAGAAAAGTAAAAAATTATATAACTTTTATCCATATATTTTTGAAAACATCCAACTTAAAGCCCAAAAAGCCGGTTATTAGGATTTATCTTGAATATTATAAAAAAAAATTAGAGAAAAAGTAAAAAAAATTACTTTTTCGATTCTCACGTCGAAACGAATTAATAGGGACAAAAAGTTTGTCACAAAACAAACAAATACAAAAAAATTTAAACGAGACAAAAAAAAAAGGTCACTTGACTTTTTAATCCAAACCTAAACGGTAGCTTCAGCGAACGCAACGAAGACCGAAACTGTACAATCGCTGCAATCATCTCCTTCTAGGAAATTCTCTGATACTGCCTCTGAATCCTCGTCAAAATTACATTATTGTTTGGAAATGAAAAAAAAAGAGTAAAAACCTGATTTTTAAAGTTTTTTTAGCCACTAATTACTTCATTTTTATTCAAAAAAAAATGAGTCTTAATCATAAAATTTTACATTTTTGAATCTCCTTATTAAGACAAATCAGAACGGCGGCGCGGGGGCAAAGGAAAAAAAAATAAAGGGGGAAAAAAAGAAGAAATTATAAAAATTATAAATGAATTTACATAGAAGAAGTAAAATATTTTACCTTAGAAGTTGGCAAGAAAGTTGGAAACCTGGTATGAAATATGAGGAGTAAACTAGGGTTGGTCTTTTATAGAGATGGGCAAAGGGCATTAAGGGAAGAACAAATATCATTTTTGGAGGGAAACACGTTTTTTAGGTCAATACTCGCAATCCAGGCGCGTGCAACACACATACCGTCAAATGGGATGGAAAACCTAACGGTTGCAGTTTACTCCAAAACCATAAGGGGGTTATGTGCTCATTAGTTAACGTCAGGGAGGTTATCTGCCAAACGTCCAAACCTCAGGGAGGTTTACCGTACTTTGCCCAAAAAAAAAAAATCACACTAGCCACAAAATCCTACAGCACAATGACACAGAAATTTTCGGGACAAAAAATATCGGACAACAAAATTATGTTCTCGGATGGGAGGCTATCTCGCATAATGTGTCTAAGTACTATGGTTGAGCATTATTGACCGATACGTATATTGTTTTTCTCTTGCACGTTTATAAAATTGCTCTCATTCTCTTCTTTTTCATCATTTCTGTAGATAGAGATATCTTAAACCCCAATCCAGTTCAACGCAAAAAGCAGCACCAGATTTGCGTAAAAACCACTTGATTAGCTTCACCCTCTCTCTCTCTCTCTCTCTCTCTCTCTCTCTCTCTCTCTCTCATGACTTCGACTTGAAGTCTGATTCTCTCTAACCCCCTTTAAATCATCAAATATATTCAACATTTTAAAACTACTTTAAACACCATCCCTAATTCTGGCTTAATTGATCATCATCAATATCAATGGCACGCCAATCCAGTTATGTGAAGCCAAAGCTAAGGAAAGGTCTTTGGTCACCGGACGAAGATGAGAAACTGTTCAATCACATAACTAGATTTGGCGTCGGCTGCTGGAGTTCAGTCCCTAAACTAGCCGGTAAATTTCACTCTCTCCTCGCCTTCAGAATTTTTTCGAATTTTAGTAGTTTAGGATTCGTGTTTCCAGGATTTCAATTCTTTCTGTTTCTTGTGGTATGGATTAATGCAGGTTTGCAGAGGTGTGGTAAGAGCTGTAGATTGAGGTGGATAAACTACTTGAGGCCTGACCTGAAGAGAGGAATGTTTTCACAAGAAGAGGAGGACCTCATTGTTAGCCTACATGAAGCTCTTGGTAACAGGTTTGATATTTTTTCTTTTTTTTCGACAACCAGCTGCCCAGGTCAGCTTACGCGCAAGTTGATGCTAAACAAACAAAAACACAGTCAAGTTTCAAATCTTGTTACAAGCTTTGAAATGGGTAGCTGAAAAATTAGAATCTATGTTTTTCATTTCGAAATGGGTATCCAGAAAATTAGGAGTACTGTTATTGTTTGGAAATTTTGAAATGGGTATCTGAAAATTAGTTTCTTTGTTGCAAATTTTGAAGTGGCGGTCTAAGGAGTTAAGTTGAATTTTTGTTACAACTTTTGAACTGGTGTTTGTTAAAATTAGAATCTTTGTAACAGGTTTTGAAATGGGCTCTGAAAATTAGAATCTTTCTTTTACATTTTGACATGGGTCTCAACTTCAATTATCTTTGCTGCGAAGTTCGAAATGGGTATCTGAAAATTAGATATCTTTGTTGCAAATTTTGAAGAGGGTATCTAAAAGTTCAAATCTTTTTTAAGATTTCTGAAATGTGTGTAAAAATTAATTATCTTTTTTGCGAATTTTGAAATGGGTCTCTGAAAATTAGCACTTAGCAGAGTATCTTCGTTGCAAATTTTGAATTGGGTATCTGAAAGTTTGTATAACGTTTGCCACAATTCCTGAAATGGGCATCTTAAAAATAGAATCTTTAGTACAATTTCTTAAAATTTTAACGAATTATTGAATGGGTTTTTCTCTAAACTGCAGGTGGGCTCAAATTGCGGCACAGCTGCCAGGAAGAACAGACAACGAGATAAAGAATTTTTGGAACTCATTTTTGAAGAAGAAACTAATGAAACAGGGGATTGATCCAAATACCCACAAGCCGATAACCGAAGCGGAAGCGGAAGCGGGAAATGGAAAAAATTGGGCAGAAAATTCATCAATGGCATCATCAGATTCGAAAAGACTTCCAACTGCATTGGAGCAAGAAGCTCAATTCAACAGCACAAGCTACTACGAAGGTGGATTGACCGAAGCTTCAAGAGAGCAAATCCAAAGCAAACCAATATTTGATCCCCTGTTGTTGTACGAATTCCAAGAGAGTTTCAATCCAACTTCGTACAATTTTCAGCAAAATCCAAGACCTTACGATCAGACCCATATGGAGGTGAACGAAAATCCCCTGTTTGGATTCACTTCAATGCCCAACTTGATGAGTTTCGATCACGGGAACGCGGCTGAGGCGGATTTTTCAGGTAATTCGACTTCGCAAATGAGTTCGGTTTTCTTCAATGGAGGCAAAGAAATGAGTTCGGGTAGTAGCTCCAACGTCAACAATATGGTGGAAAATGCGGCATTCTCGTGGGGCACCGACAAGTATGAGTCTGTGTTCGAGTTTCAAATGAATGGGATTATTCAAAAGTCTGGAGAGATGAAAGCAAGTCCTTGGGCAGAAGATTTTGGTGGCTTTCCAATGACATCACTATCAGAAGGTGTTTTCCAGGAATTGTGAAGTGTAAATTTTTTTATTTCTATAATTTTTTTTCCTCTCTCTACAAACAGATACACACGACTGTTGATAGTACAGGAAAGTCCTACTACAGGTTTGAGGTGAACATCTCTCTCCCTGTCTGCTTTCGGTTTCGGTTTCGGTTTCGGTTTCGGTTTCGGTTTCGGTTTCGGTTTCGGTTTCGGTTT
>BPLS01000600.1:866355-907900 GCA_019656275.1 Rhododendron kiyosumense
TGGTTTTGGTTTTGGTTTTATTGGATTTTTACTAGAGAATAATGTTGTTGATACTCATTAGAGAATAATGTTACGAGATTTGAAATAAAGTCTTTACAGTTGTACGAGTGAAAACTAGTTTTTGTGTTCAAATCTAGAGACCATGTTCGTTTGGAGATTTAGAATTCTTTCTCTGTGCATGATCTCCAATAAATTATCGCCTAATTATTACTCTCGTTTCTCTCCATGTTCATTACTTTATTGTGATATTGTACGCAAACAATCAATACCGGCTTTGCCTTAATTTAGACAAGCAAGGCATGGGCTTTTAGGCCCCCCACCCACTTTGGGGAGGGCGGTCCTTACTTTATAGCTATATAGTACATGTTTAGCTATCAAAACAATAACTTGGGCAGGAAAAGGAATTTACGAGGATGTTTCGGTCATTTTCTCGAGCATTTTCCATAGGTTGTGCTAGCACGAGGCATTGAAATGAAATGAACAAGTACAAGGGCCTAGTTCACCCTCTTTCAGGTCTCGACAAGCATATTCACACTTGAAACTTTTTTAGAAGATTAAAGTCGATTGGTGGTGCAACTCACTAAGAGATTCCATCAATCAGCTTCCTTAGAATTATTAGGCCACACTTTCACGATTTGTGTGTATTATCAAAGAACCTTTTACCCTTCTATTGTACACAACAATTGAATTTCAATATCTCAATTTGCGATGAACCAAACTAATTTTTTGCTTAAAATTGGAAGCAAAAAATCCAGAAGTAACAATATTTGGTTCTTTGTCAAGTGCGTGCATCGTTCACAAATTATTATTGTGACAATGTAATCGTTGCTTCTGTAGAAATGTTTTCAAAAGTAAAAATTCTAAAATCTGGCTTAAGATCAACAATGTCACCATCTGGTTGAGTCGATTAGTCTTGCTAGCAATAGAACAATTTGTCAGCAAACCTTGACTAAAAGGATGTACTAGTAATTTTGCATGGAAAAAAAAAAGTAGAAAAATAAAATTTAATTAATAGCTTTTAAAAAAATATTAACTATTTTGAAAAGGCCCATTTTGGATTTTGGCAAGTAAGATATTATTCATGGCAATCTATTTGTCTTTTCTTACCAACCCTTTTGAGTGATCATGTGTTCCTAGGGTAATCGTCTCAGTCCTTCTCTTCACCACACATTGTGTGAAATCACTACACGTGCAATTAGGAGAGGGGTAGGGCGATTTTCTAAGACACTACAAAATTTTCATTTTTCGAGGGAAAATTATTCTTTGTTTTTGGAGTACCGTCATGTGGTGCTACAAATGTCTTTTCCACCATACTTGTGTGGGCAATGGGCTCCACTACCAAGTGTATTGCACCCACACAAATTTGTGGTGAATAAGGGTCCTGAAGCACTTTGTGATACGTTATGACGGAATAAACAGTCCTTTTCAAGAGAGCAAGTGGCGCAAGGTATATATCAAAAACTCACCGCGTCCATTTCAGTGCCAAAATGATAGTGACCAAACTTTTTTCCTTTGTATCCGCATGATAGAACGAAACTCACCTCCACTTTGTTCCAACTCAAATTGCAAGAATCGTGGTGGTAAGTTTTTATCTTATCATGCGGATCAAAAACAATGCAAGAATCTCCTTTACCCAATAAATAAATAAATAAATGTTTTGCAAGAATCTCTTTTGCAAGAATCTCTCACAGTCCCAATGTGGAAACTTATGAGATGATCTATGTGCCTCGTTAACTTAAATATATGGTAATTTTTTTAATTAGAATAGTAGACAAAGGATAAACATATTTTAAACAACTTTTGAAAGTCTTTGGAGCTTGGGTAATGGACGTTTGGATGACTCCGAAGGCCACATGAAATTGTATCTGATCATCCGATTTGGAAGGACCATTTCAGGTTCATGAATGAGTGTGACTCCTAACAAGAAGCTGATATTGACAATCTTGTTCATAGGAGAGTAGCCAAACATGAGACTCTAAATCCAAAATTACAGCATTCAAGTTGGCCTCTGGCTTTAGATTCATGACAAACAAACACACCCCACACTATCCTACAACCACAACAATACAATACCTGATGTTTTCATATCATGGGTCATGGCCATCTGCACTGTTACGTTCAAGATAATACGCGTTAAACAGTTATAACTTAGAGCGCCCGGGCTAGATTGCGCGCACCTCGACCAATCTCACCGTCCGATGGTTGGTTTTTCCCAGTTGCAAAGAAAATCGCATCCAGCATCTTGTCTATATTGTTCAGCACTTCCTCTTCAATCTTCTACATATCCACTTCCTCACTCAATCTCACAGAGCCATAAATCTGAACATGTGCGACACCTGAACTGGGTACAAAAGTAGCACCACATCCTACCTCATTTTCGTTCATGCGGTGGACACAATAATGAAGTTGGCTTTGACAAGTGCTGCAAAAAAAATATCCCAAAATCAGGGCCCAAACTATTAAAGTAACAAGGACCACTGAAGGAGTAGAAGAGTCCTCTAAACGGAAAATGAGCCCATAGAAATGGAAGGCCACAAGAAAACTTGTGTTTTAAGCATCTAGTTATGAGTCTTGGACTCTTGTGACTCACTCATCCACAGGTCGTTGTAACAGGTGTATAACCACAGAACCAGTGAACTGACACTTTCGGGCCCTGACCCGAAAAATCAGTTTGTTGTCATACGTTGTACATCAAGTCGAAGAGTTAGTTGTCATTCAGAAAGAAATTTTCTAAGGACTTGTGAGTCAAACCTACCAAAACTAATAAGCAATTCTTAACTTTACGATCTCCATGTGAAGGATTGGCTTTAGATAGAACTGAGGACCACACCCATTCATGGTACTATGGTACCAAGGCTACGGAAGATTATTAATTGCCACCAGTAGCATGGCCAAAACAGCCTGAACAAAAGGGTTCAACTTGCAAAGTCATGGCCCCAATCGACAGTGTCGTGACTTTATCGGCAACAGCTATATACTGTTCCTATAACCACGTTGAGAGAAGTGTTAAAACAACTAATAAGGGTGCCCAAGGGCGCAGCTTGTCGGTGGGGTGGGGTGGCATATGCCACCCCTGGTTTCAAAAAATAATCAGTTTAAACTGATGGATTAGGCACCCACCATATTCAAACAACTTGAGTTTTCACACAAATGATAAAAAGTTAAAAGATGAAAGGTTCGGATCACAAAAAAATATCTCAATGACTTTCATTTACAGACTACATGAGAATGGAATCAAGCCTTTACTTTTGTTTTAACAAATCAAAGCCTAAGAAAAAGCATGACATTGCACTCAACCTTTCTCTTCATATTTTCACCAAAAATATACCATAATGCTAGTAAACTCCCGTTAAACAGCATCACCCCCGAACCTAAATAATGGCTCTGCCACTGAGGCTACCAACCTAGGAAGACTGGTTTATCCAATATTGGGTCTTCATTGGATTCAGACAGCATGTAAAATATTTGCTCAAGAGATATGCATGTCTGAACCCAGTAAGGACCCATGGACATGTAAATACTTACAAGCCTCTAAGCTATACTTTCTTTATCCTTTGGAAAGAATGAATAACTACCCCAAAAAGCTATTGCAATAGCGCAGATGAAACAAATGAGCTAGAGAAAAAGGCATGTTGAAAGAGTGCCAGAAGCAAAATGAAAATCTTTCGTTATTCAATTATCTGATGCTATGACACTGAGGCATCTAACATCACAAACAAGTAAAGACACGTTGCGGATGTTGTATGATGCTATGCTGGGAATCTGGGACATTATCACGAGGAGAGAAAGGGATCGTATGGTGATTAAACCATCTTGTTATGGTTGGTTTCGATGGTGGGGAGGTCCCCACATGGAAATGGATCCCATATCATGTCGGAAGAGCACGTGAGATGGTTGTTTGGTTAAGCATGTGATCAGCAGCGAAACAATCATTCACTTTACCAAGGTAATCAATCTAACCCAAATGGGTATGCATACTTCTCTCTTACTAAACTCTATTACTTTTGACCTAAGTCTATCCTCATTCACTCTCACGCATCAAGAGTCTCTTTTTGGCTCATGGGAGTGTCCTTTCGGAACCGGGTCCTGTGTGTTCTCAATCAAGACATCACAATTACTATTGCCGTTTCACCCCCACACAGTAGCCATTTGCATGGACAATGGTCATGCATAAACATGCCAATTATCAGGTTTGGAGAGGTCCCTTTACAAGTATACATCCTTGGTCACCATCTATCCACACTCTATTTAAGCAATAATGACTTCTGAAATGGAAACTCTCCAAGCGTATGTTTAAATTATATCAGTGCGATCTTATGTCTCACAATCCTCGTGCGGCAAAACAATAATGACAGATACCATTGGTCTTCATTGAATTTCATATGCAACACTGCTAGATGCCATATCCCAACTGCTAAGTTAAGCAAGGCTTTCTAAGATTCAAACATAAGTTGTAGCTCTGGGCACGGGGTAAAACTTAAGTGCAGGTCTCCCAAAGCAAAACTACCGCTTGAAACAGGGTTAAGATCCAAACAGACAGGTAAAAGCTAAAAAGTACCAATATAAGCAGGAATTTCTTTATAGGAACGATATGAATTTAGAAAAACGAGTACACCTATGTTTGGAATGATAGTTACTGTGCAAAAAAGTCTAAGCATCCTTAAAAGCTTATATCATCACGTTGAAAAAAAACTGCATTATCATTAATTTGGTACTGTTTCTATCATCACGTTGAAAAAAATGGCTAACATTTAGTAGTGTGGCAATTTCTTGGCCGCACCTAGTAAAGCTAACTAGCCCAAAATTGGGTCTTCGTTGGATTCAGACACAGCATGCAAACTTGAAAAACTGAATTGTCTATTCTTGCAGGAACAATGGAGACAAAAACCAATCAAGTATGCAAAGTAAATCAGACTTCGAAGGGAGACTTGGAAACATATTGTTGCTTACGATAAGACGACAACCGAAAAAGGAACCCTTTGAAAGCTTTAGCTGCTACCAACCTACAATTTAGAATAGGCAAGCATTAGATACTGACAGAGCCATGTATGCATCAACTGCGTGGAAAATGTTCACATAGCTAGAGCTTTCAGTATAATGTACCTTTCCTTCATAGTCAACATGCAAATATAGGTCATGCAGAATGCACAAAACTCCCACTTCCAGCAGGGTCCATGATCCTAAGGCTAGGTGAAATAGAGCAAGCTTCTAATGGCATCATCAGCGGTTTAGCACAGTATTTGATTGCAGATGCTCCACCGAAACTGCAGTTTCCCACATTGGGTAAATACGAGTAATGGCCTTAAAACACAAAAATAAAAAGTAACTGGATCAATTATGCAATACACGGGGTTTTTTTCAGTTGCAAGTGTTTTGTAGATTATCAACAAAAAGATAAACCACTTGTCCAAACTGCATTCATGATTTTAATGGTTTCCCAATCAACCATTCACCTTAGCAAACCAGCAATCATCTGCCAAAAACGATTGAATGAGAACTAGGTAAATTCCCCAAAGCAGTAAGCTAGTTCTACATTTCATGGTATGATGAAGTTATAGTAAGACTGAGACACATTCCCTCACTTGTATGAGGACTCTATATGGACTTGACACATAAGGGAAGCTGACTGACAAAGTCAATTCACGTGAATGCAGCAAAACTACTTCCAGAGAGGGGGTGAGACTAGAGAATCAATAAAACAAATTAGAATGAACAAAAAAGCTAATTAACTTCCAGGCTTCAGCTTTTGGCAAACTAAAAAAGCTAATACCCGGTAATCAAAAGCTACAAGCATCTCTCTTCCAGCTTCACAATCATCAGCTTATTGGTACATCATTTTCAGGTTATACAGCATACAAAAGCTGCTGCAACACATCTTGAACAAATTCCCTCATTAAAAAAAACCTATGAGCACTCCTCATAAGCTGCAGCAAAACAAAGAACACAACACTGCCCACGTAATTGTTGGAGGCAAGAGCACACACACAAACTCACAATATGAAGAAGATAATATAGGGAAGACTTGAAACATTTTATTCACTCATACTTGAAATCACTAGATTACATGCATATTTATAGTAAACACAAATGTAACCCACTACCTCTAATTAACAAGAATTATACCCATGAGGGCCATCACCTCCACTACACTATTATTAGGGACCTTTCATCTCTAAAACTCCCACTCATTACACTACCACACAACTCTCATTAACATAAAAATATAACTCTCCATTACTTAGAAAAACTCCCACTAACAAGTAACAAATATGAAAGGACAAAAACATAACTCCCTTGTTACTAAATAGAAACAAGTTTATAATTTCCCACAGTAATAAGCAAATAAAAAAATCTAGCATAAGAAATTTTTCCTCTTAACAAGTACTTTTTTACTTTTTCCACCTTTCTTTTGCCAGTATTTACGTACTGCTCTTTAATGTGCCTGCCTCCAAAGAAAAAATAAAGTTCAAAGTCCGAAAAAGCAGGTAGCCAAAATAACAAGAATGAATAAATAAGAAACCAACTAATTCGCATAATTGATACTCAATGGTATTTACTGGAAGTGTCCAAAAACCTACCAACAAGAACAACTGCATTCGTGATTTTCGTGCAGATCATAGAACTTCAAATAAAACATGAATGCACGAAACTTCACTTACACATAAGTTTATGTTCACATGCATGAGTGAGAATTCCACAATAAATACTAGGAATCCGCTAGGGACCCGCATGTATGTGAAAGGGGTGTGGTTGAGGTGTGACAAATTGATGTGCCCCTAGCATCTCCCCTTATTATTTTGTATAAACACTGCATTGCAAGGATTGTCTGTGCATTATACAGAATTAGTGAGAGAGGACAAAAAAGAGGGAGCAAGAGAGAAAATATTGTGTGAGTGACGGAGGGTAAGAAAATTATAAATAAGCGAGGACTTGGGATTAATATTTTTCTCTCATTGTACTCAATCAACATAGAGAAATTCTCTTTTGCCTGGGGAGTAGGTATTGAGACCAAACCACGTAAGTTGTGTTCTTTTCTTTTTGAGCACTTAATTCTTCCATTGTGGTGGGTCCAAATCCCAACAAATAGTTAACTAGAATCATTACACAGTTCCACAAAATTTGATATTCATTTGTAACAGAATGGACATTCATCAATCACCATGGACTAAATACAAGCAGGATTACCAATTCACTTCTTCGATGGAAGTATCATGAAATAAGAGATAATATTTCAATGTACAAGCTTATTTTCCAAAACGATTGGAATTCCTCTCGCAAAGTTAATATTTTCGGCGAGTTCACATCCTCTATTATCCTAAAGGAATTATTTATGTTGTGTTGATCCATTATTTCATGTTTGTGAAGGCATGAGACATGAATACTTTTTTTGGAACACAAGTATCTGGACAAGGGCAAGTGACAATAATGCTTAACAGGTATGATTTTCTCCAGAGTAAAAATCTATTTGTGGCATGTTAATTGTATCCCAGAGCCGGCCAGAGGACTAACACAACCTCAAGCCAAATGAGCTCGAGCCACTTATATGGATTGTGGGGATTTGGCAACAATGTTGTGTAAAAACACCGCTCTTACTTTATTTTTTTTTTTTGATAAGTAAGTATTTATATTAGGAACAAGGCATTAAGGGAATGCCGCCCGTATAAAAAAAATGCCACCAACACAAAAAGGCTCTATACACCACCTCTATTTGACAAGAAAAGCTCAAACTAATCTAAAAATTGATCAATAGAGGGATTACATTCTCCCTTGTCCCAATTATACAAACTACTAACCACAAAACTTTTGATTCTAAATAAAGGCTTTTCAACCCCTTCAAAGCACCTCAAATTCCTTTCGCGCCATATAGTCCACATCAAGCAAAGAGGGATCATGGCCCAAACACGCTTCCTTCTCTTGCCCACTCTAGCCCTGTTCCAAGCAATTAAAAGTTCCGTAACATTCCTTGACGTGGCCCATTTTAAACCAAACCAAGAAAACACCACAGACCAAAGCTCCCAAGCTACCAGGCAATGAATGACAAGGTGATCCACCGTCTCCATATCCCTTTTACACATGCAACACCTATTGACAATGATTCTCTGCCTCCGAATCAAATTATCGATAGTGAGGATCTTGCCTTGAGCCGCACACCAAACAAAAAAACTCACCCTCAACGGCGCCACTGTCTTCCAAATCGCTTGCCAAGGGAAAGAAACATTTCCATGACCACCCAACGCTTGATAATAAGATTTCACTTGAAAACATCCTGACTTAGATAGTTCCAAATGCATCTCATCCTCCCCTTCTCCTATTCCTTGCATGCCATACACTCTAGCATAAAAAGCCATCAAATCCTCTTCCTCCCCATCTTGAATTTGCCTTCTCAAGCGGATGTCCCAAACTATAACCCCCTCATCAAAGGAAAGATAATCCGCAATGATTGCATATCTATCACATGCCAAAAGGTAAATGTTGGGAAAAACAACCCATAAGCTCACATCCCCACACACCACATATCATCCCAAAACAACACCCTCCTCCCTTCACCAACTGCCTTATAAGTGTTATCTACAAAGGCATCCCACCCGTTCATGATACCTCTCCATAGTGCCACCCCATATGGTAGCCTTACATTACGAGTAGACCACCTTCCCCTCTTACACCCATATTTTGCTACAATCACCTTCCTCCACCATCTTTCTCTTTCGCATGCAAATCTCCAAAACCATTTCCCCAACAAGGCTTGATTGAATAACTTTAGCCTTCTCACTCCGAACCCTTCTTTTCTAATGGGGATACGCACTGTATCCCAATCAACTAGATGATACTTGAACTCCTCCCCCACACATCCCCAAAGAAAATCTCTTTGCAACTTCTCCAAGCACTTAACAACTGAGATCGGAATGACAAACAGTGACATAAAATAAGTAGGCAAGCTAGAGAGTGTGTGCTTGATAAGAGTCATTCTACCTCCTTTCGGAATGTATTGACGCTTCCCTCCCGCCAATCTCTTCTCAAATCTTACCACCACTGAGTCTCATGCTGCCTTTGACTTGTACGAAGAACCCAATGGTAAACCCAAGTACAAAGTCGGAAACGACATCACCCTACAACCCAAAATTTGATCAAGTAAATCAATATCTTCAACCACCCCCACTAGGATCATCTCTGACTTCCCCAAGTTCATTTTGAGGCCGGATACCGCCTCGAAGCATAGCCGCACAGATCTAAGATATCCCACTTGAGTCGGATCCACATTGCAGAACAATAGAGAGTCATCCACATATAGAATGTGGGAAACCATCAACCGTACATCATCCACCCTGCCCACCTCAAAACCCTCCAAAAATCCACTTTTTACTGCTTTCTAAAACATACAACTAAGCACCTCCATGATCACGATAAAAAGAAGAGAAGAAAGGGACCCCCCCCCCCCCGCGGACGTAATCCTCTAGAAGTCTGAAAGAAACCAGCAAGAGTTCCATTCACCAAGACAAATATTTTAACAGATGAGATGCAAGCTTTAATCCATCTCTTCCAAAGCCCTCCAAAACCCATCCATTCCAACATATAAATCAAGAAGTCCTAATTAATGTGGTCGTACGCCTTTTCAATGTCCAGCTTACACACAATACCTGGAATGCCACTCTTCAATCTCAAATCCACACATTCATTAGCAATCAAAACCGCATCAAGAATTTGCCTAGCCTGAACAAAAGCATTTTGGGACTCCAAAACAACTTTTCCCACCACATTCTTCATTCGAATAGCCAACACTTTGGCCAACAACTTATAAGCTCCCCCTAGTAAACTGATTGGTCTGAAATCTCAAATATCCTCTGCTCTGCCCTTCTTTGGAATCAACAAAACGAAGGAAGTGTTCAAACTTGCCATGCTCCCAGAAATAATTGAACATTCCCAACACTTCTTCTCTTACCACCCCCAAACAGTGTGGAAAAAGGCAATCGACATACAATCTGGATCAGGTGCCTTATCTCCATTCATCAACTTTAACGTGGACACCACTTCTGCCTCATCAAACGGCCTCTCTAACCAATAAGCCTCCTCCCCCGTCAGAGAATGAAACTGCAAATCATCAACCCGAGGGCGGCTCACTCCCTCCTCCCAAAACAAACCGGCATAAAAATCAGCAATTCCACTTTGATATCTTCATCCCTTTCCAAAATACAGTCGCCAATTTTAACCTTACCGATAAAATTGTTTCTCCGATTACAATTAGCCATTCTATGAAAGAAACGAGTGTTCCTCTCCCCCTCTTTTAACCAAAGATTTCTAGACTTTTGTTGCCAACTAATTTCTTCAAACTTCGCTATTTTTCCAAACTCTTCTTTGGCATTTTCTCTCAAGGCCTTTTCATCCTCTTGTAACGCACGACCTTGTTCCTTTATGTCCCATCGACAAATTTCATCGATAACCTTGGCCTTTTGAAACTCCAATCTCCCAAGAACTTCAGAATTCCACTTGCGCAAATCAACTTTCAACAATTTAAGCTTATTGGCCAAGATGAAGCTCGGTTTTCTCCTCACCGAATAGCTACTCCACCACTCACCCACCCTCTCCGCAAAACCCTCTGAAGATAACCACATATTCTCAAATCTGAACGGAGTACTTCCTTGCCGAATCCCTCAACTGTCTAATAAAATAGGCATGTGATCCGAAATAGGCCTCGGAAGAGAAAACTGCGCAACATTCAAAAAATGCTCCTCCCAAGAGGCTGAGAACAAAACCGATCAATGCGAGACATACACTTATTCTCCTGAGTGCCAAACCAAGTGAAACTACTCCCAACAAGTGGAGGATCTACAAGCTCTAGGTCGTTTATAAAATTCGAGAATGTCCTCATGTCGCAAGAGATCAAAAGACACCCCACTCTCTCATGCAGAAATCAAACTACATTGAAACCTCTCGCAAGACACCATGGGGCATCCCATTTGAAAGCCATCACCAAGAGCTCCTACTAGGGGTGATACCGGTCCGGTTTCGATCAATTTTGGTGTATTTTTTGGTCCAAACCGGTTATCTGATTTGAGATTTTTAGAAACCGGAACCGATTGAGATAAATCGGTCCAATTTCGACCGGCTCAACCGGTTTCGGTCCGGTTTATCCGGTTTTTATTCATGAGCCATATTTTAGGCCCAACACATCAAAAAATTCACAATTCAACCCACAAAATATCAACCAAACATCCATAATTCAATCCTTTTTTTAGGGCCCAACAAAAAAGGATCAATTTTGAGCCCAATACATTAACCCATAAAAACATAATTAAGCTCATAAAAACAGTTATATATATATATATATATATATATGATTGATTTTATATAATAAATTAATAACTATATTTATTAGACCAATATACACCACAAAATATCAACCAAAAACCCATAATTCAACCCCTCCCCTATATATATATATATAGTCATCTTCTCCTAAGGACCACCTCATTTTAATAAAATGAGGACCTCCATTTTCCGATCGAATTTTGATGATCTGAGCCGCTCAATGTGTTTAGAACGTGATTTTAAGGATACACGCGAGAAATCAGCAAAAAAAAAAACGGGGAAGGACTTCATCCGAACAGTTTTTGTTATGTTTTTATCGAACGGTTCAAATAAAAACTGCTCAAATCAAGCCCTTCCCGGTCATTTTTTTTGCCGATTTCTCATGGGAAACCTTAAAATCACGTTCTGAACACATTGAGCGGCTTGAATCATCGAAATTCGAACAGAAAATGGGAGAAATGGACCACCTCATTTGAAAATAACTGTATATATATATATATAACCGGTCCAGTTTCTATCGGCTTTTAAAACACATAAACCGGATCGAAATTATTTAACCGGTTCAAAAAATTTGCTCCGGTCCAGTTTTTCCGGTTTCGATCCATTTTCCGGTCTCGGCTAACAGCCCTAGCTCCTCCCACAAGTCCCTCCTATGACGTCTGTCAACCGGGCCATACACACCCGTGAACACCCACGCAAAACCATCTTCTATAGTTTTAAACAAACAAGACGCAGAAAATAACCCATACTCCACCTCAAGTTTTTCCACCACTCTACTATCCCACATCACCAACACCCACCCTCCCCCCCAGCAGCCCCTACCGCATCCAAATGAATCCAGTCTACCCATCGACACCCCCATAAATCTTTCACACATTCCTTTGAAGCCTCCTTTAGTTTCGTTTCGTTTCTTGTAAACAAACCACATTGGCCTTCCTCTCTTTCAATAGCGATTTTACTATCCCCCTGTTCTCCCTCGCATTCAATCCTCTCACATTCCAACTAAGGATTTTAATCTTCATAAAAAGATAAAAGATTAACCCCTTCCACCCCTTCGTAACCCTTTTCCCCCTCCTTCCGGCCATCATAATTAATGGAACTCTTCAACTCCGTAGCCCCCGAATTGACCTTACTCCCGCCTTTCTTTGTTTCCTTTACAGCTCCTTTCCTCCACTTCTCCCCAATATCCGAAAACAAACGCATAGTTCTTTCTTCGAAACCATCGTAAGAGACCCCCAAAAATTTGCTGAAACCACTTGTTGTCTTCAGCACCCAATTTGAGACTTCTTGAGACATTCCAACCATTAACTTATCTTCATCAATCCACGTTCCGACCGGCTATCTGATAATCAAAGGATTGGAAGGGTCGTTATAAACTAACTGCCCATCTTCTAACACCTCCTCCACCAGCCCAAAATTTTGAACAATTCTTCCCTCTGGTTATCCCACACCGAGCAACCCCCATCAGTCAATCCTGAAAATGGCACCAATTCCATACCCCTCGTGCTCAAATCCCCGTCTTCTGGGTCAACCGAGCAACCCCTAAACACCCTACCCGTACCCTCCCCCACACCCATCTCCGATGCTGAACTCTGCTGCCAAAAAACATAGCAGTCACCACGAGACAAATTATTCACCACCACCCTCTCCTCATTCACAACCTCACCCGACTTCTCCCCCACTGTATTCCCCGACTCCCCCTCAACAACCCAACCATAGCTGCCTTCCTCCAAAAAAGAAAAATAAGAGGGAGAAGAAGGAATTAGACGATTAGGAATCATACATACCTCACTTGCATCCATGATCGCTAGAGAGCTCTGATCTCCACTGAAACTTGGGCCCCGGCCCTGATCTCCAACCGTCCAACACTAACCCATCTTCTATTTTTAATCTCCACCAGATTGGACCTTACTGGCCTTTTAAATAAATAGGCCCACTTTGCATCAGACCCACTCCTGTTGTTTTCGAGATGGACTGGATTCGGCTTCACCCAATTAACATTTGTCTCGCACCGGCCCACTCCTCTCCCTGGCCACAACTAATTTGGGATTCAAATTTTGAAAATCCTCTGTCCCTGAACGACCCGTTGACCCAACCTCCAAGCGCCCTTCGTGAATTGCCTCCACGCGTCTTCTCCGTTCCGTGATCCGCCAACTCACGACCGCCTGAACCAAGATTCAAGACCCCCACGTCGCCATTCTCTTTGTTCAAAAAACAGGTTGAAACACCACTAACGGACCCTTCTCAACCCACACTGGCAGATCGAACACCCAACCTGCCATCGCAACCTTCACCTTCCCCGGAATCTTCTCCGGTGCAGCCTGAACGGCAATTCTGGCCCATCAAAGATTTTTCCGTCGCCTCGTGTCAACGTCCACACTCACGAATCCACCACAGAAGTGTCCAATTTCTCTAAACACTTCGGAATCCCACAAGTGCAGAGGCAAACCTAATATCCTTATTTACCCAAAAAAAAAACCTAATATCCTTACCCATACCACCGACGGTGCCTCACCCTTTTTGACACAACACCCAACCGGCGACCACCATTCTAGCTGTACCCTCCTTTCTGCAAAGCTCCAGCTACTCCTCATCACCCTTTGTGCTTCCTCCACCGACGGCAAGGTAAACAGAAAGTCAACCCCACCCAGATCCAAGACCTGGACACCAGCTGTTACCTTCCAAGTTCTTTGAGCCCACCTCTGCACCTCCATGGCTGTTGGTTGCGCAGAACCCCCCCTCCTCCATCCAACCCACCAAACACCTCCCCAAGAAACGAGAAGTGTTCTGCGTAGACTCCGCCATAACCTCCACATCACACCCTTTTCGCTTTCTCCCCTTTTCCACCACCTCTACAGTATTTACCAGCCAATCCCCAATGTTCGCCACATCAACGAAGGAACAGCCGTCGATCAGATAGTGCTCCATGATTTCTGCAACCCCACTAGAATCAAAAGATCTATTAACTGATTTTGGGTTAAATTCCGAGTGTCCTCACGGAACAAGACATTGCTGATTTGACAACACAGACTACCACTTACACACAAGGCTGATTCGGATCAAGCAACCGGATTGGACACCACAAGAGATCCTCATTACATGCAAGCTAGATTTTCCGCATAACACCTCTTCCAACACAGACATGCTTATATCCTTATCCCCTTTCGGCCTAGAAATGCCAATTGATTGAAGTGTTTGTCATTTCTAGACTTTGCACTCTGGAATATTTTTCATTTTCCCCCCTTTCAGTTCACACAAAAATATGAGAAAACACATACAAGGTCTGGTCTTCAATGTGCACAAATTAATTAACTTATATTTTCTACAAATCAAAGCAAATTAAATTGAAAGTTCTGGCATTTTGAGCAAATGAGTAATAGATCACAGACATCGTACCTTTTTACTATATGCACCCATCCATTGCATACTTATCTGTACACTCATCAAACAGTCATGAGAAAGAGAGAATTGCCAGCCGAATCAATATCTGCATAGGATACTCAAAACAGTAGGCATGAAAAGTGACTCCCACTGATGAAGAAACCAGAAGACATTTGCAGCCTTTTTTTGCTGGTTTGTTATCGTGGGGTGTGGATTGTGAAATTTTTTTTTTTTTAAATGTGGGGTGGAACGGGCCCCGCTCTGATACTACGTAGAAACTTTATATCCATCTCAAAACCAATTGGCAATGAGTGGTGAGGTCCCAGATGTGATTAAGTGATCACTCATTCCACTCTCAAGCAATGTGGGATTCATTTCAAACGATATAAAGTTTCTACATGGTATCAGAGCAGAGCCCGTTTCATCCCACATTTTATAAAATTCACAATCCACACCCCGCGATGACAGACCTGCGAAAAGGCTGCACGATGATATGACCCAAAAAGTGGCCACACGTAACAGACCTCGAAACGTGGCTGCACGTGAGGGAGATGTTAAGGAAATGAATCTCACATTGCTTGGGAATGGAATTATATCAAACAATCAAGATTAGTAGGAGAACCCTCAGTTACAAAAATCCTACTGATGAAACATCTCATTACAGTCTGCAAGCATGAAGTTGATTTGTGCATCATAATCAACGAGAAAAACACTTGCAGTGGGCATTAACTATCTCTGACACACATTACAAAATCACAGACACGTGTATCCACTGCCATTTTCAAAATGATAACTTTTGAATTGGATTGTACAATAAGAATACCTATAACCTGTGTGCTTAAAATAGGAAACAACATAAGAACATATAAGCTGAATTTACATAGCTATTAAGAGCATATAAGCCCTTTAAAAATGCCAACCCAAACAACTTAGCTTTCGAATCTTCTCAGTTACTCACCAATTAACTTAGCATAGGCAGAAGTATAAGCTGTCCATGAAAAAAAGGCAAAGACCCAGTAAAATATAAATTCATATTACTAATTCCAATTCCAACCAAAATTGTCCTTTATTCAGCATCACTTACATCACATTTTTCTTTCCTCGAGGGTAATAGATATTAATGACATAAACTCATACATAAGGGACCTTCAATACAGCTACGTACAAAAATCTGGAGTGAGAGGACAAAGACACAAAGCAAGGGGAAAACTTAGATAGAAACAAGAGGTTGGTATTTCTTAACATCACTGATAATAGTTCAGCACATTTTCCAACCATTAACTCATTAACTTGAATGATGAATTGGTTAAATGAACAGACCATCTTTTGTGCCATGTGACCTCAGTTTCCTTGTGCATACAACACATAAATCTCTACCATATACATTAGAATGCCAAGACAAATCCATCTGACTTTACTGTTTAGCCTTCTCCTACCGTGGCATTTATGGTGCAAAAGCCTGCCTATGAGTGTGAACGCCAGCCTGATAGAGAGTAAGGTGATGTATAGCCTTGGCAAACAATTCTCTCCTATCAGGATGTTGAGCCACCACGGCACGAGCTGCACCCTCAATGACACTCAGTGCTCTAGCTTGTTCAAGAGCCTTGCTGTTACCAACATTCAAGGCGAGGAAGCAAAGCAACTCAAGTTCATTCACTTGATCGCGACCACTGATCCTGATCAAATTCATTAGCTGTGAGACACCATCAGCATCGATAATCGCCTTAGAGTGCTCCAAGCAATTAAAATTGTCCGGACACGCAAATTTACCAAGGGCAATAGCAGCTTCAGATGCCACATCTATATTTCTATTGCCTAGTTGTGCGACCAAAGGGCCAATTATCCGACTTTCTTTTGCAGGAAAAGTTCGCGCCAAAGACCCAATAGATCTTATAGCAGAAATTAGCAATGTCAGACTGCTTTCTTCGTTTACCACTCTTAGAATCTGTTCCAACACCGCTTTTGCAGCTGGAGAATTGGGCTTGAAAGCCACTCGCCTAAGGTCAGTATTAGACTCAGCTACAGCAGCCAATTCCATCACAGCCATCAAACAGTTACTCTGCAATTTCCCACTTTCCTTCTCAATGAGTTTGGCCAAAACAAGCAACCCTTTCGTTTCAGTTATCTTTCTGCTATTCAACAAACTCCCCCGAGAGAGTTTCCACAAAGCCTTTGCACAACTAATCTTGAGCTCGAGTTTCAACTCGGGCGACTCAACCCCCCTCTCCTTCTTATGCAAAGAGGAGGAAGAACTTGAATGGGGGATGTGATTAAACGAGTCTCTAGCCAATTCCTTGTTTATCTGAACGAGTGAGTGTAGACTAGGCTTACCTGGCTGAAGCTTAGGAATAGGATCATCCAACACTGTATCTATTGACAACAATGTCACCAAAGGCCTAGTAACATTCTCTCTCCCAAACTCCTCCTGCACCATCGGGTCCATCTCCACCATCTTTGCCACCAAATTCGCAACCGCAACCTGAACCTGTTGTAGATAAAAAGAATAAAGTTAATCCTCTCTCTCCCTAATGCCTTAAGCGTTCAAATGAATTAGGATTTAATACAGTATCAGAGCAACGAATAGATCATCCAGCATGGAATTAAAAACACTAGCATGTGTTTGGCCTGTTGTTTCCTCAGAGTGAGAGAAAACACCTAAGTATGTGATGCAGTATAGGCGTACGTACCCACTTCTGACTTCTAATCGATACGAGTCTCACTAGCAAGCTACAATGGTGGTTTGTTACTTTGCCTCAATTAGCTCCCTAGCGCACGAAACACACGCTAAAGGAAAGACATTGCATTCAATGTGCATGATATAAGTATTAACTACCATTAGCTGAAATGTTTTAGAAATAACTTGAAACTAATGGAAACTGGTTGAAATTAATTCAAACTAAGTTGCGGGAGCAATAAAGGCTAATCTCTCATTTCCTTTTTATGTTATTTGACTAAGGATGTTATTTTATTTTAATAAAAATTGAGAGACTAGTAAGATTTAGGTTGAGTTTTTGCAAGTTCTAGCACTAGAGGAGTTGCACACTCTTCGAAACTCCCTCAATTTTCCTTTTAGTAATGATTTTATTTCATCTTTATGATCACAAAATTTTATTTGCCAATAAATAAATTAAAGGCTAATATCCGTAGAACTAGGAATGAAAATACACATTATAAAAGGGATAGTTGCTGGAATTAAATAATATTTGGCAGGAATAAAGAACAAATTCTCTTTCACCGATCAAAAGTCAAAACAATTGAATACCTTAATGGGCGAATCGGCAAGAACCTTGACAATCATCGGCACAGCAAGCTCGCCGGCGATGAACCGGACCCTCTCCTGATCACTCCCCAAGTTCGAAAGCGCGGCGGCCGCCGCAATCTGAGCTTCGGCCGAAGCCCCTTCTTTCAACAACTTAAGCAAGGGCACAACTCCCCCTTCCTCCACTATCATCTTCTTGTTCCTATCATTGTCGCGTGCGAGGGAGGCGAGGTTGTTCGCGGCGTCGATTCGGTCGCGCAGCTGTCCCATCTGGACCGAAGCGATGGAGGACCAGAGCATGGCAAGGATGGGGTCGTTACTGGCGATAGGGGGAAGAGAGAGAGTGGCGCCACCGCCGCTATCGGAGTTTTCAAAGATGGAGAGCAGCCAGGTGACGTCGGCAATGGACGATTCTAGAAGGCCGGAGACTTTGCGGAAGTCGGCCGTGGCGGCGATCGCGAAGACCTGCACGGCGGCTGCAGAATTTTAGTCCAGCAACGCAAAAATGTCCGAAAAGCATTTTTACAGACAATAATTAGAAAAAATCAAATTATGTGCAAAAATTTATATAAATAACACCCCTTTGGATGAAGGGATTTCAGGAGAAAAGAAAAGAAAGGTAGGTGATTTCTAACCAAATCCCTCATTTGAATTGATATTTTGGTGAGAAACGGAGGGAAAAGTAAAAAATAAAATATTTTGATTGGCTCCTTCCCTCCCTCCCCCAATCTCACCAAAAAAAATTGAGATTCGGTGAGGAAGGGCTCTCCTTTCTTATCTCATTTTTCTCACCATTCAAAAGGGGTTGTAAGTGGTGGTGCCGCAGCCCGACCTGCTGACGGACACCTCAACTAATATTGAGCTAAAACTCAATAAATAATCTATTTAACTACCAATTTAAGTTAATTTCTATTAGAGTTGTACTCCAGTGTAGATAATATTAAAGAAAAATCAAGTGATGCCCGACCTGACGGAGGACGCCGCTGTGCTTGCACTTGCGTACTAGGGTTAGGGCGCGCTCGAGGTTTTTGTAGACGTCGGCTGAGATGCGGCGGAGGGGGCGGTCGTAGAGGGAGTGGGGGGTGGAGGAGACGGAAAGGCGGACGGCGGAGCGGAGTTTCTGGGAGAGGCGGTCGGCTTGTTTGGCCAATTCGGCGCAGTCGGATTTGGAGGACTCCGCTACTTGGGCGGATTTGATGAGGCGGTCGGCTAGGAGGATGGGGAGTGAGAGCTCGTCTTGGACTGACTTCTCTTCCACGTCCGCCATTTTCCTGTGGATTTTATGAGAGAGAGAGAGAGAGAGAGAGAGAGAGAGAGAGAGATCGATCTAGTGGTGGATTCTGGTTCAGACAGGGATCTGCCGGGAAGTTTATAAAAATGGAAGGACCGAAGACCAATACGTTTCTTTTCTAGTAGTATTTCAATTGACTTCCTGATTGGGGCCGGGGTAGTAGACTTGCAAATACTCCAGTACTTCGAATCTTCGATGAAGAAAAAGCGAAGGCTACATGGGTTAATTTTCTCTTTTCCTCCCTAAATTATCCCCTTTTATCAGTTAACCCCCCATAACTAAAACACGAATCAAAACAGAACGGTACCGAGGGGTCTACATGTTATTAGGAGTGAAAAGCCTTGTAATTCTATGTTACATTGGAGTATTATTTATGATATTAAAAATAGACTTTTGTAACTTCAAAATCTAGCAGTATCGGGTGTGTAATGGTATTTTGACAGTAATGCCAGAATTAGTATTGATTTTATTTTATTTTTTTATGTTTCGCGAATTAGTAATGATTTGTTTAGCACTAAATGGTTTTACAATGGTGAGATTATATTTGGAATGTTGCAATGGCGAATGATGGATTTGGTAATTGTGTTTCTTATAACTGGTTAATTAACATTTGCATTATATGCTCATAACATAACCTAACCTAATAACTACATCAGTGGGCTTTGAAACAACAATTATGCTATTAGTTCTTCAAATCCAAAATGAGCAGAAAGAAGTCTAATAATTTGCATTTCTCATAGTTAAAACATCGTAGGAATATCTTCCACCGGTACTCTCTAGAAGTGAAATTCGAAGTGAGGAGTACAATCTACGACAACAAAACACATGAATATCACCACCTATGCAATTTGCTAGGATTTGTTTAGTTGTGCTACTTAATGCCATGGGTTTGGAAGAGATGAGTTGTGCATGTGACTGTGCTTCTCAATATAGTGAGAGGGAAGGATTGAAGAAAAATTGACAAGGATGAGGAAAAGATGGTAAGCATTTCAGGGTTTTCCGACTTATACTTCAGCTTTTCAAAGTTATTTGCTCGATGGAATGGGTCTTAGTGATGACAAATTAAAGATGAGGGGTTCAATTTGATGCAGTTTTATGTTTATGTAGGGGAATATTTTAGGGGTTTGTCAGAAACATTCTTCTGGTAAGTTGTCAAAAACATTTGAAAAACTGAGGTTCCCATTTCATTAACATTCTTATTTAAAAATTAAGTAGGAGTATTTATTTTCCTCAGCCGAACAGAACCTGAATAAACAATGAACAAATAACTTTTGCAATAGAAAACGAGAAGCACCATCCAAATTTCAATTGAGTTGTATTACTGTTGGGGTTTTCTATAAGTTGAAGTCCTCAATGATATTTTTAGTTTTTAGTGTTTTTTTTGCTTTTAGCTTTTGTTTTTGTTAAGCAAGATATATGAATCATATTTAACAAAATAACCATTAAATTTTTTTAAATAAACTTATTAAATTTTACTTTTTGCGTCTTATGTAGGAATACTGACTGTTGCTTTTCAAAAAAAAAAAAAAACTAGAAAGGTGTACTTAAATAGAAAATCCAGTCTTTAAGTCGCCTAAAAATTACTACTATTTCATGCATTACAAATACCACTTCAACATCCTAATCAAAATCAACTATTTGACTTGACGTCACAGTAAGGTCCATAACCAAAGTCCAAAACTCTCTCCCACCATTTCCAATTTTGAGCAGGGACCAATTGCTCTCCATACTCATCTTTTCATACTCTTCTATATTTCTCCTTATGGCTACCACTCTCAAGCCGATACCGAAAATCGAAACTTTTCTTCTTATAAAACTTCCAATCAGCTATGTTCGACGCTGATACCAAGAATCAAAACTTTTCATCTTATAGAACTTGCTGTCAACTACGTCCAACAAAAAATCGAATTCATCGAACATTTAAAAATGGGTAAACATGTCACATTTTGTTTATAGTCACATAGCGTGCTTTAACATGAATTGCCCTGACTACATATCTTGCCACCTCAATAACGTGTGCTTTAACATGAATTGCCTTGACTACATATCTTGCCACCTCAATAACGTGTGCTTTGACATAAATTGCCTTGACTACATGTCTTGCCACCTCAATAACGTGCTTCTTGTTGAATGAGAAAAGAATCGTAGGTTGAGATATGTTTTTTTCATTGTGTACCTAATAAATCTATATTTAGTTGTGGGATAGGTTTTCCATAATGCTCAGAGTAGAAAATAGTTTTGTTGTTATCAGATGAAATGCTTGGACAATTTTTAACTTAAAAAATAATGTTGAGGCAATATGAAAATTTAAATAGGGCACAATTTATAAAGTAAATTTCAAACCTGCATCAATAATACACCTCTCTGCCCTTGCAGATACATCATATTCCCACTTTGTAAAGGCATAACTCCAATTCAAAGACCACATTTCCAACTTGAAAAAAGGCACATCTAGATTGGATTTAAAAAATGGAGAAAAGAAAAGAAAAGAAAAACTAGAATGCAGTGCCATTTGGAAAACTAGAATGCTACTATGAACATATGATAAGTAAAGACACACATCCATGGCATACGGAAAACAGATTAGAGATGGACAACATGTTCAACAATATGACTATTGCAGTATTGGGTTTTCATGATCCATACGTTCCATACCAAGAAACACGACAGGTAGAAGGTAAGCCAAGAGCCTTCCATCGTGAAATTAGTACCAACGCTCACGAAGTGAGAAGATCTTAAAGCAATCACAACAAAAGCATCATCAGGAGAACCAAAAGTGACAGATAGCAGATCAATCCTTTTGCGAAACATATGAACACGAAATCCTGCTGAACACAATCTTGAAACCTCATGATATAATGAAAGACTCGTAAAATGAATTTATGAAAATGATTTCTAATGAGTACAAGGTAGTCATTAGAAACTCAAAGCCAATCAAAGTAGTCAAGACCATTCAAATTGTACAAATTGAGATCCAAGAGAGTTAAAACTATTCAAAATTTCCACGGTGCATGTCCAGGCTTTCAATTTCCAGAGAAGCAAATGTAAGCGCACAGAAGTTCCTTCACCAACTTCCCCAGTTTTGTCCATCATCTTCAGTACGAATATAAGTTGTATAGTTCAATATAGCTCAAACCATCAATCAACTATAACCACATACATGAAATTACACTAGACATTGCGTGGGCATAAATCCTGAATTTCTTCTATTCTGATGCTCAAACCAGATACATAACCTGTAACTTGCAACTCCAACCACAATTCAGCTTTAATTCCATTTCAAATAATCCTTCCACACGTCTGGCGCAATCAACATCCATTACTATAAGTGCTGTCCTCCCTGGGGAGGCTGGTTTCATTTATTGCCCATTTACTTTCTTTACAAGGGAGTGATATAAAACAGGTTCTTTTTTCTCCTATTCGTTTTCTACCCTACGGTGATCAACTATTATACACAGGAAGAGAAGGCCACAAATTACAACCATAACCATAACCTGAGAATCCCCTAGTTTCCCTAGGAAAAAGATCACTAATTTCATACTCCTAGCAAAGATACGCCAATCTCTACGCAATAAAAGCCCGTAATTTCCACCACATAAATAATGCATCACTGTATTTAGATAATACCAATTCAATCTTAACCAATCAACATTTCTAACCCAGTACTCTTACCCAGTAAAGATTCTACAAACAAACTTGGGCCGCGTAAAGTAATCGGCTCCACAGCGTAAGCCCAACTTATCAATTAACTCCTCATAACATTTCCCCATCAAAATAGCCATAACCAACAGATCCATGATAAAGTAAATTAAGTTCATGCCTTATAAAACCCAAAAACGTCATTACTCTGAAATTCAACATAACAACAAAACATTAATACTTAAAAAACCCTAATCGATAAATCGACCAGAATAATCCAAACAAAAACCAAACCTAAGCAGTAAGCACGACGGCCCCACCAGCCTCCTTAATCTTCTTCTCAGCATTCTTCGAAACCAACTTAGCCTTCACCACCACCGGCTGCTCCCCCGGCAGCACCCCCTTACCCAAAACCTTAAAGTATCCAAACTGGGTCACATCAATCATGGGGACATTATCGGGTGTGGCTTTGTCCCTCACCTCCTGCGGGACGAGGGACCAGAGCTTGTCGACGTTGACGATGGGGCAGTGGAACTTGTTGCGGAGCCTGTGGAAGTATCGCATGCCGACCTTGCCGAAGTAGCCCGGGTGGTACTTGTCGAAGAGGATGCGGTGGTGGTGCAGCCCGCCGGCGTTTCCGCGGCCTCCGGGGTGCTTGCGGTGCTTCCCGATACGGCCATGACCGGCGGAGACGTGGCCGCGCTTCTTCCTGTTCTTCTTGAACCGGGTCGTCATTCTCTCTCTCTCTCTCTCTCTCTCTCTCTCTCTCTCTCTCTCCTGTGGAGCGGCGAAGGTAGCAGAGCTAGGGTTTGGGGTAACTTTATAGGTGGAGGGATTTAGGGTTTGGGTTGGGTGTGATGATTTTACTGTTTTGTCCATTTAGCTAAATGACACATCTCGCTCCTACAATTGTTTATTATTACACTATGCACACATTCAAGTTCTAATTACTACAATTTGCACCACACGTTTCATTTTTTTTTTTTCCCAAGTAAAAAAGGTGAATGAGGGGGTGACTGGGCATAGTAACCCTCCCTAATGCATGACCATTGGGATCCCAAACCCACGATGGGCCTTGGAAGGGACCAAAAAACCATAGCAACTACCGCGCCTATCAAAAACTAGTGGATCACAGTTAGGCTTCACTAGAAGACCAAATTCTAGAAGGCGTCGTTGGCACGATTCAAACTCGTGACCTCCTGGCCACCCAAACTCTGTAGGAGTGAGCCATGAGCCACTAGGCTACCACTCCAGGTGCCACTGGTGGTGCACCAAATGTTTCTAGCTTGAATATTAGTGAAGTGAACTTTTACATTTCTTTCCATATTTCATGTGCAAGGCTCCATTCTTTCTTACATTTTATCTAAAACTTTTGGGTAATTTTTACTTTTCGTAACTTTTTATTTAGTTTTTGGTTGTAATTTTTGGAGTTAAGCATAGAACATTTGGAGGCATAATGGTTGATTTTCTTCCTACCATTTTAAAAGTTCCAATTACTTCTTTAAAATTGCTGGCGAAATTTACTTAAAAATCTTGCGCAAAAATGCTTTTTTTGTTTGTTTGTTTGTTTGTCCGGAAAGTGACAAGTTTTGCTAATGTGTTAAAGAACGGAGGGAGTATAAATTAAAACAAGAAAATAAATGAAGAGAGAAAAAAGAGAATCCAAACTGTAGAGTGCAAGGTACGGGGCTTTTTGCCTCTCTTTCCGAATATGGATTAAAGGGTTCCATGTAAAGATCCGAGCAACGGAAGAGGAAAAGGACTTTAGGTAAATCTATATTTAGCGCAGTTCAAGTAACAAGAGAGAGAGAGAGAGAGAGAGAGAGAATGAATATCCAATCTTTCAGGAGCAATGCTCCTCCCCCCTCACATGAGTGTGCGGACCTCACTTTCTAGTGTGTTGGTTTCACACACTCCTGTGAAAGAGACTAGCACTGCTCACCTGTACACAGCCTATGCACCTTGCTCCAAGGGATCAAGTCCAAACTAGTATGCCCATAATAAACAAGCCCAAAACAGATCTTCAAAGCACCTAGAGGGCATTTGCCAAGAGGTTGAATAAGCCCCAGAGCACACAAAAGCATAATGCTCAAATGCAAAAGTACGCAAGAAAAGGTCATGCTTCCATTTCAAATAGATTTGTGGGGCATTTGGCAATCTCGCATCACAAAGACATAAATACCTGGGACACATTCCAAGTTCTACTTGATGTCAATTTCAAGCATTCCAGCAGTAAAATGACATGAGCCAAAAGAACCTAAAATAACAACACCATCTATTCTATTACAAACCAATCTATTTTACAAAATAACCTAAGTCTATTTCTCCAAATGCAACCAAAGAGTCCATGGAGGAACTACCAAGGCCTCTCCCTTTTGGAACCAAGAGGAATAGTGTTGGATCCCGAAATCAAACTCCTGTTGCCAGAACCACCTCGCCCTCTTGACCGGAAGTTGCCCCCAGAAGCTGAGAAGAAACAGAACAAGTAATCAACCAACCTTTTCAGTATTCTTTTGATGTAAGTTAGCTTTCTTAGCTTCTTGTCAAATTTTATTTAGTTTTTACGTTTGAGGAACCTGGGACTAAACTATAATACCAATCAAATCTGGAAAAAAAGCAACCCAAGAAGAGAAATTTAACAACAATCACCTCCAAGACCTGAACCAGCTGAACGAGCCAATGCAGTTAATGCAGGAGGAATGATTTGCCCTGCTTCTTGCATAATCTTGATGAGATCCCGAGCAAACTTAGCATTTGCATGAGTGAAAAATGTGAAGGCAGTTCCCCTAGCTCCAGCACGACCAGTTCGGCCAATCCTGTGGACATAATCCTCCAGACTTGATGGAAAATCATAATTGATCACACATTTTATGTCTTTCACATCTGCAACCAAATAGGCAAAAGTCAAGTCAGACCGAAAAAAGAGGATTTGCCTAGGTAAATGGACGAAATGTAATGCAACCTTATCCCTGCACCCGTAGGATCCTAGAGATCTAATATTAAGATAACACATTCATCACGAAAATGTGCCCACCTTAACTTTACAGGGATAAGGAGCAGGTCCACCACCACAATTTCCATATCCATATATCCAATCGACAAATAAGCTTTGTATGAGTCAACCGGGCTGTCACGAAACTAGCTCCACAACTGTGGTTGGGCAGTGATGACTTCAACTCTGTTACCGAGACACCATACAGGAGCTACACCAGTTTTGGCAATTCAGTGATGGATACAATTCCATAAAAGCCAGCTCTATACTATCATTTCCCCATAAATAACAAAGAGCTATTGGAAAAAAAAACCTAACCCATTTATGCTGGCCTTCACCATCTAATGGTACTTGTTCACCAAATCCTACATAACACTTTCCAGGCGTCGTCTATAAAACTGCGCTTCCGGTGTCAATGTAACATGAGCTGCAACTAGGTAGTAACAAGCAGAGATAATTCTTAAGGGACAGTCCAAGTCAATAGAGTAAACTAGGGGCCACTGGATATCGTGTTGAATTTCTCCATTTTAATCAACCTTCGGCTCTGTTTGGAACTTAGGGAAAGAAAGGGAAAAGAAGATAAAATAATGAAGCGGGAAATGAGAGGTAAAATTGAAGACAAATTGAGTTAGAATTTGAAAATTTTCCTTCTCATTTTTTAGAACCAAACAAGGAAAGGAAATTATTTAAAATTTTCCCTTTCTTTCCGCAACTTTCCACAAGTTCCAAACAGAGCTGAATCTTTTGAAAACCTGCACCCAACTTGAAAAACCTAGTGTTATTTGGCTCAACGTCATTTTTGGGTCTATGTAGAAAATTTGATTCAAAGACCCTGAAAACGAACCCAAAAGGACCCCACTTGCAAGCATTTTGTGAGAAGAAAATTATTTTCAGCGGCTCACCACATGGTGGCACCCCAGTTCACGCCCAAACCACAAATCATATTCCCAGGAAAGTGGACAGCAGCCGGCCGACTCGTCTATCTTCAGATTAATCAAGACCTTAACAAAGAGACTTTAAAACTCCTAATCCCTAAACCACAATCATCCTACCAAGACCACGTGCAGCAACATCAGTGGCAGTCATTATAGGACTCCTGCCACTTTTAAACTCAGCCAGGACCCAATCTCTTTCGGCCTGGTTTTTATCACCATGGATGGACAACGCTGGCCACCCATCCATTCTCAACTGCCTAGTGACTTGATCGCATCCTTTTTTTGTCTCCATAAAAACTAGTATGCGACTTCCATCCATGGATTCTGAGAGCAATCTGATCAGCCTGCAGTAACAAAAGACACTAAGTTGTCAAAGTCACCAAAGCAAAACCTAAGCATTTCAGTGCTACCAGTCACAAAGTCACACCTGTTGTACTTTTCCACCTCCGTCACAACTTCAACAACTTGGTTGATAGATTGATTTGCTTTAAGTTCCGGGGAGCCAATAATTACCTAATAAGATTAGAAGGGAAATTTATAAGACTTGAGCATACGAATATGTTGCAACTTGTAAACGTGCATCCAGGCTCATTCAACCATGACATACTGGATCCCATTTTGTGTGCGTGTGAGAGAGTGGGGATGAACCTTATATGGATTGCGTAAAAACTGCCTTGCTAGAGTTTCCACTTCCCTTGGCCACGTGGCACTCCAATACAATGTCTGCCTATCTGGCCGTATCTGTAATGGCAAAAAAGATACAGTTAATTCAGCTCTGAAGCTCTAGAATGTTGACAGGAGTACAAGATTAAAAACAAAGGGAAATATTACAGACAAAAAGGATAAATTTAATGATACCAAAAAGTTGATGGTTCAAACTTCAAAGACTGAACCTCAGTAGCTGGACATAAGTGGAAACTCAATACAAACAAAAATTCATCACATCAAATTAGACAGCTAGTTTACAATAACATGACACTAACTATATACAGTAACTATGCCATTCAAAACAAACTGTATACAGTAACTATGACTCAAAGACCATATCAAGGAATAATATAATTTATGAGTCAGAGACTCAGAAACATCAGAAGTCACTTAGCAATTCAAGTGCCATGGAACCTCAAACAAATATGTTCTCACCGCTCAATCATAGTCATCAATAACGGATGACCTGGAAGAGGGGCCGAGAATGGAAACTACGCAATATGGTACAGATAAGTCATAAGTGTGTGTTGTAAGCTTTCATTTGACTATGCGAGGGGTAAACGTACACAACTTTCTCCAACCTTCATGAATATAAGTCAAAATTTGTTCTCAACTTGACATTGAGTACTGTCGAATCTTGCTATTACTGAGGTATGTAAAAAGACATTGGCTAGTGAAAAGTTTATATAACTCCATTACGAGCCTGGAGAAAGTATCAGTCTCTGGGTCGACAAGGAGTGCCATATTAGTGCTCGATTAGATGCCAATGCCTTCCATAGCATCCTCCTTAACGTCATAATAAATTTGACTATAAGTACTAATAGTCATGCCATCAATGCTCAGGGCTTCACATTCACAAAGTCTTCAGTGCCTGTCACAAGTCACAACATCTTCCTATATCACACCATCCAAAGTGCATCTGCAATCTTAGTAAACAAAAAATCTGGTGTCTTCAAATTCTATAGTGAAAAAAATCTTAAATCCAAGAGGTTTCTAGTAACCTCTCAAGCTCACTTGGTCACTTTTAACTTCTCCTCCAAATCAACTATATATATAAAAGCATCCACTCTCGACGTCCAAGTAAGCCTCACTCTCTCAGTTTACAAATCAAAATGCCCACTCCCCACAACCCAATTTCTGGGGGACACCACATATGCAAAGATGATAACTGCACTAGTGCACTTAATCTGCATTATATGATTGCATGATTCAAGGTCCAACTAATTGTATCATTGATTCAGTGGGGTACATCCCAAGGAAGCGATAGAGAAAAGAAACAACAGCCCATTCATACACATTGACATAACCCTCATACAGCTTATCAAGTAAAATCAAGAAATCTAGGTTATCATTTGAACAGTGTACAGAATGCCCAAGTGTTCCGTGAAGTTACTTTTTGTCAGTTATGCGAAAAACGAGCAGGCAAAGAACCATACCTGGGCCACGATTTTCCTGATCTGAGGCTCAAAACCCATGTCCAACATTCGATCAGCCTCATCCAATACAAGGTAAGTAACTCTTTTCAAGTTTGTGTGCTGAGCTTCTAACATATCAATCAGTCGACCGGGTGTGGCAATGACAATTTCAACACCTGCAATTGAAAGGAGTAGCTCTTAAGTCTGCTCACCAAATTAAATGAGCAAATGCTAGCACACAGCTGAGGGAGGTCGCAAAAGGAGTATTGTACAAATACCTCTTTGAAGATCACGAATCTGTGGTCCTTTTGGGGCACCACCATAGATGCATGTACTTCTCATATTTGTACGTGATGTGAATTTAAAAGATTCTTCCTGAATTTGAACAGCCAATTCTCTAGTAGGTGCTAAAACCAGAACAATGGGACCTTCACCTTTTGCTGAAAATTGTCCACAGTTTTAGGTACAATTATAACAATAATTGGTTGAGAAAGGTCGCAATTACTGTAATGAACTGGAAAACAAGATACCCACCCAATGGAGGCTGTGCGCTAACATGAACCAAAGCAGGTAGCAGATATGCTAAAGTCTTTCCAGAACCTGTCTCAGCAATGCCAATTAAATCTCTCCCCTTTAAGGCCATTGGCCATCCTTGTGACTGAATAGGCGTTGGCTCATCGAAGCCCAATCTGACGATAGTCTCCAGGCAATAACCTATCAAACCATATAAGAAAAACCAGCTAATTAATAATACATCTTCAAAAGCTGTAGGCTTGTAGCTAGAATCTACACGTTGAATCCAAACTCCAAAGTCAAGAGTAATAGAACAATTATTATCTGACAAAGCCTCTGTTCACTAAAGTTTAAACATACAAGTGTATAGCTAGCAGAGGCCGTTCATGTTGCAAGCTCCCTTTAGGCACTTTGACATATATTCAACCACAACAAGAACAAAGTCATACCATGCCCTTGGGTTAAAGAATGCAGGAGCAACAACTCTACTGGCTACGATGCAAATCTTCGGATGATGAATAAGACCGTAGAAAGCTAAGTGGATGACCGGGTTGTAAAAAGCTTTAAAGGGGTCGAGCACCAACTAAACAAAAAAGTAGTTATTACCCTATCAAGCAAAGTCAGGAAGTGAAGCTACAAACTAAAGGGAGTGCTGCTACAAACTACCATCAGGACGCTAAGAATCAAGCTAGTTCCCTATTTAGATAGTGATCACATGGAGAAAGATAACTCAAACAAACAAGTACAAGCGTATAACCCACGTGGGCCAAAGTAATACCAGGAAAGTTTCCCTCTTCAAACCTTCGAATGGGCCTTGGGACGTCATGGCCTTCCACAGTAATTTCACGTCTAGCACGGTAAAGCATAACATCTTGCTCCGACATTGCTATCACAGAAGGAGTCTCAATATAAAAGTTCTTCTCAAAAGGGACTATGTTACCAAAATCTTGCTTTGGAAGAGCAATATTATCCAAGTCTCCCCTTGACCCTCCATGTCTACCACCTCTCCCGCCACCACGGCCTCCATCGAACCCCATTCCTCCTCTGCCACCAAAGCTCCTACCACCACTACCTCTACCAGCATCAGAACCCCTACCACCGGCCCTACCTCCATCAAAACTTCTACCACCAAATCCACGGCCACCACCACCACCAGCCCCACCTCCCCCATGACTAGAATAAACTCCCCTCCCTCCACCACCACCACCTGGCCCCCCTTCACGACCCCCTCCACCACCTCTTCCAAAGCTTGTATCACCTCCTCTTCTATTCCCCAACCCACCATTGGCCATGCCATCGTCAACCCTTCCCCTCCCTCCACCCATCCCATCGCTAAATCCCCTTCCACCACCACCACCACCTCTTCCTCCTCCTCCTCCTCCACCACCTCGGCCAATATCAAACCCTCGGCCAACATCAGGCTGAAAAGGCGGGTACCCATTAAAACCACCACTCGGTACACCACCGATACCTCTTCCACCGGCTGTGTAAGGCACCGGAGGACCACCGTATGGGGCAGGCCCCCCACGGCCATAGTTGGGGACTGCCCCTCCCATCATAGGGGGCCCCACCGAAGGCGGCGGCGGCCCCGTGAAGTCGCTGCAGAAACCATAAACACACCATTCAATCACGAATGAAACCACAAGAAATAGTGCTGTGCTTATATAGATTTATAGACTTCCATAGAAACATTACAGCGAGAGAACAGAAAAGAAGACACGAATCTGAATGAATAGGAAAGAGATGCGTGTTTGAAGTACCTTCGACGGGGGCGGTAGGAATCAGGGTCGACGTATCTTTGGTCGTAATGGTTCATCATTGAGAATCAAACGGAGAAGGGTGAAACTAGGGTTTTCCCAACCAGAAGGTGCGAAATCGGAAAGAGGGAGAAAGAAAGTTCGCCCCTTCTGCTCTCCTGCCGAACAAAAGTTTCAAATCCTTGCAATTTTGTTTTTCGAAGTCTGCTTTGGACCGCCTTTTGTCGCGCGTGGAAGCAGAAAGTTTTCAGAGCCAGGTGTATAGCACGTCATGTCCACTCAGCACATCCGAGACATTCGATGTAATTTTGGACGGCTGAAATTTAGAGAGAGAATGTCACGCCCTCGATTTTCAACATAAATAATAATCATTTTAAATAATAAAAATCATTAATGAAGTACCGATAATACCCAAATGACATTTTCCCCCAATCCTCAAAATTCAATTCAAACGTTACAACCCTAGCTCGAAGCCCCAAGATATACAAATGTCAAAATAATATTACATTTTACTCTAATCATTCTTTTGAATACTAATTTCAAACAAATGCCAAATGGTCGCCTCTCTTATACCTTCGAAACCCACGATCAACAGGAACACAATGCACGCCATGCCAACTTCCTTGTTAAATACCTGAAAAGGATAGGTTGAGCTACACTAACCCAGTAGAGAAATCTATACGCAAGTTATAGGAAAATATGATGAGTTATGCATCTAGAGTGAATGAATTTCATAAGTGAACCATGAGAAACATGAGTTTATTACAACGGAAGACAGACTACGGCCAAAGAGTTCCCGACAGCTTGTAAGTATTCCTAACCGTTCACTTGTCATGTAGAAATATTATTAAACTCACATCAATCAAACGTACTCACAATAGGTTCGTAACTATTTCAACACTTCTCGTAATCTCAACAACTCTGCATTTCTACCCCTTGCGTTACAGTTAGCATTTCCTCATTCCAATTCTCAATTACAGTCACTCGAATCCCAACAATCACACAATCCCTTCAGCAAATACTTCTCATAATCTCATGACGCAATAGATCACGTCAATCAAACCGACTTATAGGTCAAACACGCATCGACAATCACATTACAATGTATTCCAAACGATCAATCATAACAGAACATCACAATATTGTACCGACTCCATAGCCACTCTACAACATGCTACTCACTAATATTGATACTTAGATCTCATGGAACTAGAGAGCCAAAAGAGTTCGAAGGATAAGCAAATTACGCTGACACGCATTACTGTGCTAACACTTGAATCACTAGAAAAGCTCACGTCTACCAACTATATTTCCCACAACGTCACACTTAGCCTTCGGTACTCCTAAACAATCCTACATCATGTATTTCATTTACAACGACGCTAAGATTACACTTAACGGGCATCAAAGGAATTTAAATGATCATTAACTCATTGGAACTCGAGTAATCAAGCTTAAGGATGGTTTAACGACGTTCAAAATGTGTTAGAAGTGATTGGGAGTCAAAACAGACAAACGAGGATCAACGGACCAAAGTTTTCCAAGAGAGCAGTCCGTGTTCGACAATTCATTAAAAATTCCATACTCAATATTTTTCAATGATTCTAACGCCAAAAGTTCACCAACTTATCAATCTTTTAGACCCATAAGGACCCACAACTAATAGCATCGTTTAACCATAACAAACAATGAAAAAACGCAGCTCCGTGCGCTGCCCAGACTTTCAGATTACAGGGCAATCTTCTAAAAATCATAATAAATCGAGTTCTTAATATTTTTAAGCGATTCTAGTCCCAAAAGTTGCGCAAGTGAATGATGCTTAAAAGGTATGAAGGAACCCTAGTCAAATCTGGACTCCAAGGAAGGTTAAATAGGCATTTACCAAAGCGATACGAATCTGCGTGACAGATTGACACACCTCCACTCAAACGATCATAACTTTCTGTATACTAAGAGTTTTAAGACGATTCCGATGGCAATTGAAAGCTAACCTCAAGGCCTTCGAACCGATATAAAGTTCATATAAAACGGACATCAGACGAGAAATTTATGGCCGTTCGAAGTGGGCTGAAACCCAGAAAACGAGACAGATTACAGACCATTTTTCTAAAAATCACCATAAATTCAATTCTCAACGGATTCGAGTGATTCCAGCAGCATTAGAACGGGCTCTAAGTCTACTCTATTTCATATGAAGGAACCAAAATTCAATCATGAGTTTAAGAAGGAGTAAAACCCCAAAAACAGAGGCTCTGTTCTGCAGATTTTCGGAAATGGAATAGACAACCCCAAACAACGAAACAAAGCACGATCTAGATACATAAACACCGTATAAACGCATAACAAGAGTAAGAAATCCCTACCTCATGGGTTTTGAGCAAAACCCGACCCTTTGACCAAGTCAACCGAAGCTCCACGAGGTCCGATCATGGTTTTTCTTGGATATTCGGAAAGCCCATTCGCCGTAGAACAACTTTAATACTCGGGACTTGTCCGGAATCTTGCTCTAAGAAGATGAAATTTAGGAGAGAAGTTGATGGAGAGATGAGAGGAGAGAGAGAGCCGGATGAGAGTAGAGAGATAGATGATTTTTTGTGAGTGTGTGTGTGTCGGCTGACATAGAAAATGGAAAGGGGAAAAATTATTCCATGCTTCCCACCCACACTCATATACATGCACACACATTAATAACACTTGTTCCCTTTCACAAATAATGACATCACATTAACCACAATCAAGTAACCATAACACTATTCGTATTTTCACGTGTCACGCCTTTACTAATAATTACAATACTTCTTTTAAAAAAAAATACGGGCCAAAATTACGGGTCGCTACAGAGAAAAAGAGGAGGGGTGAAAGGAGAGAGAAAGTTTTAATTTGAGCCATCCAAAAATGTATCGGACGGCTCAAGAGTGTCGAGTGGACACCACGTGGGATATACCCGCATGGTACTGAAAAATTTCTCTCGTGAAAGGGATTAGCTAGACAGCAACCAGTCATATAATGCGCAGTGCGGGTGTGAGTACGGATACGGGAGCGCGTCTTTCCAAAACCTCTCAAATAATTAAAATTCGTGAGTGAGGAGATTGAGCGCACGAAGGGTAAAGTGATGATTGAAAGAGGAGGAAAATGTCATTTCGTTGGATTATATGACTAAAATTAACTATACTCCCGTCTCTCCACCCCGAACCAGAGATCCATGTGATAGTCATAACCAAAGTCACATATTTCGTACCGAATCGTACGTCCGTATGTCTCCCAAACAAAATATTTTTTTCCGGAGAAAATTATTCTGACCGAACATAAAACACACGAACAACTAGTATAGAAATGAGATGATACGTTGATAGTAAATTCATGCAGATTATCTCTTTCTACGAATAGTAAATATGGATCTCCTAATACCCACTGTGCTTTTCTTTTTGCATTAGTGTTAGTCTTCAAGAGAGATATAGATTGAAATATTGAATGGCTCAAATCATCGTTTTGCCAGACAAAAAAAAACCTTGAAGTTTGGAGGGATTGGATCCATGGCGGTATGGAGTGAGCTGAATCCCTAACCTTGGGCAACGGCCAATTGGCTAATCATAAGTAGGAATGGCAACGGGACGGGGCGGGTTTTTGCATACCCCGACCCGACCCGAAAATCATTACCCTCCCCCGCCCCCGCCCTGACCCCGACCGGGTTTTTTTGGGTACCCCCGTCCCCGCCCCGATCGGGGAACGGGTTTACCCACCCCGCCCCGCCCCGCCCCGCAAAAATTTAAAAAAATCAAACTATAAGTAAAAAATTTTTAAAATGCAAAATAAAAATAAAAATAATCTAAAATATAAAAGTTTTGAAATTATTTTTGTGTCTTAATTTTGGTATTACGGTTTTATCTAAACTTTTAATTGCAATCAGTATTTTAGATACTTCATTCCATTTCTTTATGTGTAGGATTTATTATAAATATTTGAAGAAAACTTTTTAAAAAATCCACTAAACACCAATAAATATCGATTTTCATTTCTTTTTTAAATTTGATTAGACTACTTGACAGTAAAAAGACATTGTTTTTTGGATTAATGCTAAAAAAATTAAAGGACATGTATATAAGTATATATACATATATAAATAAATACATATACATATATAAATAAATACATATACATATATATATGTATATACACACACCGGGTCGGGGTCGGGTAATTTCGGGGCGGGGTACTTTCACCCCGAACCCTACCCGAACCCGGGCGGGTTTTGAAAATTTTACCCCGACCCGACCCGACCCCCGAAAATGGAGTGAAAAACCCACCCCGTTCGGGGCGGGTACACTTGCCATCCGGTCCATAAGTACATGTGTACAAAAATACTTTTGGAGGTAATCTCAACACCATTTTTTACATTGCAACGTGACCAGTACCTTTGCATGGTCAATTACAGTAGCATTGATTTAGTAGAGATGGCGCCATTTAGATCGGAAACCTAGGTCTATATTTTCGTACCGACTGTGTTCGATATCTGCAGTACTTATCCTCGAGCTAGAGTTAAAACAGAAAGACGATGCGCTCCACATTCTAAATATGCCAATTAGATTCATATTAATTCGGAATATGTCAGTTGCGTTTCATCCACGAGTCTACGATCTTCTATTTCGATCATTTTGAACTATGCAGTCAAGGAAGTTCCTTTCTGGTTGCGTAGTTGCGATCTCCGGCCTCCTCCGCTGATCAGATGCAACAGCAGAGGGTACTACTTTTTGGCTATCCGGCCGTAAGCTTCTTGCCGTCATAAACAATTGTAACGTTGCAGTAATCTGGTGCTTTCTTCTGAACAAATTCTCCCATTCCTGTCCCCTTGATCAGTCCCCTACAACAGGAAATTTCAACAAAGAAAATGTTAGTAATATCCTTTTGAACAAACAACTCTTGTGTCTAAATTCGAAATGGAAAGTCAGTTTTCGAAGTTTTGTTAATAGGTGATAAATTTTATTTATTTTAGAGGGGGGGTGAATGGGTGATAACTTTGTATTTGATTAAGATTTTCAGTTTGACTTCATCCCCTTTGATCATCTCGAAGGCAGCCGAGACCTACACTGAAACTCGCCGGGTAACTCAAACTCGAGGTAAACGAGATCTGACTCACCAGAGTAACTGGCTGGAAGCAAATGGATTTGACTCGTCAGAGTGGGAAATCCGTTTGCTGATTTGTTTTGGGCAGAGAGAGAGAGAGGGGACCAGCGAGGCTACTGTACCTCGCTAGGCGTGGTGAGGTGCTGAAGCAAGGGGCGGAATTGGTGAGGCGCTAGCGAGGCTGCTGCAAACCGGAAAACGGGAGTTTGGGTCGCCATTTTGTCCTAGCTGGAGCTTTGCCGAGGCTGCTGGAGATGCTCTAAGGTGAGCTGAGAAAGGGATAGAGCTCTTGTCCCCTCCTCTTGTCCGTTATGTTTGTCTATTTTCTCCTCTCTCTTTTTTTGGGTAAATCGTCTCTTTTTTCTTTTTTCTCTTTATAACCACAAAGTTGATTATAAAATGAGTTTACCAACAGACACTAATTAAAATCATGTTTCAAGAGCCAAATGGAGCACAAAAGTTTAGAAATTCATGTTAACGCATAAAGTCTGACCCTAAAAAGTGCTAAACCGTCGAATGGAGATGCTCTAACGACCCCACATGGCGTCGTCATGTTTTTTTGTGTCCTGTTTTTGTGCACCCAATGTTTTTCGCATCCGGTTTTTGCACGCATCAAGGGTGGAAATTTGTTACCACCATTCAACCTGCAGCAACTGTACTAATAAAGAAGTGGCCGTTACCTAGAGGCAGGCGGCCGTTTGGTTCCCCTGACTAGGTAAGTAATGTTAAGGACAGGGATGAGATCAAGAATTTGCTTCGGCTGTTGAATTGCTCTCCAAAACCACTGTATCCACGGTCACCTAACAATTCAATCAAATAGTGAAAACTCAATCCTTAGGCATGAAATGTGAAAATGAAACATCGAAAGTCGTACAAACGCATACCTTAGCGTCAGTGCACAGTTGAATGTATTTCTGCAATACGTTCCTCTGCCTATTGTTCTCTTCGTTGACATAGAATCGGACCTACTCTTGGGACTTCTCGATAGCCTTCCAACTAGAATCGGACTTGCTGATCGGATGAAGTGTATTCCAGTTGCAGACGAAGGGCCTTATGGACCTACTTCACTCGACTTCCTTAGGTACATAAAAACCTACAACAACATATTTGGAGTTAGGAATTCTCAAATGGGCATGATTTTTATGATGGAGTTTTATTTTTGCAGGTACGACATCCTACTCTTGGTTGCCGGAGGAATAGGGATAACACCATTCCTTAGCAATTTGCATGAAGTTGAATTTGTCCAAAGCAGTGGAAAAAAGAGGATCCCTTCACAAATACAACTCATTTATGTAGTGAAGAAGTCCCAAGCCATATGCCTTTTAGAGTCAGTATTGCCTTCACTACTAAACCAGAAATTGGAACAGTTCCACCTCAAACTAAAAGTGTCTGTGACCCAAGAGCAATCTGGCGCAACTATACGGGAACTAGTGAACGAGTTTTCTCGAGTGGAAACAGTAAACTTTGACACTCAATGTTTGAAGTACGCCACGTTTGGACTCGAGAGACCCCTCTGGACGGCTGCCATTATTAGGCTTTCTTCAATCGTGTTTCTCATCTTTCTTTGTTGTTTCAACGATGCCTTCTTTCATCCTGTTAAAAGGGCCTCTAAACCAAAGTTTCCCTCTTCGGTAATTGACCTTTTGCTAATCTGTTCTTTTTCTATAGTGTGGAACCTTCGTAGCTATTGTTCTAAGATGGAGGAAGCTACAAAAAGAGCTTCCAATAAGCTCTCAAAAACCGGTAAAAGAAATCAAACCAAGTTTGTTGGAATCAAGTCGTGCTCTTGAGGAGCATGAAATTCATTTCGGAGGAAGGCCTAAGCTTCAAGGTGACCATTTTGTACACCCCTTCTTGCATGAATTCTTCCATTTCCATTTCCTAACCCACTAGGCATATAAGGCGCGAAATTCAAGAACATGGTTTTCTTATCATGTGGTGAATTGTGCAGACATGTTTTCGCAGTTTCCAAACGAAACAGGTGGTTCGGATGTTGGAGTCTTTGTGTGTGGACCTGAAGGAATGAAAGAGTCAGTGGCCTCATTGTGCCAGATGAAGTCTCAAGGTATCAGAATGGGTGCTCAAAGCAAGAAGCCATACTTCAGTTTCCACTCACTCAATTTCACCCTCTAAGGGCTTCAATAGACTGCGGAATTCTTGGGATGTTCTGTGTACCTCCAAGCACATAGCGAGTTCTTTCTCTTATACAAACAGAAATAGAAGTTTATTAGTTTGCTCATGTTGTGGTCTTTAAATCTTCAAAATATTTATAAAAAAAAAAAAAAAACAGAATTCACGACGTTAGAATTCTTCATTGCTAGCTTTTGATTTTCAAATTTGAACGGTCCATTGTTTGTTTGTTTTTGAGTACTTTGTTTCAAGTGCATCAAACTTTTGTTTCTTGTCATATATACCTATTTAACATCAAGGGAGGTTCTGTTCTTGTAACTGGCATGGTTTTACGTTGTCCCGAAATATGCTTTTGTGAACTGTTTATTTTGTTCGTTCGAAAATTCCTTGTGCGCTTTCATCCCCTTAGCAGCTGAATGCAAAAGTCTTAAATGGCTACTCCAATGTTGTACTTGTACGTTCTTTAACTATTTGAGATTATACTCGGTCAAAAAAAGCAATCAAATAAGAGAATCAATCCCTTCAAACGTGTGAAGAAAAGCGAAAACTTGACCACCAAAAACCCTAAACAAATTAGGAAAATATATGTGAAATGGAAACTTGGACTAAATAGGAAACGTGAATAATGGTCTAGAAAAAACAGGAAACATAATAGTAGAATCAGTAAAAACTATGGTAACATAATATTTTCTAATAGGTTAACATCTTATAGCTCTCATACTATTTCGATCTCGAGAGAGAGAGAGAGAGATGGGTTGCGTTCCAAGCCACAATCAGACGAATCCGACTACGACGACCAGATGAGGATCGAGAGAGGGAGAAAGAGAAAGGGAACGAACAGAGACTCGAATTGACGGAGATGACGACCTGCATTTGATTGCTGAGACAACTGGGGCAATTGAAGTTCCATTTGCAGATTTGGTTGCTGCAACTGGAGGTTTCATCGCCGACAACTTCTTGGGTGCGGGGGGATTTGGAAAAGTCTACAAAGGACAACTGTTTGGCCAGGGAACTAGTAATGTGGAGGAAGATCACATCATAGTACTGCCAGATAAGGATCGAATCAGTACACTCCCTGATGATGTTGTCTTCTATTATCTCACGTTTGACCTTTAGAGATTCTGTTAAGACGAGCATATTGTCAAGTAAATGGAGATATCTTTGTGCAACAGTATCTGATATCAACTTTGATATAGAAGTGATGTTTGGCCCGAATGGCAACACCACAGACATTCCTAATGAATGGGAAATCGACATTCTTGGCGAAAAAGACACTTGCTGAAAGAGCAAGCACGCGTTTGTAATAGGCGTGAATCAGTTCCCAAACCGCTACCTGGGTCCAAAGCTACATTCCCTCGCTGTTTCTTTCTGCATTGACGCTGATTTCACCTCAGATGTCAATCACTGGATCAGTCTAGCAGTCAGAATGGGCGTTGTAGATCTAGATATCAAGTTTATATGTAGAGATTGCCATCACAACGACTGCACGCAGGACTTTGCAGAGATGAAGTATTATTTGTTGTTTTGGGGCCATCTTTCGGGAGCATTTGACTTGAAGCATTTGTGCCTAGACTCGTGCATCATCATGATTCCTGATTCAAGACGCAAAATTAATGGTCTGATCACCATTTATCTGAGTCATGTACCTTTAGTTCACAATGAATTGCAGCACATATTCCATAGATGCTTGAACCTCAAGATGTTGAGAGGGTGAGGCATTGTAGGGCTTCCTAGTATGTTATGTGTTTCTGGTGCAGCAAGACTGGAATTTTCGGTAGTAGATCGATGCTTGTCCTGGGCTGGAGGAGATTGAGCTTAATGCAATCAATCTCACCACATTTGAATGTTCGGATTCGAATATCTGATCGGATCTCCGTTTCCTATCCGAAGTGGGGATGAAGGACCAAAATATGTATCTGTTCGGAGTTCGAGGCGGATTCGGGACAGGTAAAAGGTTCGGATTCAGTCGGGATCACCATGTACTCAGAAAAAGGAGCCTGACATATGACCCTCGGCTGCAAATTGAATGCCGCGTGAAGATCAACACTGATCCAGTAACTTATCGGAGAACATTTCGAAATTACTAATTAATAGCTTACGTGATTCCTTATTTGCCTAAGATTATTCATGTAGATTCTTAGATGTCGAACAGGCCCAACTTTGCTTATTAATATGCTTAAACTCAGCGAGTAATCTTGTCTGATCTGGGGTCGCATGCAGTTGGACCGACCTAATTACATGACCCAAAATGTGAAAGCCTTAGTTACTAGTAACAACTTATATGATTCCTTGTATACTTGGGATTTATCTATGTAAGACTTTTGATGTACAACGGAGTGTTGCATCAAAGTTTGGGATGCATCAAATTAAATTCAAATGAATGAAATTTTTTTTTTTGCTCGGTGAAAATTAATAATGTTAGAATAGTTAGATTAGCAAATTGGAAAAAGAGTTAAACTCCTGACCACCTTTACTCATAGCACCTAAGTGCACCCCTAATGGCTAATACTGTCGAGCCAAAGGCCTCATGCGAAATGAATTCACATAATCTAAGCTTCAACTCGTGGAAACTAAAATAAGTATATACTTATTTGAATAACTATTTATTGTTTGAATTAAATGATCAGTATTGTGAGAGAATGATCTGTCTCGTAAAAAGAAAAATAAATAATTAAAAAATTAGAATCTTAGCAAAATGGGACCTAAGAGTGTAATAACAGTAATCCACTCGATCTCCAGTAATCCTAATTGTAAGACAAATGGAAAAAACAACACAACTGAGGGCCGCCTTCTTATCCTCTCTTTTCTGCCTCTAAATATCGTAAGGAGATATACTTATTTATGGAGGTACCGTAAAAAGTTTGTTTATATAACTAATCAATTATAATTAAAAAATTAGAATCTTAGCAAAATGGGACCTAAGAGTGTAATAACAGTAATCCACTCGATCTCCAGTAATCCTAATTGTAAGACAAATGGAAAAAACAAAACAACTGAGGGCCGCCTTCTTATCCTCTCTTTTCTGCCTCTAAATATCGTAAGGAGATATACTTATTTATGGAGGTACTGTAAAAAGTTTGTTTATATAACTAATCAATTA
>BPLS01000600.1:907910-924555 GCA_019656275.1 Rhododendron kiyosumense
CTGTTCAAAAGTATTCTGGAAGATCCGGATTTTAATGAAATTTTTTCGGAGAAAAGTTTGACTCTTCCCCGGGAAAATTTTATTAATATCCTGACTGTCCAAAACACTTTTGGAAGGTCACGATTGAGTGCTGCCGTAAACAAGATTTTCTCTATCCTAAGATGCTAAAACTATGTTTGACGTTCAACAGATACTTTTTCCCCTTTCAAAAAGAAATATCCAGGAGTTTGGAGCCATGCACTCACCCCGGTCCTTTGTCATCTCCAATCCTAGGCCATAGAAAAACAATCTGTCACCACTATCAAATATTACTTGCATTTCTAACCACATATGGCATAAGTCAATTTTAGTGGTCACTCGAAGCTAGTGGATGGTTTTTTTGTTTGTTTGTTGCTAATGCATAGTGTCCCAAGTCAGTTTGCGTGCATTTCGGATTAATTCCTACAATTTCTTTCACAACCGTTTGACACACTTACACGTGGGGAAGAGGTGGCCTCAAGGGTTGTCGACAAAAAGAATTGAACCTGAGATCTTAGGATAAAACAAATACCTAAATCCTAGGCCAATACCACTTAGCCAACCTCTTGAGGTTAGTGAATGGTTTGTTGATTCCTCAAAGCATCGCAACACCAGATCTCTATGGTTTGAGCTTATATCAAGTTTAATTTCTTGCATCACATTGTAATTTTTTGCTAATTTGATAAGTAAGAGAAGGGTTTCGTTACTATGTGCCCTCGAGGCACATGTTGTAAAGGACTCGGTGACTGCTCATAAATTTCTTTAAACACTTCCGTTACGAAAAACCTTTTGCCACAGTTTTTTTGATTGACAAAAGTGACATTTTATTAAAAGGGAAAAGGAGGAGGGAATTCTGACCAAAGGTTGGAAAACACATCTAGTTGGGAACAAAGCCAAAAAAGAAACCTAACCCACAAAAGTGGGCTAGGCCCATCCCAAGAAATCCAAAAGACACTACAAGAAATTTGAGATCTCCCAACGATTTTTTTTAGTAACGTTGTATAGTAACAGTTTGCAAAATGTAACTAGAAACAAGACTATAGCAACCGTTTCCAATAACCATTACTATAAACCGGACTATAGCCACAATTTTTAATAACCGTTACTGAAAACTAGACTATAGCGACGGTTTCCAATAACCGCTACTTTAAACCAGAGTACAATATAAATATTAGTAGGTGCTTCAAGCAACACAAGTGCTTTGCTAGCTTAGATGGTTCGCGCATGCGATCGAGGGCAATAGGTCCGGGGTTCGATTCCTAGGAGGAGCAATATTTGTTGTTTTGCCACATGGGTGCCACGTCAGCTCCACGCGTGTGAAATGGGGTTGCCACGTCAACACCACGTGGAGGACACGTGGCCATTAAATCACAAAATGGTGATTTTTCAAATAAAAAAATAAAAAAATTGTCTTTAGCAACGGTTATAAGTGTCGCTAAAGAAAATGTTACTAAAAAAAAAATTGTACCAATGCTCATCAAAACCATCGCTATACCTCTACACGGATATCTCACAATGCTTTGACTGACGGTTAGTGAACCGTTGGTATAGCCTTTAGCGATGGTTTTTGTGTTCTTTAGTGATACTTTTGACCGTTGCTAGATCTCGGTTTTCTTGTAGTGAGAAAACCCTAAGCATTTGAAAAACTTCTACCATAGCCGCCCACCACCATCGCCTGCCATCCAGACAGAAACCACCAACATCACCGCACAAACACCTCCAACAACCACCAAGCCCGCCATTGGCCACCTCATCAGAGAGAAAACACGGTGCACCAACAAAACCGTTCAACTGCTGCAGGAGCTCAACCCAACCATTAGGCAAGGACCGGGGTATCCAACAAGGACACTGGCGGGAGCCATGCCAACCATGCCTCTCAACCCCCCGATCCCCTTGTTGTTAGGCCTAAATCGGTAAAACTAGGGAAAAATCAATCGGAGAGAACAGAACGGGAGAGGAGGTTATAGCCGTGAAGGCGGAGGCATGGAGAGAAACTACAAGAGAAGTAGAACAAACAACTAAGGGGTTGGGGTTGGAAAAAAAAACAAGAAGGGGAGAGGGAGAAGATGAAACCACAGATTTTTAACACAGATCATAGCATCATGCACATACATTTTTGTGGGACCCATCTCGAGCCCTATAAAAATTATTCGAACCACTCATCTTTTTAAAAATATTTTTCAGAGAATTCTTGTAAAAAATCATCTTCAATGGATATCGGGAAGGACTTTTTCAGAAATCATAGAGCGATATTTTGTTTTGCCCCACAATTTATGATATAGCCTTGGGAAGGGCTTTTTCAAAAATTATAGGGCGATTTTTTGTTTTGCCCTACGATTTATGGTATAGCCCTTAACGATATCCTTTGAAATTGATTTTTTTATAAGAACCCTCAAAATAATATTTTAAAAAAGATCAGCGGTTTAGAAATTCGAATCATCTTCATGGGACCTGATATGAGCCCCACAAAAATGTATGTTCATGATATGTATAAAAAAATTTGTGCAAGTAGCTAGCACAGCTCCTTCCGTTCCGTTATTAGTTATTACTGTCGTTCTCCAGTTTTCAAAGCATGCTTGAAAGAAAATTAGAAATGCCGATAGCCATATACTCTAGGAGTTTATTTAGGAAATAAAATAAAACTCTTAAAGGGAAGAGGCAAATGGAAAACAGAAAGCAGTAATTAATTTCCATAAATTTGATCTAGGGCAATTCCCAAAAACCTATCAAAAATTATGAGTAAAAGTTGAGAAATTTTAACTCGGCAATTTTATGGGGTTAGGCCGCAAAAGATAAATCTCTGATAATTTCAGTCTCAACATGAATTATTTATCTTTGACTGTACTAGGGAGGAAAGGAAAATTATCAAAGCACACGCAAGCCTGGAAACCCCTCACTGTTGAAAAAAAGGAAAGTTTGCGAAATTTTTGAAATGACTCGTCGTTTCCTAACACCGCTCTTGTTACCTACGGTTTACTTTCCACTCCAGAGTGGCCACCGTTTGAGGCCATTTCACGGGGTTCCATCTCAGCACCACTAATGACCAGGGCTATTCAAGAAAAATCGAGAATCGTGAAATCGGATTGGACCGAACCGATCCGTGACTTTTGGATTGGATCCGTAGATTAATGGTCCGGACACGGATTCAAAAATTGAAAAATGGTAATATACAGTTCGGTTCACAGATTTTCATTATTAAACCGTGAATTAACCGAACCGGACCGTGAAATATGTAAAAATAATTAATTAAAAATATATGTACAGATATATATATATATATGTGTGTGTGTGTGTGTGTGTGTGTGTGTAGTAAATAATTAGAAGTTTTACCGATTGTTATAATTTTTTTCAGCTATTTTATCTTAATGTAATACTATATTGTAACAATATATAACCTCAGTGGGAAACTGTATTGCATTACTAGGGGGATAACAATTCTCACGCAGTATATACTTACTCGTTCTTCCAAGTAACTGTTAAAACATTCAACTCCAAACCAATTGGCAATGAGTGGAGAGGTCCCAAATGTTATTAAGTGATCACCCATTCTACACCTAAGTAATGTGGGACTCTATTTTCTTAACATCCACCCTCACGTGCAGCCGTGTTTGAGGTCTGTCACGTGTGGCCACTTTTGGGTCATATCATCATGCAGCCTTTTTGCTGGTCTGTCATCGTGGGGTGTGGATTGTAAATTTTTTTTTTTGGGGTAGAACGGGCCCCGCTCTGATACCATGTTAAAGCATCCAACTCCAAACCAATTGGCAATGAGTGGAGAGGTCCCAAATGTTATTAAGTGATCACCCATTCTACATCCAAGTAATGCGGGACTCTATTTTCTTAACAATAACGACAGATTGTAATGCTTATTTTTTTGGTGGCATGAATTTGTTTTATTGGTTGGATTTGCAATTTAGTGTTTATAGGATGTAATTTGCGGATAAAACCAGAACCAAATCGTGACTCATGGATTGGAACCGAACCGTAGGATTTTTGGTCTGGACACGAATTGTATTTTCTAAAATCCGTGACTCGCGGATTAAGATTGGATCCATAGCAATCTGGACCGCGGACAGCTCTATTGACCAATCCTAACTTCACTACTGGGCTAAACATACTGCCATTGGCGTGTCGTGCTAACGCTTAACGCAGTAACGCATTCCCGAGAGTTAGTTCGGTTAGTTAGTAGGTTTGCTCTTTACACAATTGATGAGAGTTTTCGATTCTTGGGTTTGACCGCAAAAAAGTACTCCCTCTGTTATATATTGAGAGTCTCATGCTCTTTCTCTCTCTCTTGCCATTTTTCAAATAAAAAAATCAACTGCTTCCACATATAATTTTTTGAATTTTTTCGCACCGTATTAAAGATCTCGATTACTATTTTAATTTAGTGCAAAAAAATTCAAAAAATTATACACGGAAGTAGTTGATCTTTTTATTTGAAAAAACACAATTTTTCGTAGTGGACTCCCAAATATGGAACAGAGGGAGTAATTTTTTGTAAATTTTTTACTCCAGTATTAATGAAAATGATCTGCCTTCGACCGGACCGAAAAGAGATGAATTGAGTTGTGTATAAACTGAGTGTCGAAAGGATCAAGGGAAAAAAAACTAACGCGGTAACGCCCATGTCCGACCATAAGTCGCGTATCGCGCGTACAATACGAATCAAACTATGTGAGTTGAGAGGTAAGTTCATTTGTCAAAAGTTAGTTAGAAATTAGTTTGGTACAAAAAAAATTAAAAATATTCACAAATTAAATTTGAAGATATTTACAAACCTCGTTTAATTCTCTAAGAAGGCTCTAGCGAGCGAGCTACTGTTCGGCTAGTCCAACTTACGATTTTTGCAAAAATCAATGCTTTGTTCTCTTTATAATTCAAAAAATTCTTCATATTTTCAACATTTTTCTTTCTATCTCTCTCCACTTATATTATTCCTACTATTTTTCAAAAACAATTCCAAATACCAATCCAAACATAGCACAAGCTACTCAGAATTACCTCAATTGATGCTAGTTTATAGTCAGCTCACCTCGTAGATGAACCCAATCTAGAATAAATTTCTTGAGTTTGCAATGTTTTCAAACAAAATTTGAATAATCAACTGTTCAGATCCTTTATGTCGTTTATCAATCCACATGCTCTGAGGCCTCGTTATGCTTTCTTTCTAAATCTTTTTTTAAAAAAAAAAAAAAGTAATTTCAAACTCAATTATAACGAAAATGAAAAATAATTTTAAATTTTTTTTCTGCATTGTTTAAAAGATCTCAATGAGATCTATCAAACAAAATCCATATTGGTAGAAAAATTATTTGTGTAAACACATAACTTTTGAACTTGAAATTACCTTTCTTTTTTTTTTTTTTTTCTAAAACTTCGTTTTCTAAGAAAGTGGAACACCATCTCATGTGCATCGGTGGAAGCTTGAATGTGAGCCCAGAAGCGTTCTTTGAAAATATCACAAATTACAGAGAATTCGCAAAACTGAGAATTGAGGGGGAACATCTAGAGAAAAAAAAAAGAGAGCGCGAAAACAAACAGTGTTGGGTAATGGACTTGGGCTGTACATCATTGAGCTTGTGCTGGGTCGTTTTGATGACTTGGAACGGTTCACTTTGTAAATGTCATCAAGAACTATAATCATAACAATTTTGAACGCAGTTTTGTTAAGAACCCGGCAAACTGGATCAAATCCATTTTAACCTGGTTTTCTTAAGAAAAATGTATTTTGAACAAATCTATAACAAAATGCGAAGAACATAATTTTTGGCTATAATTATAGTTTTTGACGAAGTCTACAACATTTCCAAGTAAACATAAAATGTACCCTGAGATTACGCAGGAAGTAAATTTGTACCTTTGATTTCTTTTGAAGTGTCTGTACCATAAATTTATCTTTTTGGGGTGCATTTTTCGTGTACATTACTCGGTCCACAAAGCTGTTCAAAACTTTAAATCATTAAAACGGACAGCTTAAAAACGGGCAAACTATACGCTAGTAGGGATAACTGAACTGCATGCTAACCACCTAAGTCCTTGGAGTTAGGTGAAATTATACAATAGTCTGAGAGTAACCGCCACGTGGTACTCCGCACCACTTTACAACCACATATTCATGTGATGACCACTAACTCACTAAATGTATGAACGCCATAAAACGGGTGATGATAAAATGATTTAGAGTACCATGTGGTAGTACTCCCAAACTATTGAATAATTAGAGACGCTCTCCCCTCGTCTTCCTCTAACTTTCTCTCTCCTAAGGCCACTCCACTTAGAAATTAAGCTCTATATATTAGAGACAATACTTAAGGTCTTGAAGGTGCAACTTAACTCTTTAAATCTCACCATCTTCTCCCGCTTTCTTTCTCATCTACACTATATATACAATATATGTCGCCAATATCTGTGAATTCAAACGACGACGACAACAACGCAAACAGCAACCAAAAGATCAAGTTCCTCTACAGCTACGGTGGCAAAATCCTCCCTCGTCCCACCGACGGCAAGCTCCTCTACGCCGGCGGCCTCACCAGAGTTCTCTCTGTTGATCGGTCCATCACATTCCGAGGTTTGTTCTCCACTTCCTTTCAAGTTTCTACTACTACAATAATATTCGTTTAGACTGTCTGTCTTGGTTGCTTTGTTTTCTCTAGCCAGAAAATTTGGACGGGTGGTGTACTGTAGCAGTGTAGGCATGTGTTCCCGAGGATGGACCAAGGAGCGAATGATGAGCACGAATCGCCCTACACATGTTTCAAATTTTATTAAAATCGTAGTAGTTTTTTCTCTCTCAAAAGCTTAGAATTATATTGGTTCGTTCGCCCATCGTTATGTTGTTCTGAAGAATTCAACACATGCACAACCAGTACTTTTTTGAAAAAATAATGTTAACTTTATTAGTAACTGTTTTTTTTTTTATTTATTAAGAATATTATTTTGCTTTTAAAATAGACACAAGATTGCATGATTATAGATCACCATATCTTAGTAATTGAATATGTTGATTAAAAAATAAACAATATATATACATTCGCGTCCGTTGTATGTTTATATCTCTCGATCGAATTTCCGATGAATTGAAGAGAATTTTGGATTATTGTTACAGAGCTAATGGTGAGATTCTTAGAGCTATGCGGATCCTCGATGACTTTGAAGTGTAAATTGCCGACTGAAGACCTAGATGTGCTGGTTACAATCACCTGTGACGAGGAACTCGTTAACCTCATCGAAGAATACAGTCGAATCTTGTTGTCTACAAATAAGGACCTGAAGATAACGGCCGTGTTGTTCCCCCTGAAATCTCACCAAAAAATCTCTCCTCCTCCGTCCGCAGCTTCCAGTCTAGATTTCTCCTCGGCCATACACCCGCCTCCTGTCACAGGATTTTGGTGTCGGAATTCGTGGCCGGCCTTTGGGTTTCCTGCGGGTGTGAGGAAGGACGGCGGCAAAGTCCGTTACTAAGCAGTCTATAGCTCTTAAAGACGGATATGACTCGCTCAAATGAGTAGCTGGCGATGAATCTTATTGTACGTCCCGTGAAAGATACATGAAGGACTGCGGCATGAGAAGATCTTGATGCTATTTTGAGAGCGCAAGCATAAGGCAAGGAATGCACGAGCTTTTGGGGATTGAACGTTCCAATATTCTTGAAGTCTGGAAAAGATTGGAACAATGGGTCATTGGGTTTTCCTGGTTGAACAAGATTTCCTAATATGGTTATGTAAAATAGGTAAAAGATACGCATGGTGTCCCAAGATCACTAAATGTTTACTCGGTGCTTGGCGGCATTAATTATCATTTGGGAGGCAGTTTTGTTATTGTGAATGAACCCACTTAATACAGTGATGTTTAATCATGGTTTTATGAGTCTCGTTCTGTATCCAAAGAAGTAAAACAAAATTGTTCACTTTCTTTGGCTTGTTGGAAAGGTAAACATTTGCTAAAATAAAGTTGATCGGATGGTGACATTAACAAGAATGAAATACGTTTGTCAAGTAATAGCTTGTATGAGTTAATAAACTTCAAAACAAATGTATAATAGTCGATCAACCAAATTCTATAGTCATTAACTACTCAACGAGCCATAAAAGAGCATCATTTTTTAGCCTATTTCCTATATAAAGATCGAGCACAATAGAACCTCCCACTCCCTTTAATTTGTCTTATTGCTTTACATTTAAGCAAATTCCAATTTGTTTTTCCCCCCCAAAAGCCAGCTTCTTTTTGAAATAAACTCGTTTTCACCGAATTTTTTTAGTTTATAATTTTTTTAAACATATTTGATCCGTCTTGAGGGTAATTTAAATTCAATCCTAGGTTGGATTTTTTCCGTTTATATCTCCTAAATGAAATTTTCCCAGAATCATATTTGTTTAATTTGCTTCAATTAAGATAAACAATCTGTCCAAGAGAGGGAATAAATAAGCTAAAATACATAATGATTCAGAAAATATGAAGGAAAATAATTTTTGCACGCACTCCACTTTCTTATAAATGCACACCAAAATTTATTTTTTAGTGCTTGTACGTGTTGTGTGAAATTTGAGGCACTAAATGATAAATTTTAGAGGTGAATTCATAAAAAAGTGAAGTAGAAAAATCATTGCTCAACCATTAATAACAACGCCAACCCCTTTTGTTCGGGTTTCCCCTAGGAAATCTTTCCTCTACAAGAGTGCTATAAAGAGTGGTTCGTCCCTCATTTAAACAGTACTTTAGGCAAACCGATAGTAACTGCTTAACTTGACATATTTGTTTGGGCAAAGCCATGTAAGAGCATTCACACCGCTAGCATTTTTGTCATAATTTCTTGTCATTTTTTTAAAAATGGCACAACAAAAGGACGAATTGGGTGCCACACCCACAGTGTGAAAATTCTCTCAAATTTGGCAAATGCCGATTGTTGTGTCATATTATGGCAAAATTTACGGCAAATTGCTATTTTAATTTTGAGAAAGAGAGAGAGAACCGAAAGAAATAGCAAAATATGGGTGCAATACCTTTGCCATTTTTTTGGCAAAAAGACACATTCAGGAGTTTGAATGCCTTGACAAAAGCCTTTTGCTTTGAGCATGGCCATGTACGTACCTAGTATTTTTGGGGCTAAATGAGAAACAGTTCAATTCTCTCGCCACTTACGAACATGATAGTTCTGTACCTAGTATTTTTTTCTCTGTACCTAGTTCAGTTCTCTATGTTTTTGCTTTTGATGCAGGATGTTCAGCGTCTGCTTATGCATACCTCAGACTAATTCTTTCAGTTTATTTTATAGTCTTTTCACACGCTTACGCATACAAGTAAGATAGCCCCAAGAATTACAACTCCCTCCGTCCCAATTTAAGTGCTCACTACAATTTTGCGTGTCATTTTCAATTGCTTATATTTCTCAAACAAAATCTATATTGCATATTTTTACCAATATACATTGAGAGATATAAGCTATTGAAAATGGCACGCAGAACCACAATAGGTATTTAAATCGGAATGGAAGAAGTAACAATTAAGGATAATCAAATATAAGATATTTGGTGAAAACAAACTCTCAAGTTTCAAACCAGACCACCGGGCCAACGCCATCTTTTCACTTTCCTCTTCTCTCTCTCCTAAATATTCATGAAATCTATGGACAATCGAATATTGTCTATTCCTATACTATATAATAAGTAAAGATCCTCGAATTGGAAAACGACCCGTCAATTCACCGGCCACGTAACAAACCGCGGTTGCCGACACTATTCAACTACTTTTGAAAATAATAGTATTTGTTATGTTTATCTTTTTAGATGGAAGTTAATCTAAATGTTTTGAAAATATCTAACTTTGAGATATTTTTCAATGCGATATCATTTCAAGATATTTTTAATTTTATCTTTTGTTGAGTTTCTCATTAACATTTTTTATGAATAAACAATTATCTCTAAGAAAGGAATTCATTTGTCCCGTCGTCTTTTCAAATTTCAAATTGCATATTCTTTTTTCGATTCACATTCTTGCAATGGGACAAAATATTTCTTACCATGTCCTTAAAATATTTTTATTCAAACAATAATCTTTATGAAAATTTGAATAGATTGGTATCGTTAACGTTTATTGAAAAAAAGTGAACGTGGAGATTGTATGTTCCAGACTTTCAGTTTTAGATCACACCTTTTTCCTGAGATAAATTCATTTCGAGCACAGTTTTAAAGCGTGACTAATACTACAACAATTCGAACGGGAGCGTGAGTGAGGTCTTTTTTAGGCTTCAGTCTTTTATCTCGTCGCAAAGTGAGATATTTTATCTTACTCTTTTCCGTGCAAAGTCTTTTATTACACCTCAAGTGAGGATTTTTTTACTTTTATCTCGGTGCAAGAGCAAGGTCTTTTATCTCGCTCTTTTCTGCGCTAAAGTGAGAAAACTAAGATAAACAATATAGCACCACTTTTTATCTCAGCTTTCGACTGAAACTGAGATTAAAATTATCACGCTTTCACTGAAACCGTAATATTTATGAACCTCCTTAATGTGACCTTTATCTATTATTGTAGTAGTGCTTAAAGCAGCTTCTTCTTTGTTGCTTTGAATCATTACATTTTCTCCTCCGGTACTCTCTTATGGTTAAACAGTTCCTTTTCTTTTTAAAATTCAAGTGTTCTGGTCAATTTATATGTACCAATTCCACTATCTACTTGCAGAGAGTCCAATTAACCCGCTCAAAGCTTCGGCCATATGGACTGACTCAAAGAGTTTATAGAACCTAGAAGGTTTTGAACCTAAGACCTCAAGAGAGAGCAAACCTCTAAGTCCCTTGCCAAACCGGATGCCGATAAAAAAAAAAAAAAAAAGAGAGAGTCACAACCAGATAGTTAAAGTACGTTCACAAAACAATTTTAGAGAGGAACCAATTTAGGAAGAGAAAACCTTTTCGTTTGTTGTTTTTGTCAGGGTGTTGATAGTAGTCCCACTTTTTGTGTCTGTAGTGAGTTGAGTTTTAAATAAAGGCCATTACGTATTGTATCATCTGTTAGACTGTTACGTAATGAAATTTTGGACCTCCGATATGTACGGATCGGTACGAAACGATATATGACCCTATCACCAATATCATTACGTTTTTCAATACCTCGATTTAAAATCCTAATGGTGAGATGGAGATCAATTCATGTTAGGAAGAGCTACAAGGGCCTGTTACCTTAATTAGAGGAAATTATGTTTGTGGAGTACGTACATCCATATTCTAATGGGTAATAAATCTTCGATTCATTATACCGTGTACAGACCAAGGGGGGCCGGGCTGTGGCCGCCCAAGACTAGAGTTAAGAAAAACTACGTTGTTTGTTTCTCACACGGTAGACGCAATAAATTGTAGTAAGAAATTAACGCGCATTACCCCACCCTTTAAATACATCTCCCCCCAACTATTCTATGTACCTATCTCTTTCTGAATTGGTTCCCAATATATGATCACCACAGCATAAATATTTATACACCTACGTGTCTACAACACAATCTACCTGGTACGACTAATTTGACCAAAAAAAGAAAGAAAAATAAAGCCTGAACAAACGCATAGGCAAGGGGACTAGATGGCGAAGAACACCATGTCTTTTCTCTTCACAGCTCTCTCCTTTCTCTTCGGGGAGTCACAAGCTCGTGGCATCCGTCGGATCACACCGGCCTTGTACGTTTTTGGGGACTCGGTCATGGACCCAGGCAACAACATCTTCCTAAATACCTTTGTGAAAGTAAATTTCACGCCTTATGGCATTGATTTTCCTGGTGGACCTACGGGTAGATTCACCAACGGCTACACAATTGCTGATTTCTGGTGTAAGTGCTCGCTCATAATTTCTTTACAGAAAAGTCGTTGATTTATTTAAGGAAATTTGAAGGGCATGCTGGTATATTGACTCCCCAATAAATGAAAGTAAAACAGGCCATCTAATAGCATTTATATGTTGATATTGGTTCTAAACACAATTTGTTTTATGATTCTATGTTCTCATGAATTGCAGATAAATGGTCTAATAGGCGGTCTCAAGAACCCATCCCGTTGCCATACTTGCATCCTCTCGGTAAGCTGAAGTCAAATACCAAAGGTTTCAACTATGCATCTGGAACAGCCGGCATCCTCCGTGAGACTAGCCGTAGCATTGTAAGTAAACATTGCCTTGCCAACAAAAATCCTATTTTTCCAAAGCAAAATTGCCAAAAAAAATATTGAACTAATGAGGCCACGATAGTTTTTAAAACAAAATTCTGGGTCTTTTAGTTCGAAATGATAAGACTGAAATCTAAGTCATCTTTCTAGAAATTAAAAATGTGTATGATTCCTACAGTTTGTATGCCTAGGCAATTTTCCATTCTCTTATTATATGTTCCATTTGCAGGGGGAGAACTTGCCTCTGGGGCAACAAGTCAAGTTATTTAAAGAGACTGTTGAGCAATACCTGCCATCTTTGGGAGCATACAATAACAGAACCAAGCTCTCAAATGCCTTGTCAAAGTCTATTTTTGTTGTTTGTATGGGCGGCAATGACTACATAAATTATCTACAACCCGGGTCCAACACAAGCAAATTATACAATGCAGAGCAATTTGGGGAATTCCTTGTGAATGAATTAGGAAACCATTTGCAGGTAATTCAATCTCATAGTGCTCTTGAATTAAACAAAATCCTTTGCATGGTTTGTATTTCTAACAGCCGATTTACGTATTAATGTTTCAATGGTAATGTACTTTATGCAGGAATTGTACAATTTGGGAGCCAGGAAGTTTGTGGTGTTTGAAGTCGCCCCACTTGGTTGCTTGCCGGATGTTCTTGACAAAACCAAACCGTCAACATTATGCGACGAGCAAATAAATGGCATGGTATCAGGTTTCAATACCAATCTCGGTGTAAAACTTAACAAACTTAAGTCCGTGCTTAATGGCTCGACATTCGTCACTGCAAAATCTTATCAACTTATTCACGACGTCATATACAATCCCCTTCTTCATGGTGAGAAAAAACTTAACTGTTATGTTCTCTTTTTAATCCTTGTTTGGTTGATTGAAATTATCTTCAAAAAACTTATTAATTTTGGATCAATTTTCTCTAGGGTTTAGCAATGCAAGGCAGGCATGTTGTGCTTCGGGAGTCGATAGGAGTGGAGATTGCAAACCAGGAACTGTGCCTTGCCAAAGTAGGAAATCGCATGTATTTTGGGATAGAGTGCACCCAACCGAGGCAATATACGAGCGCATTGCAAGTGAATGTTTCAATGGAAAAGGCCTTTGCACTCCCATGAATATTGTGCAACTTGCTGGGAAACATTAAGTGGACAAATGCCAGAGTTCTAAGTCGATACGTACATACCAGAGAAGGGAATAGTCGAGGTGCGCATAAGCTGTCCCGGACACCCTTGACCTTTGAGCCAAAAAAAAGTTTGTACACACCCATGTGGTCGAATGGCATCCAGGTTGGCAGGATATATCACTCTATCTTCATCAACGATGCAGAATTTCCTGCACCTTTACGACATTCTACGCTTCTGCCATGTGCCATTGGATTTATGTCCATTGAAATGTAGTTTGGGGATACTTGTAAATAATGTTCTTCTATAGATCGATTGACAAAGAAATTGTACTTCTTTGAAATTATTTTTTTCTTTAGAGTATTTTGCAATCCTCTTTTCAAACGCAGAGATAAAGTTTGCTTGGTATGATGTTTACTCAAGTACCAACCGACATGGTGAAAGGGCAATGCTACATGAGTATTTTTTGGAGGCATATGTGCATCTAACGGTTTTTGACACACCACATTTGGATCTGTGCTCATAAATCTGTGTACATAGACTTTTTCATGGTGAAAAGAGTCAAACTAATTAACACCAAAATACGCTTTGCCTGAAGAATTTATTTGAGGAACTTTTACGAAAAGAAAAATGTCTGCTTAGAGAATTACCAGATTGTGCTAAAGTGATCAACTGAAATAACAAAAAACAAAGGCCTGGGGATGGTGTCCCCTGCTAGCTCTCCGAAAGCGCTCTTCTCAAAATGTCATGCACATTGAAGAGCCCTTCGATCTAGCTAATTGCGGGTAAGCGAATAGATGCTGAAAGACGATGTCCATGTCCTACTTGGAGTAATTTTTTCAATGGTCTTTGGACACTGCCACATGATCTTCCAACACCCTGATCCACCACCACAAATTCATGTGGGGTTTATAAAGCTAGTGTTGGGTCCTACATGAATACGAAAAAGAGTGTTGGGGCACCAAGACCACCGAATGAATTTTCCCTTCCTCGGGTTTGTTTTCTCAAAAAGAGTTCAGCAGTAGGATAAAAATTAAACCAGCAATGCAACAAGGAGAACTCCATGGTAGAGCACAAGAAGAAAAGAACTGAGCCATGCAATAAGACAAAAGGACTGGGAGTTCTTTTAGATGAGGTTAAATAAAATACCCAAATAATAATAATAATAATTACTATACAGATGAGGTTAAATAGAATGTTACTCCCTCCGTCCCTAAAAGTTAGGCACTTTGATACTTTTTCTTGTCCCATAAAATTTGCCCACTTTGAAAAGTCAATAACAAAATTTGGTGAATGTCTCATTTTACCCTTTGCCTTTTGCACGTGAAACAACCAATTCAAATAGATAAAGTACACTTTTCAGATTGCTGCAAGCTGTTTCGCGCCAAAACATTTGCGTGAGAGACAAAATTTGGGCCACCAAATTTTAAACATTCAAGTACTGGTCATGGTACACAGGGGTATTTTTGGAAGGCTTGCATTTCCATTGTACATCAAATTTCCTTTCTTAAAAGTTCGAATTCCCAAAAGTCTCAAACTTTGCGGGACGGAGGGAGTATGAAATTATCTCACAAGTTGGAACTTTGGCCGAGTGGCATATGCGCGTGGTGTAACAGGGGTCCTGGGGCGGGAGTTTGAATCCCCCCATTAATGGTTTTCTCTGACTCTCCAAACGGGGGGAGCTCGATTCTAGAATCCAGTCCTCAAACAACTTGTTTTCCCCCAAAACTCCTCTCTCTCTCTCTCTCTCTCTCTCTCTCTCTCTCTCTCTCTTTGCATATATTCTCATTTCTCATTCTATTAATTTTTGCATATATTCTCACAAGGTTTTGTAACCTCTTTTCCACTCATTGAACATAAACATGATTCATTTGGCATTAAATATTTTCTCACAAGTTTAGTGTTTTGAATGCATGTTTATTTACGGATTACGGTGGGTTTTAAAAAACATATAAAATAAATTCACAAACATGACGACTTATAAACATGTATGAATAAATAACGAATTATTCTTCCCTCCATTTGTGTCACACTTAGGGCGAAAGAGGGATGTCCATCTTCCCGGGCATCCTTGAAACTTGTCTCTTTTTTTTTGGTGCTTGTCTCTTTTTTTTTGGCGACTCTTCCTCTTAGACATTCAAATTTATGCTACCTGTCATGGGAGAAAGTAAGGTGTAGCGGCTCCTCTTCTGAGAAACTTAAATTTATGTTGCTTGTCGGGAGAGAAAGTGGGATGTAGTAGTGTGGTGGTCGGGCTCTGAGAAAGACCAAGGGGGCTCAGCCACGTCATTCTAGCTAATTTGTCAAACCCAGAGGTTCCATGGGTTGACCGGCGACTTAGTCCGCTCACTCCCTCTCCGCCGGACTCGTAGTGCCAAGCTGGGTTTGTCCGGTCTGGAGTGAACCAGAGACCAAGCCCAAGGTTACATGGGTTGACCGACAATTCATAGTCCGCTCATTATATCTCCGCCGGACTCATACTGCCGAGCTGAATTCGTCCGGTGCCAAGCTGAGTTTGTCCGGCCAATGGTAAGAACCAGAGACCTGAGCTTAAGCGTGTCCGTCGCGCTCGATGACATCCTACTGCCCGGCGAGGTGCTCGCCGGACCAAGGGTCACTTGATAGAGCATCCTGGACAGGCAGCCGGGCGTTACCATTCCAATGTACGATTTACCGTCGAGCCACCCCTATCCCCTGACTTGGAGAGGAAGTCAGGTAGAGTTGGACAGAAAGGAAGGGGGAGGTGTCGTGACAGCTAAAAAGCTAACAGGTGGTTGGAGGCAGGCGCAACACCGCCCAACTTAGCAAACGAATGGAGGGAAGAGTTCGTCAGATAGGCTTTTGGATAAGAGCAGGCCTGTCTAAGTATATCATGCTGGCCCAGTAGCGGATCCAGAAATTTGACATAGTGGGGGCACCAATTTTTTTTTATCCGTAATATACGAGTTACAGTTAAACATATTTACTCCAAAATGATTTTAATATTCATGATAAGTTAACAATTTTAAAGTATATATGTATTTTAATAACCAACTACTTGAACAAACTTGCGTATCTCGACTATATGCGTTAAAACAAAATTATCACATGTTTATCATTTATTTTCTTATTATTAACTCTACGAGTACAAATTTTGGAGACCAAAAGTATATAAATATAATATGCAGATTCATATTCTGTACTATACAAATGATTAGAGATGTTGGGGGAGTTGTCTTGGATTTTAGGGGGGAAAAAAATTTTGGAGACCAAAAGTATATAAATATAATATGCAGATTCATATTCTGTACTATACAAATGATTAGAGATGTTGGGGGAGTTGTCTTGGATTTTAGGGGGGAAAAAA
>BPLS01000600.1:927138-973637 GCA_019656275.1 Rhododendron kiyosumense
TTTGACATATTTGTTTGCTGCTCACTGGGCCTCGGCTCCGGTTCTAGAAAAAGGCCCCGTTCTTCGTAATTTTTGGTATTTTTTTATTTTACTTCCCCTTTTTCTTTATTTTCTTTATTTATTATCTATCTAGACTAGAGAAGTATAAAAAGTAAAAAAATATGACCAACTAACACATTCTCACTAAAAACGAAAAAAATTGTTTAACAGTTGGTATTTTGTCAATAAGTATCGTCTTGTACGAATTTTTTTCAATGTGGATCCATACTTTTAATTTTTTCTGATTCCATCCGTCGAGACAAATAATTAACCACCAAAATTGGGACAAAAAAAATATTCTACCTTAACGTTTTTTCTTTCTTAATTTTATGCAAACTTGACTTGTTAAGATATAAATCAGGACCTCTGTTTGAATTAAAGATGCATGCATGATGCTTGTAGGCATCAAATAAATATCAAATATGCGCTATTACATAAAACTTCTCTGTTCGGTATGGATTTGAAGGGAGGTTTTCGAATAATGAGTGAAGAGATATAAATCAAACCCATAATCAAATCAAACTGAGTCTTATGTCCCAACCATTTGGGCTCGGTTACATGAATTCTTTTTGGTTGTCGACTTTTTTTTTATTGGAAATTTTTTTCCACTCTTGGTACTCGCACTGCGCTCACGCTTTCATTACTTGCTTTGGCAAATTTTAATAAGGTATAATGTATTTTAAAGACGCTTTCACTTTCGTGTTTGTGCTCTTGTATTGACTCACATACACGAGTTATGTGACCTAGATACCCACCACTTAGGCTAAATTTTTCTTGTTATCTAAAGGGACTAAAAAGCCCAAACAATATAAGGTTTCGATAGAGATCATTCTCCTCTAATTAATTAATCAAATAAAGTCCGAGTATATATTGACAAAAGCATCGTCCAAGGGAATGATATCTAGGGTAGGTTTAGTGGTGTATTAAAGAACTACTTAGGGATGGCAAAGTGAACCAAACCGATGGGTACTCGAACCGTAATCGAATTTTTTTCCCGAACTATAACCGAAAAATTTCTCGTGGGTATGGGTATGGTTGAGGCCTTGGATAACCGAACGGGTATCGGTTCGGGTATGGTTTAGCAGATTCTCGAACCGAACCGAACCGAAATATATAAATGTATAGAAGTCTAGTGGTCGAAGTGCATATGTCCAGAAATTTAGGAACCAAATTGTTGCATGTGTTAAGGCTTAAGGGCTTAGTGTATGATAACTCTTTATTTATAATTAGGGTTACAATTGACAGCTACACATTCATACCTCAAACAGTCAAACCCACCCCCTCCTCTCTTCTGCGTTGCAGACAACCCTTCGCGGCCTCACCACCGCTCATTGTCGTCATCCTCTCTCTCTCTCTCACAATCACACAGACATGTGATACTTCCACCCACATTCTCTAATGTCGTCAAGCAAAATATTCAGTCGAACACACAGATCGAAGGCTCCGGAGATTGGCCGCTCGAGTGACGTCGAAACATACATACTCCTCTCTCTCTCTCTCTCTCTCTCTCTCTCTCTCTCTCTCTCTCTCTCTCTCTCTGTTACTTCCTCTTTCTTTTCTCATTGATCAAAACCCACCCCAAGAACTTGAAATCAGACAAAAGTTTTAGATCCGCCCACAGCCGTTGTCATTTGGTTCAGGGATTACCTGAACCCCGAATGGTTTGGTTATGATTTCTTCTTGCTCTCCCTGTTTCGGGTAGGGGTTCGGTTTCGGGGATCGAGTACGGAATTCTCCATATCTGCCCCGAACGCCCCGATTGTCATCCCTAGAACTACTGTATCAAATAGAGATACTGCTATATTTTAGCAGAAATGATATGAGTATAGCAAAGGTTGTACGTACACGTACACAGATCGATTTTGAACCCATTTTGGGTCCTACAAATATTATCGGAGCCGTATATTTTGTTTAAAATATTTTATTTGGGGGTCCCTATACAAAATCATCTCAATACAATATCAGTAAGAGCATTGACGAATCATTTAACTTTGCTTCAGAATTAGGCTAGATTTTGAAACAAAGTTAGTGTAAAGACCCGTAAATTCATATAATTGATTTAAATGTTTTAAATGGAAAAAAAAAGGAGGAGGAGGAAATTGATTTGAAATGTTAAGATTGGGGTTAATGTGCAAGTGTGTTGTATTTAAGGGGTGAAAGTGTGAAGTGTGTGGTGTGTATATGACTTGTGTGTGAGAGGCAGGGAAACAATTTCCCAATTCTCACTCTCTCACTTTCCCGTTCTCTTCTCTCTCTCGGTCTTCCTCTCTCTCACTCACTCCTACCAAATTTCAACCAAAATCACCCAAAACCCAAACAAAATAGCCTTCATCCCTTTGTTCATTCGCGTATTGCGGCCCGTATTGCACCGGTGTGAGCTCGGTGGAGGTGTAATTCATTCGTTTCCAAGATTTGAGGCTAGGGCTTGGAGAATTTCTTGAATTCGTTCTCCAATCTTTGAGGTAGGGAGTTCTAACTTGCAATATATGTTTATGACTTGTTTCTATTGCCTTGATTCGTGCCTTTGATTGTTGTGGTGGTTGTTGTTGTTGTTGTTGTTGAAAACCCACGTGATTCTGTCAAAAATCTGCTCGAAATCCATTTGTTATCGATCACTTCCATTGTTATCGATAACGTTATGTTCCAAACCCAGAAATTCATCGTTATCCCTAACGTTTGTCATCGTTATCCCTAACATCGCATCGTTATCCCTAACGTTTGTCATCGTTATCCCTAACATCGCATCGTTATCCCTAACGTTTGCCATTTGTTATCGATACCCTCGCGTCTGGAACGATATTAACCCATTTGTTATCGATACCTCCCTTCATGGTATCGATAACATTACGTTTTAATTGACCTCAATCTATTGTTATCGATAACACTCGTAAAGGTTATCGATAACACTTTCTGTCTGGACAATTTTGCTGACTTGATCCATCCTTTATAGTTTTGGGTTCCGTTCACTTCTGAATCACTCCAAGAATTTCCCGAATGATCCCTTAACTTGAGTACTCATATCTAATGTCTTCATTGCACGTATCCATGATCTTAATGCTCATTTGAACATGATTGTACAAAAATTATTTATAGACCAAAGATGGATTTGAACGGTACGGATTGATTGGAAAAGGATTTTGAAACTTTACGGACACAACAAAAATATATCAGGACATCCCGAAAGAGTAAAGAGCCTGGCGGAGGACATCGGGGTCCTTTAATTGGCCCGGCATGAGCTATATGCTCGTATCAGGACGTCCCGAATGGGTAAAGAGCCTGGCAGAGGACATTGGGGTCCTTTAATTGGCCCAGTAAGAGCTTCGGCTCATGACACATGTGCGAGATACATTTTGATTCTCGATGCTTCCAAAGGTTATACGTTGAAAAAAAATATATGATTGATTTTGGAAATGAAAGATTGAAGTTGGATTACTGTTGTTGCTCCATTCCATTGGTTTCAGTTGCTGTTATTTCTCTTATTATCGTTCCTACATTTCATATGCATACATTGTTAGATTAGAGCTTCCTACTGGGCTAGTGTAGCTCAAACCTTACTTTATTTTCAGGTGCTAACTCTGGACAGTAACTTCATGTTGGGAGTGCATGGATTGTGGACACGATTTTGAAAGCTAACACTGAAGAGTTATTAAGGCATCTTTGTAATTTATTTTTGAAAGATGTATTTGTAACTCTAATTGTAAATCTTTTGATTAAAGGATATTGTAAGTTTTTAATTTCTTTGATATTCAATGCTTTGAAAGATTTGGAGCCATTGAGCCAAAGATGTACCTCTGTGAACATTTGGGCGTTAGGACGTAATTGATGGAAATGGATATGTAAATTTTCTTTTGGGAAATTGTACGTATTATGTGAGATTTTATTTATAAAAATTCCTCTATAATTATGTTGAAAATCGAGGGTGTAACAGTTAGATGATTCGTAAACACCTTTACAAATATCAACTTGACTACTCCATTTAGCCAACATGTCCCGAACTCGAGAATGCAGTGCATTTATGTGTAATTTAAGGTACTTTGGTGCATGATTTTTAAAATTCCTTGACACCAAATTGCTAGTAAAAATATGGTGGACAATCATTAGGGAGTGACATTTTAAAATTTAATTTGGACTAGCTTAAATTGATTTATTCAATTTCGAACCAAGAGAGAGAGAGAGCGCTCGCGCTCCCGCCCTTTGATAAGCATGAGGGTGGCATGCATGCTAAGCCTATATATATATAACTCTACTCTACTAAACTCAACAAATTGTCTCTTCTGAGATCTGCAAAAGCCTTCGAGATCTACACATTCACAATCCCCTCTCTCTCTCACGTTACATCACACAATAAGGATTCAAACCTTTCTTCTCTGTCTCAATCAAGAAACTACTTTACATACACCTCTTCTCTCTCTCCCTCTCTCTCTCTCATTTCATTCTCTATAATTTCTTCTTAAGTTTAATTTGCATGTTTCTCTGCGATGGATTGAGATTCAATTTCTCTCATACTATTTCAGTCTCTAATTTCTCTACTTAAGTTTGCATGTTTCTCTATAATACATATAGATTCAAATTCGAAATTCTATTCCACGAGTACATTTTATCGCTCATTTCAGTCTATAATAATTTCTATTATGTTTCATGTTGACCGCAGATGACTCCTCGTAGTCGGCCCTGTTTGCCTCGCCGTGGCTACTCGACTCTTCACCTTAGGAATTTGATGGAGGCGTCAGTAAGGATTCAAACCTCTCTTCTCTGTCTCGATCGAGAAACTACTTTACATACACCTTTTCTTTCTCTCCCTCTCTCTCTCATTTCAGTCTCTATAATTTCTACTTAAGTTTGCATGTTTCTCTGCGATGGATTGAGATTCAATTTCTCTACGTAAGTTTGCATGTTTCTCTGGAGGAATATAGGCAAAAATGGAGTATATTGGATTGGAGAGGCTAAGTTTGGTCCAAACTTAGCCTCTCCAATCCAATATACTCCATTTTTGCCTATATTCCTCCATTCCTTCATAAATTTTTGATCCTCCAAATGTGGAGGATCAAAACCAATTCTCCAAAATGGAGACATATACGGAAGATGGGTTTGAATTGATTAATTCCTCTAAAATGAAAAAATGGAGAGAGATTTGGAGATATAGAATATGTATGCACGTTTTGTTTGGGCTTCCCCCAAGAAATAGAAACAAAAGGGGCCGTTTTGATCAGTTTGGCCACGTAAGGGTTGGGTAACTCCTCCACACGGCTTGAGGCCATATATACCAAGGGGGTCCACCTCAGCACCCACAAGGCCACAACCACAAGTAACCAAATCCTAAGAGCATCCGCAACAGACCCTCTATATTTTGGATCAATTTATATCTTAAAAAGTCACTTTATTACTTTAGTTATTTACTTTTAAAATAACTACTGTATCAGACTCTTTACTCTCACTCTCCTCTCAATAAATAATTAAACCCACCTCAATTAAATACTCCATTTAATTCTTCCTTCTGATAAAAAAAAAAAAACTCTCCCAGTCTCCCTTGCCTCTGACTGCTGGCATTGGTACACAACAATTACAACAGAGAGAGAGAATATAAAAATCAGAAGCAAGTGAACAGTACCTCGTCTATCCAAACGAGCTACTGTAGCAAAACTAAAATTTCTTCAAAGTAGAGAGGAAAAAAGAGAGGCTGATAAATGGAAGTTTTGGATGTTTTTTCTTATTTTGGCTCTTTAATTTAGTTTAAAGAGAAAAGTAAAGAGAGAAATGTGAATGCCCTAACTCCTTCCAATTTCTCACTAGCTAAAAGCCTAAAAGGAAGGACGAGAAACGAATATCCGAATGAATAAAGTAATTACATTCATTATTGGGTCACGCATGGCGTTTCCTTCCTTCCTTCCTTCCTTCCAGTCACTAGCTACTCACTATATGAAAGCCATCTTCATACCGCCTTTCCCTCGTGCCCCACTGACTCCAAGTCGCAAGTATCCCCTCCCCCTTAAACTAATTACACATTAAATTATTGGGTTTTAATATTTGAGAAATACTACTAATTAAAGCTCCTTAAGTTTTTTTAAACGAAGCTTGAACAGATTACTTGATGTAAACTATGATGTTTAAAAACTCAAGTTACTTGAAATTGGCCTGGTATTCGTTGGAGATTAGGACTATTCAAACGTGTTTAAACGGTCCAAATTTTAGAAAGAGAAAGAGGAAGGAGAATGGTGTGATAAGAGGAGAGAGAATAATTCTGGACCGTCTAAAATACGTTTGGATGGTCCGGATCACCGACGAGTACCGCCATGAGGTACTTTCTCGGCACATAATTAACGGAAAGTCTACGATTCCTGACCCCAATATCCTGATTGGAATCCCGACATCCCGCCGAGCACACTCCGGCCACCGGACGGCCGATCCGAGCCGTCCAAAAATTCTAAACAAAAAAACCGAGTGGAGTTATGTAAGAATCAATGGCATCCGATGTATGTAGGTGCTCGATCCAAACCCTCTATGTTTTTTTATATATATGTCTCCATGTTTTTGTAACATATATATACAAAAACATGGAGTGTTTGGATCGAACACCTACACATATTGAATGCCGTTGATTCTTGCGTACGCCCACTCAGTTTTTTTTTTAAGAATTTTTGGACGGCTCAGATCGACCGTCCAATGGCCAGAGTGTACCCGATGGGACGTCGGGATCCCTTGGTTGGGAACTGTAGCACCACTGCACAATTAAAAACTTCTCCCCTCGCTCCTTCCTGCCTTGCTCCAACTTTCCCTCTCTCCTAGGGCCACCGCAGCAAAAAGCTCTATATATACGCAGCCTACACATTCCAAATATTCTTCAAGGTTCAACTCTCTCTCTCTCTCTCTCTCCAGATCATGACCAGAATTTCGAACTCAACCGACGACAAAGCAACCAGCACCCAAAAGATCAAGTTCCTCTACAGCTACGGCGGCAAGATCCTCCCCCGTCCCACCGACGGCAAGCTCCGCTACGCCGGCGGCCACACCAGAGTCCTCTCCGCCGACCGCTCAATCACCTTCGCGGAGCTGATGGTGAGGTTCGTAGAGCTATGCGGATCCTCCATGACTTTGAAGTGCAAATTACCTACCGAAGACCTAGACGTCTTGGTTACGATCACCTGTGACGAGGACCTCGTCACGATCGTTCGCGAATACTATCGGTTCTCGTCGTCTGCGCACAAAGACCTGAAGATTACGGCCGTGCTGTTTCCACGCGAATCTCTCAAAACAATCTCTCCTCCTCCGTCCACCGTTTCCAGCCTCGATTTCTCGGCAGCTATGTCGTCGTTTCTGGCGACCGGACTGCGGTATCGGAATCCTTCACCGGCGATGGTATTTCCGGCCGGTGTGAGGAAAGGCGGCAGCGGAGTCCGTTGTTATGATCAACTAGCAAACACTAGGCATCCCTGCTTTGTACCGCATCAGAATTACTGGCGGTAATCGACTTCGACTGATTATGTAATAGATACACATTCACATGTACCAAATATCTGAGGACTAAAGACAGAAAAAGTCAGATATTTGTTGTGTGGCTGGACTGTACATTGTAGTTTAAGCCGATTTTTCCGGTTCTTGATTCAATTGAGTTCTACTATACTCGAAAGCCAGTTTTGCCAATTCTTTGGTTTGTTCGCTCCCAATTTACAGATATACCATTTGCCAAAGGTTTGTTCACTCCAATTTGTTGGTTCATCTCTGTTGAATTTTGCGGCCATACCATTGATAAATTTGAGTGGGGACGAGACGATTTTGCTGTTAGCGCTTCGTATAAACGCCGTTATCTGTGGGCTTCTTTATACTTGGTTATCTGTCTCTTTCCCTTGTGTTGCTTACCCCTATTATTTAATTCCATCATGGTTAATCCGTTACGTGTCTAATTAAAGCCATTTACGCGTTCAGAGTCCCGCTGACCCGCTTTATTCTTTTTGTCACACGTTTGAGAAGCAATATGCCAAAATGATTTACCATTTTTTTTTTCCAATAATTCTAGGCTCTCAGAAAAGTGAGACTAAATTATTAAGATTCACTTGGATGTATAGAAATTTGGGGTGTGCAAAAAATCCGCGGATCTGAACCGATTTGAAGGGTCTCAAGCAAGATCGAACATGTGGTTCGGACGGGTATAGGTTTACTTTCTGTTAAAAATTAGATTTCGATTCGGGGTTCAGGTTGGTGCGTTACTTACACGTGGGGCCGGACCAGACCCAACCAAAACCAACCCGACCCAACCCGAAGTAAAGAATCGGGCTCGCGGACGATTCTTACCACATGTGCAATTTTCGGTTTGCGGGCCTAAATTTCTTACCCGACATGGTCGGGTTCGGGTCAAAACCGACCCGCTCGACCCATGCACAATCCTAATAGAAATCACACATTCAAGTGAATATGAACCATTGATTTTACTTTTGGGAATCCTAGTATTGTTGGGGTTTTTTTTTAGGCCACAAAAGATTTTCTTATTATCTACTCGTAATTAAGTTGATTTGATTTTGTAATTGCTTTGATTGGTTGCGAAAATGAAAGGTTGGAAATGGGCATTATATTTGAAGTACTTACTTAGCTTTTGGACATCGATGGATCCCTAGTTTTTTGGGAATGAGAAATCTTGTAGCACACTCCGTCCTGTAGCCCTACACGACTGATTTAGTTATTCATTTCAGTACTGACGATTCGGATTTAATCCAAATTCCTATTAATTTGGACTGTCCATTGATCGAATTAAAGTCCAAACCATCCACTGCTGGGATGAATTGCCCGAATCTACCCTGTTGGACCCCTTGCTCCTAGTTTTGTACAGGGAGAGGTTGCTCTTGGGGCATTGGTCCATAATCAGTACTATTTAACCCAAAAGACATGAGTCTCCGATCTCAACTTGAATTTTTACAAAAACAAAGTTCCTAATTAAACTTATAAAATGATCATTTCTCGAAGGCTGCTTTCGGAGCGCCTATCTGTAGTGCAATATCATGACGTCATAACTGTGCATTGCAATGAATTTGTGCTTCAAACTCCTAATCCTTTCTCCTAGCACTTAAGGTGTGTTGGATTAGATAGGATTAGTAAGAAGATGGGATTGGTAAGGAGATGAGATTAGTAATACCGAGTCTAATCCCAAGTGGGTGTTTGATTGTGTTAGGATTAAATCATGGGATTGTGATTACCAATCCCAATTCCTTGTTTGATTGGAATACCATGGGATAGGATTACAAATTGCATTTCCAATTATACCCATAGATGAAAACATGGTCTATTGAATTGCATGAAAAAAAAAAACGGATCGTATTTTCCAATCATTTTCGGACAATTTGCATTTTTTCATCCAATCAATTTCCAAATTCTTATTTGGACAAATATCCATGCATTATTCTGACATATATTTGGAATAAAGCAACCGTATATTTTTTATTCGTGTCCCTTAAAAGGAGGAAAACGAAAAAACAAAACAGATAATATCTTATTAATTATACTCTCAAATAAATCTAATTATTTATTTGTGATCCTATGAAACAGAAATATGATTATGAAAGGCCTAGAGACAAAATTTAATTATGTTTATTTAGAATAATATTTTCGGAATAATAAGAACTTCGCATTGATTCAAATGGATTAAAAATTGGAAAACTTAATTTTTTAATCATATTTCTTAATATATAAACAGTTTAAAAAAATTAAGTGCTCAAATTTTCAATCTGTTTGTACTGGTGCAAAAATATTATTATTCTAATTATATTATTCTGAAGGGTTATAATAAATTTTTGTCTCTAGGGCTCTCATAATTAATTATCTTCTTTTTATTTAGAATCTTGTGAAGCAGAAACATTATTATGAGAGTCCTAGAGACAAAAGTTAATTATGACCCCTTAAAATAATATGATAAGAATAATAAGATCTTTGCACTTGTTCAAATGGATTGAAAATTTGAACACTTAATTTTTTTTAGATTGTTTATATATTAAAAAAATAGTTAAAAAATTAAGTGCTCCAATTTTTTAATTCGTTTAAATCGGTGCGAAGATCTTATTATTCTGACCATATTATTCGAAAAAGACATAATTAAAATTTGTCTCTAAGACTCTCATAATTACGTTTTTACTCCATGGGATCACAAATAAAGAGGTTACGAGGTTTTTTTTTTTTAATTCCAAAACGATATCGTTCCTGGACTGGGTAGGGACTGCTATGCCATGGAGGCAACATAGCCCCCACGTCCACAAAATATAGGTAGCGTATTAGGGATTTGGATGGGTAAGTGAAGTGTGTAATGGAGGATATTATTGGTATTAAGTTGACATACCATGGGCAAGGTGGTCATTTTGTAGGAGAGAGCTTGGGATAGGATTCATAATACCATGTACCCCATGGTATTACTAATCCCATGAAAAGGGGGGATTGCTAATCCCATCCTCTAATTAATCCTATCCCATTTTTTGCAACCAAACAAAGAGTTAGAAAGGCCATAGGATTAGCAATCCTATCCCAAGTCCTAACACACTTATCAAACATGGCCTAAGTGCATTCTTAATGTCGTTGGGGTCGTTGAGTCAAAGGCCTCTCGCCATTTGTATTTTTGCTTCAAACTTCAAATAGCTAGCAAAAGAACTACTTTAGGGCATCTTTATCAGACTCTTTAGATTTTGGACCAAATTAATCCTCAAAATCCACTTTCCTGTTTTAGCTTGTCACTTTTTCACAATTATACAAAATCAGGCTTTTTACACTCACTCCTTACTCAATTAAATATTCAAACCCACCCAATTAAATATTTAAGTCTCACTCTCTTCCCCCTATGGTTTTAGACTCCCAAAAACTAGAATCACTTTCTGGACCAGAAACACTAATTAAATTAATAGTGAGTAAACAGTAACCAAGCAAAGAAAATGAGTAACTATAGCAATTTTTAAAAAAATTCAAAGTAGCGAAGGTGGAAGAGAGCCTGATAAAGGGGGGTGATTTGTGATGTTTTTACTGGTTTTACTCGTTAGTTTAGTTTAAAGAGACAAATAGTTAGCCCGATACAGATGCTCTTAGTGGTAGTTAGGGACAAACCCATATTGGAGAACTTCATCATTTTTTGCTTTTCGTTCTTTGAATGTTGTGGTAGAAAGTTGCATTATTTAAAGGGTTACAGAAGTTGATGCACGCAGAATCTGCAAATTACATCATTATTATCTTGGATCCCTGGCCATAAAAACATTAATGTTAGAGGCAAAGAAAACTTATTTCGAAAGTGTTCCGAAAAGAGCAATTAGTGGTTGAGATTTACTTTGACGTGTGGGACACGTCAAAGTAAATCTCAACCACTAATTGCTCTTTTCGGAACACTTTCAAGGTAAGTTACCTCCGTCAAAGTGAATCTCAACCACTAATTGCTCTTTTCGGAACACTTTCAGGGTAAGTTTATTCCGAAAGTGTTCCGAAAAGAGCAATTAGTGGTTGAGATTTACTTTGACGTGTGGAACACGTCAAAGCACACGTCAAAGTAAATCTCAACCACTAATTGCTCTTTTCGGAACACTTTCAGGGTAAGTTACCTCCGTCAAAGTGAATCTCAACCACTAATTGCTCTTTTCGGGACACTTTCAAGGTAAGTTACCTCCCAAAGGCTTTATGGATACCAGCTATCTTTTTCAGAGTCTCATACGTTAAAGTGAATTTCAACCACTAGTTGTTCTTTTCAGGACACTTTCGGAATAAGTTTTCTTTCTACCTCCCAAAGGCTTTATGGATAACAGCTATCTTTTTCAGAGGGTTTCTAAAGCGTCATTGGCTTGTTAAACTTCTTGGAAGAGTTAAAACTCAAGCGATACATGTAGGAATCACTAAGAGAGTTTCTATCATTGTTAGTTATTTGGGTTGGGTCTTGCTGTATTGTTGACCATAGCTAAAGTAGTTTTAGACTACCTCGATCTTGAACTTGACTTTTGGCCCCTATCCCTCGTTGATTTGTTTGGCCTGTTAACCGTTCGAATGCTTTGTCGTCTGTTCCAATAGGGGCAGTATTTAACTATCGTACTTTGACCGGAACATTCACCATGTGAATACATTATTTGTTTGTTCAAACTCATGTGTTGGCACACTAATTCCTAATTCAGATTTTGGTTTTGATTTCCTAGCTCCATTTGATTTTCCATCTGTCGTAACATGATCATTGGCTTCATTGTTCGGCTAACCCTATAGTGAAAATTACATATTGAGTTTGGGAAAAACTATTGAGAGCTTTCATAGTCCACATTCACATACCCATAATGAAGGAAGCAACATACTGAGCACAGAATTTAGGTTGGGTCTCTAGGCCTGCCTTCTCTCATGTCTTCTGGCTCGGATTTGAGGACATGGCTCCATGGCATTAGTTTCTCGACTTTTGAAATTATACGAGGATTGCTGTCTTAGTGGTGAAACTTTTTGAGAGCAGACACTTTGTGTATTTGTTGCCAAAGGTTAGGTGTCCTCCCTGCCCATACCCCTATCAACTAGGGATTATATGGGGATTGTTATTCTTGGTGATTCCCACTCTTCCACATCAGTCTTTTTTTTCCTATTTCTTCATCACCTTCTAAGGAGTTGTGAGACTCATAAAACAAGAGGACCCTGAACCTATTGCTGAATTTCCTCTTATTCCGGCCTCTGAAAGTGTAACTGGATTCACCGGAGTAGAAAGAAAAGGTGCCATCATTTGACTCATCATCAAACACCATTGGAGAGCTGAAGAAGCAAGTGCAGTTAGCAGGGACCGTTGGTTATAGTTGGTTTCTTGAATTATAGCCTACAGATGATATCAGTAATCTTTTTAGGCCATCTTGGAGAGCTTTGTCTTTCCAGTGCAACTATGGCTACTTCATTTGCCAGAGTCACCGGTTACTACTTCATTGTAAGGCTCTCTCATCTTTTCACTTGGTTTCTTTTGTGTCCGGTTTTGTAAATCCTTAACTATTCCCTAATTTTTTCCATTTAGCTTTTTGTATTTCATGTTTGCTGTTACCATTTCGGTCAAAATGATGATCACTTTCTTTAATATATGCAAACGGAATTTTCATATTGAATGATGTTGCCTTTCAACCTATCTATGTAAATCTCCATTTGTGCAATAATGTCATTGAAATACTTCATTATTCAAGCGAAGAAAATTTTAACGTCTCTTCAAACTGGGATGTGATTAGTTGGGAATGGCAAGTGCGCTTGAAACTTTCTTCGGACAAGCCTATGGAGCCAAACAATATCATACGCTTGGTATACATTTGCAAAGAGCTATGCTTGTTCTCATGGTAACATGCATTCCTATAGCATTCATCTGGAGCTTTACAGGACATATTTTCATGATTTGTGGACAAGACATGGAAATTTCCTCACAAGCTGGGATATATGCCCGTTGGGTTAATCCCCAGCATCTTTCCTTACAGCCTCCTCCAATGCCAAATCTGATTTTTACAGGCGCAAAGTAATGTAAAGCCATTGATCAAATACATAGCTTCTGTGATGCCAGTCCTAGTAATCTCAAACTTCATGGATGGAATCCAGGCGGTACTCTCAAGTTAGAACCAAGGATCACAATTTTGTCCTGTATGTTGTTTCGGTTAGCTAGGAAAAGGAAACATTTTGGAAATATCTTAGACACAGCCAGAACATATTGAAAATGACGAAAGATGTAGGGGGAATATATGAAAATGTCAGTGTTGGATATATGTAATAAGTGTCGAAGCAAGTCGTTATTCTTGTATGTTTCTAGAACGTGGACATATTTAGATGTGTTTCAGTATTTGTTGGTAGAAACATTGGAATTCAGGAATTCCAATAATGTTTAGTTTCGGTCTCCCAGAAAAGGAAACATAAACAAACGTTTTGGCCGTCCTGATGAAACGAAACCAAAATTTGTCTCTTGGTTAGAACTCTATCCCCCCTCCTCCTCTCTATCTGTCGTTAAGTTATAATAAGTTCATGTTCTAATGGACCCCTTGTGTTAAAAATTGAAGGTACTGCAAGAGGATGTGGGTGGCAGAAGATTGGTGCATTTGTGAATCTGGGAGCTTATTACCTTATCGGCCTCCCTTCCGCAATCATCCTAACTTTTGTCCTCCACATCGGAGCAAAGGCAAGAAATTTATTTTCTTTTGCTTCATTGTTCATGTATTGTTTGTTGTTCTAGTCTTGGTGTCATTGGATCCAATTCTTTTGCACGGCCTGTGGATGGGAATCATAAGTGGGAGAGCTTCACAAGCACTAGTTCTGTTGGTCCTTACCATTTACACAGATTGGGAGCATCAAGTGAACAATTTATAACTCTGGATGTACGGACCAGTTTATGTGCCTTCGACTTATCGTTGGGGTTCAATCTCACCGTGCACTAGGGTGGTGCCCATTAAAAGTGGGGACAAAGTCTCGAATAGACAGGTTTCACTAGTGGATAGCACCTAGGAGGTTTCGTACCCGAGACTTAGGAAATAGCAAACTCCTTGGAGAGAGCAAACCCCTAAGTTAGGCCAACCCCTAGGTTAACTAAAGCAATCTTTCTAACTGACCCACTATGAAGAGTTACATAGATCTGGTTTCCATTGACTGATCCTGTCTTTGCTATTTTTCAGGCAAGAAAGGCTAGGGATGGAGTTGCAAACAAGTTCATCCAATGCTACTTTCTCAAGTGAAAGACCATTTGAAGCTTAATAATTTTGCATGCAAAGCAAAATCACTAACTCAGTCTTCATAGGTCAAACAAAAAAGGCAGGGTTGCTTGTTCGAATTTGGTTTCGAAAACTTATCGAGTTTCAAATATTGTTAAAAGCTTGGGTTGTTCATCTTTCGATCAAATATCAAATGAAATTCAGTTGAGCCAATCACAAACCTTACTCGAGGTGCTCGAGTACTTGATTTTTCTTTCTTCTTCTTCTTTTTGTACAGTACAAGCTTAGTGAGTTGAGCAATGCTAGGACCACAACTTTAAAATTAGAGTTGTTCAATGCATGTGGACCCCTATACACCGGACAACTCCGAACGCAATTATGTCTGGAGCTGTGTCTCGAAGTTGTGTTCCTAGACTTTTTGTAGTCAATGATTAGTGAGTTTTACAGTTTGGAAATTATGATCCTAATCTACTGGTAATTTGTTTCTAACATTTTAAAAACAAAACCAGGAGATTCATACATTATGATCATCCCAAACATCCCAGAATAACATAATATTTAAGGTTCAGTAAAACTGCAGACAAACCCATGTGCAGCACGTGGCTTCTCATTCTTTTTCCCATTCCCAAACCTCAATCCATTCAACCAACCGATTCAATGAACCAAACAAGACCCCCACAACCTCAAACCACCATCTCCTCCTTTTCCCCTTCAAATCTCCCCCTCACACTCAAATGAGGTTCCTACATTTAAACCTGACCAGATCCAAAGCCAAAACATTCTTCTTCTCCCTCTTGATCTCCTCCTCCATCCTCATCTCCTACACCGGCCAGTCCACCGGCTGGTCGTCCATCGTCATAACATCCCTTGTACAGGTCGCCGGTGCTTTCCTCTTAGTTGCATTGGTAGTCGTTGCCGCACGCGCCACCGTGGTGGCTTGGATCACAGTGCTGGTGCTCCTGGCCTTCGCGGGGAACCGTCGCCGGGTACTTGTTGCTCAGGGGAGGAAAATCACCACCGAAGTTGCTATGTATTTGGTTAAGGTTGTGATCAAAGAAAGGTCTGGTGTGGCTGCCGTTGCTTGTGCCACTGTCTTAAGCTTAATGGCCATGAGGTTCCTCAGAAATACATGGTATATTGGTCCTACAGTTATACTAGACTAGATTGACAATTACAGATCTTTTTTTGTTAGTTATTTTCCTTCTCATTTGCTGGGATTTTCCCAAATTTTTTTTGGGTGAATTTTTGGTCCCTCTCTTACTCTTTGTTTTGAGAACTGTGGACTATAATGTACTTATATCAGGAAACATAATACCATTATTACTACCATTACTCTGGATTGTAAGATTTTGTAGTCTATATGTACTTATAGTGTGGTGTTGTTGATGCTGAATCTGGGGATCCTGTAGGGCGGCCTGTTCTACAGGCTTAAAAATGAACTCTTCTTGGAAGAGTTTATTTTTAATCTGAATCATTAATTGTCGAGATGGATGGTGTGAATGCACCCTACAGACGTGCTCTACAGGGGCTGGTTTGCAAGGTTTCAGATTTCGTTGACGTTGCCTGCCGGTAAAGGAAGGGATCCTCTTCAACGGACCTGTCCAAGTCCTTTGTGGGCCCTTCTCAGGGTAATTCCAAAGTCAAAACCGTTTATTTTTAAAACTCATTAAGACCATAAATCATTCCAAAAATGTTCATTCATCGGATCAATGTATTTCAAAATATATTTATGATGCAAAATTGAGAGAATTAAAATTTGAAATATTGGGTCAGAACTTATTTTCTTTACAACATAAACGCATTGCGAGAACATATCAATCATCGCGAACATGATTTTCTATGCGACTGCTGGTGAAATCTTCTTCCTTTTAGGATTTTTGGAATTGGTGTTCCTTATCCTTAAAAAGGCCCACATTTGACACTAACAAAATCCTTAAAAATGTCAAATGGACCTCTCTCGTTTTTTTCCCTCTATATATAGGGAAAATGACGCGGATAAAAAAAAAAAATATATATATATATATATATATATAGAGAGAGAGAGAGAGAGAGAGAGAGAGAGAGAGAATGATGGCTAAGGACGTGTTTTAATAATTAATATCTGCCAAATACATTTTTAGCATTAACAAATATTCTTAATTTGTCCTTGACGGATATTAATTATCAAAACACGTCCTAAGCGGTGAATTTCCCCCATATATATACTAACTCTCTCACAATTTTTGGGACTCATTTTTAACATTTTTTTTGAGAGTCAACTGTGGATGCTAGAGGTTTTTAACCTTTAGCCTTTTGTTATTAAGCCCAACAAGGATGGGAAACCTTTTTCAGGAAGATGGCCCAGATAGCCTGATGGATCTTCCATTCATCAAATTGGAGTCAAAACTGTCCAAAAGTTTCAATTAAAATTGACAGCCACGTCCAAATTTTCATCAAAACATTTACAAAAAAATCTATTTCGATCCCTGAAATAAAATCGGATTTAGTGGATCTCTCTTTGAGATCTTCAGGAATTATTAAGAAATGGTCATTTTGACACCCCAATATTTTTAACGACGACATAATTATTTTTCACGATCTTACATGTGCTGACTAAGAGCGTTGGGAACGGCGTCACAAGGAGCACTCAAAATTTTTTAGCTTCATGACTTCATCATGATCGTGTCTCTGTTCTCTTTCCTTTAACAAGTCTACAGATTTCCAATTTTAAATATGCAAAAATATCTAAAACCTAACAGTCAAACTTATCTCGCTGCAGAAAAGGTTGAAGAAGCTTGGCTAAGCTTCGAGGAGGCATAACATATGTTTGTGGGCATTTTTCCAAGGGAAATGATATTGGCACTCCAAAAATTGATGCAGACATTTCAAAAAATAAAGGAAAGTGGCTTTGGAGTTACACTGATTTTGGAGTGATTGCATCAATTTGTAGAGTGCCAATATCATTTCCCTTTCCCAACGTACTTTGGGAATCAAATCTTTCCATGCTTTAGAGTTCTATTATTACATCACCGTGCCAAAAACATGTTAATTCGATGTTATCCATACGTACATGGTCGCAAGCATATCTATTATGAGATAATAAGGTTTTGATCAAAGATGTCCGTTTATTTTTTTTATTCATTTTACTCTCCAACCTATCAATTGCACGAAATTGGTCATCAATATTTCAATTTTGTGTTTAAAAGGTACCCACCGTTAACTTTGTAGCCTCTTCCGATCAAAATTATTGAGAAAATTACAAATATCACCCTTAAGATTTATAACTACATATTAGTTAAGCCCCTATCCTATTTCTATAAAGTTTATTTAAATTTTTTTCACATTTGTTTGTTTTGCGTATTTTTATTTTTTTTGAATTATTGATTCATCTCGATGAGAGGAATCCAAAAACTAAAATTATTATCGAAAGTAAAAAATTAAGATAATTTTCTTTAAAAAGTTCATTAAAAATCAACAAATAATAAGTTTTTAAGATTGGTTAATCAATTTTTAAACCCAAAACCCTTAAACACTACCCTGCGGTTTAGGGTTAGGGATTTGGGTTTAGAGGTTAGGGTTTAAAAACTTATTAACCAAAATAATTGTTTTTGAAAAAATGACAAAAAAAAAAATCATAATTTTTTTGGATTATTGGTTGTTTTTGTTTTGTTTTTTATTTTGCTTGATGAGCTAAGTAATTATTATGAGTTATTCCTTTGATTTAAGGAAAATAACTTTTACACTCCATTTTTTATGCATATCTTCTTGTAGATAGGGTTGTAAACAAATCGAATCGAATCGAATATTATAATGTTCAAATTCGTTCATTATGTTTTTTAGTAAACTTGAGTTTGAGCCAAACTCAAATTGAGCTTGCCTAAGTTTGGGTCGAACTCGAACTTGTTCACAAGCCTTAACGACCCAATAATTTCATATATTTATGCTCTCATACAGATCTAAAACTGTAAATAAATTTTTTAGCATGTACATAAATACGTTCATATAGACATATAAAATGATAAAAATATATACATAAATTTTTAGTAATTGTAAACGTTTAGACTTATAAAAGTTTTAAAATTTTCACTATGTAACTATATAAAATTCCCATGATATACATATACTCCAGGTTATCGAGCCTAATCAAGCCGAATACTATTACATTCATGTTCGGTTCATTTATGAAATTAACGAGTCTAAAATTGAGGTTTAGGTTTGGTTAATTTAGTAAACAAATCGAATTCGAACAAGCCTTTACCAAGTTGAGTCTCGAACAATTCACGAACGGCTCAGTTCATTTATAGCCTTACTTGAGAAGACTATCAAAATCATGAGAGTATGGAATTCTCCGTTAAAAGATAAGAAAAAGAATCTATGCAAAAGAAAGGAGTATGAAAATCATTGCCCCGATCATGCCGCTAATCACCTGCTAGAGTGGGTCCGATCTTTTCTGTTCTAAAAACTCTTATGTCTCTGTGCTGAGAGATTTTTTGGGTATTGAATTATGTGATTTTTTTTATTTCTTGGTACAAGTTTTTCGACACAAAACATCCTGCCTCTCGCTAGAGATCCACGGGTTTGACTTAAACTCGGGCAAGACCCGCGACCCTTTTGGTTTCCTTCGTCCAGTTGGTTTTCTTTGCAAACAAGAAAACACGTCGACCCAAACAGACCCTTTCAATTCCCCCATCCCATCCACAGCTGTACGTATATATTACACACACACAGCCACTGCAGAGAGAGAGAGAGAGAGAGAGAGAGAGAGAGAATCAGAATCGCGGCTCACGGCTACGCCTGCAGTGCGTGAATATCGTCGCGTTTGTTTTCATCTCCAGAAATCATTATCAACCGATCGGAAAAATCTTTCTCAACATTGACCAATTCTTCTTTCGAGGGTTAGGGTTTGGTTTACTGACATGGAATCCACTATAGTGATCAAGGTTCGATTTTTTTTAGTCCAACCCTTCATCTGTTTATTCAATGAGTTTTTTAGGTTACGATATGAAAAGAATTGTTATTATTTGTGTGTGTGTGCGCGTGCGTGTGTTTGTGAAATGATTTTTTTGTTTTCTTGATATGGATTTTTGGTTTATGAGACGATCGACTGATATGAATTCTGGGTTGGTTTATATCCATCTTAGCCGGATGATTATGTCGTGATTTGATTAGAAAGTTGAGGGAATTACCAACGGCAAACAGTCTCCTTAAATTGGTAAAACGGGATCGGTTGTAAACAATTTCGTTTTAAAAAAAAAACAAGGAAGTGATCATCGAAAAGTCTCTCCGAGAGTGAGCAGGGAAAAAGACACACTTTTGACGCGATGGTACTTTACGGCAAAAGTGGTTCCTCCATTTGGGTTTCTCTGTTATCAAGTGTTACAAGCCCCAAATTTGTGATACCGGTTGAGCTTCACTATAAATAGTCTCTGGGTTATGACATTTTAGGGCAAGTGAAAATGTAGAGTTTTTTTTCCCGCCATGGTGGAGATCATCAGGCTTTTTTGTCATGGCAGACTTTTTCACCATCATGATTTTGGGCATTCCTGTGTAGATGTCGCTAAATAACTTTGCACTGTAAATCTTAGGCAACGTGTTATGAATGCTTTCTTTCTGGTGTGTAGAGTAAAATGTATCAATGTAGCATTAACTGTATAAACGTATTTATTCTGGTATTTGCATTAGGATTTTTATAAGATACATTTGGTGAGTTGTGAGCATCTACACTTGAATTCTCTCATTTTACTGGATGTATATGGGTAGTCTGTTAAGCTATTACCTTCATAAGTTTGTTTTGTAAGAATCGATTGGGTTATGAACAGGCTCATCAACTCGGTTACTTGCTTGTGAAACCTATGACGTTCTCAATTTACTTCTCTGGTTATGGATGTGATCAGTTGAGATCATCTTGCCAAAAATATGATTCATACACATTGTTTTGGTAGTTATTTTTGCTAACCTATGAATTTATCAACAAATTTTAGTTTTTAAGCTGTTGTGACAAGATTTGTGTTTGAAATCTGTCGCAATGTGCGCTTTCTGCCCCATGCTGCTTAAGATTTGGTGGACAGGGTTTTAATTGTTTTATGATTCTTGATTCACTTATTTTTGACCACTTGCATCTGCCCACAGTAGTAAGAAAAGGAAAATGTAGCAAAAGAAGCTTAGAATGCGAAGTCTTAAGATAGATGTGGCCTTGCTTTTCTTATAGATGGAGCAGTAACTTCCTTAAGATGTAAAGAATAATAGTTATTCCCTTTTGCTTAGGTTGGTGGGGAAGGGTGTAGATTTGAGGGCCATGGTTGTTGCTAGTTGTGGCTACAATTTTGTGGTTACATAGAGAATAAAATCTCTTGTTATAACTTGCATGCTAAATTTCATCCTCATATCTGTGCATCACCTTTGCATTTTATTGGGGTTTTTTTTTAATATGATTTAATCATTTGAATCCCTTTTACTATGATCTCAGCTGGTGCTGTAGATCCCCTTTATATCATTTTTTTTTCTAAACACTTTTGGTTACATGGCTTCAGGTTAAGTATGGAGAAACTCTTCGCCGCTTCAATGCACGAGTTAATGAAGTTGGACAACTTGACCTTGACATTGGCGGATTGAGGGGCAAGGTTATTGGGTTCTTCAATTTTGCCCCTGATGCTGATCTTTCGCTCACGTACATCGATGAAGATGGTGACGTGGTGACACTTGTTGATGAGGAGGATTTATGTGATGTGGTGAGGCAATCCCTGAATCCTTTGAGGATCACTGTTAAGTTGAAAGTTGAAAATGGTGGTAGATTTCGTGCTAGGTCAACCGGAAATTCTACTCCTATGGGATCATCACCTAGACTTCAGTATCCATTGCCAAACTTGAATAGCAATGTTTCTGGATACTTGATACATGTACCTGAGCCTCTCCGTGAAATACTCTCTAAGATGGGGGTTGACGTGGCCTCTAATGCATCCCTGTCTTCAGTGCTTGCAGAAATTGCTGACTGTTTCTCAAAGATGGGACTATCCCATGTAAATCCTGTTTCCGAGTTCCAGGCTGGCACTGAATCTAGCTCACAGAGTGTGGCTTCAGGAAGCACAATGGGTGCATCAATGACCGGTAAAAAAACAGAGGCTTCAAGGGATGATGGGCTCACATCATATGCGTTTCCAAATGCCAAAGTTGAAGAGCCATCCTCCAAAGCCAATCAGAAGGTGAATAGTGTAAATAGTGTGGGAGGTTTGGGTTCCCTAAATCTCAATTCTGAGCTCCCAAGTGATTCTTCCCTCTCGGAATATGTATCTGAAATTCTTGCTCCTGCTGCATCTCACAACAGCGTTGGGGACAACGAGGGATGGTTGAAGAAATTTGTTGATTGTCGTACATTTGAGAAGGCTGTTAACTCAGGATGCATGGACCCTAAGACACTCTTTTCTAGTGTCCCTACTAGTGACAATACTAAAGATGTTAAGGAGTCAAGCAAAGGCTGGAATTCCGCCAGTAATGATTCTTTCCCAAGTACTGCTGATACTACGGGGCATTTTGTCATGGATACTACTGCTAATTTGGGTGGCAGGGAAGATGCCAAAGTGCCTCCTATGAAGCTTGCCAACAAATGTCCATTTTCTGTAGCATATGATTCAGCGGTGTCATATACACATAATGATTCGCTTGTGCATCCATTTAAAAGGACCTATACTTATAATGATGGCATGGGCTTTGCATTACATAGAGGTGTTCAGTGCGATGGCTGTGGTGTTCATCCCATAGTTGGATCGCGCTTTAAGTCCAAAGTGTAAGATAAAATATGAAGTATACAAATTTGCAAAATATCTGGCCTTTAGCTGTCAAATAGATTTATGTAACTTTGTACTCTTTTCGTGCAGGAAAGAGGACTATGACCTATGCAGCGTCTGCTTCTCATGTATGGGAGTAGCAACCGATTACGTCAAACTTGACCATCCAGCACCTTCTCGACAGCCGCAGTCTTTCAAGGGGTTGTGTGATCCTGTATGTGGTTTCCCAGCGTGTCTATTATGTCTATTTATTGACCTCTTTCATTTAGATGCTTGTTATACAAGCTTTCGTTGCCTAATGTTATTTTGCCATATGCAGCAACCCTGGGCGCATTCTTCCGCACTACCAGATAACATGAGAGGTTTTGAGATGAAACCGAGACAACTGAAGTTGGACAGTCGCTTCATTATGGATGTTAATGTCATGGATGGTACTCTTATGGCTCCATCAACCCCCTTCACAAAGATTTGGCGGTTAAGGAACAGTGGAACCATTGTGTGGCCTCAGGGTACAAAATTAGTGTGGATTGGTGGAGATAAATTGAGCGCTTCACTTTCCATTGATTTGCAGGTGCTTATTTCGAATTCCTGATTGATTTCATTCATTGCTTGGATATCTTCTTATTTGTCATTAGTCACATCTATTTGTCTTCCTTCTTTGAGGAATTTTGTTGTAATGCTTCTTAAACCATGGTAGATCTCAGCTGATGGTATACCCCTGGAAAATGAGCTTGATATTTCCACTGATTTTACCGCTCCTGAGCTTCCTGGTCGCTATGTCTCATACTGGCGGATGGCCTCACCATCTGGCCAAAAGTTTGGGCAACGTGTTTGGGTTCTTATCCAGGTCTCTCTTTTCATTACGTATATCTTTCTTTTTTATTTTGTACATTCTAACATCTCTCTGTCCCTTCTTGGTGGAATTATTGCATGTACATTATGTATCTATTACATCGAAATAATTATTGGCCCTCTTCTCTGTTAATTTTTCCTCATCTTTGCAGGTTGATACCTCTTTGAAGGACTCGTTTGATTGCTTTCGGGGTCTGAACTTAAATTTGCCGCCTCAAGACAGTGGTATTGCAGACCCCGAAAGTGTAAATGGAAATGTGGAACCCATGATGGTGGAGCCTTTAGTTGATGCACACCCATATAAGAACCAGGAGCTGGATTTCCCCACAAATGATACCTTGCTAGTTGGTAGTGGCGGTGGTAGTGGTGTCTCAAACACTGTTCCTCCGGAGGCTCGTACATCAGTTTCGTTTCCCATCACTCAGATAGCATCAGCAGTTCCTTCTGGGACGTATGTGTCATCACCAAGTACAATTGTGCCTAAAACAGTTCAAGGGACTAGTGAAAACAATGATGTTGAGCAGAGCCTCCTTAAGGAACTTGAGGAGATGGGTTTCAAGCAGATTGATCTAAATAAGGAGATTTTGAGGTTGAATGAATATAACTTGGAGCAGTCTTTGGATGATCTCTGTGGTATTGCTGAGTGGAATCCTATCCTTGAGGAGCTGCAGGAGATGGTAAGTTGTTAATTAATGATTTTGAGATTGGAAATGATTTACAAATATAAATTGTGTGGAAACTTGAAAATCCAGAGGATAACGTGAATTTTTTTTTTTTTGAAAGTGAGGGTTTTCCTTTACCATAAAATAACACTTCAGAAAAGCCACATAATTTATGAGTTGAAATAGTGAGTGTTTTTCCCAATCTTTGCCGATCTCAACTCGACTACTTTCCGGAGCTTCTGTATGATTGGGACATAAAGTGGGTTTTGTGTCAGCACTCCTAGGCCAATAGTTGCGTAATCCTTAGTTCAACATGTAAAAGCATCTCCAGCCTTCACCCTTTTTTACTACTTCTGGAACTCATTTTTGGACAAACAAATCTACAACTTATTCGCACTAAAGACTTAAATCTTTACTACGGAGTAAGAACGTCAAGTTCACAACTGTGTTATTAATGAAGCTTTTACTCAAATTAATTCATTTGAGTTTTTCTTTCATTTGGCTGCTTCATATCACATGGAGCTTGTAGTTAATTGAGTAAATTTGTGGATAAGGGCCAGAGATGCTCCAATAGCACTTAAGCCATGTTTGTCTAGCATTACACTTTATGCATTTGAGATGCACGAGTCTCTCTTTTCTTTTTCTTTTTTTCCAGCGTTATGTCTTTTCTTACCATTGGATCATAGTGAAGATTTTCGCTTTGGTGTTTCCAGGGTTTCTGTGATGAAGAAATGAACAAGAAGCTGCTGAAGAAGAATTATGGAAGCATCAAGCGTGTGGTTATGGACCTCATTACTGGAGAGAAGGCATAGCCTGGGAGCGTCTTATTTATGATCAATATTATATTATATATAGTAGATGGTATATGCTAAATAAAATCAAGGGTAGCGGAAACTATGAAACGTTTTGGTTTTCTTGGTACTTTATCGTAGATCACAAACTGGTGAACTTGTGGCTTATGGACCTATATGCATAAACAGCTTTGTTTATATGTTTAATGCATCAGGTGCTTTGGAGAAGTATGATGATTGAAGTCACTTGTGTCTACTTGTTAGGCATGAGATTGGTTTGCTAGTTTTAGAAGATCGCAATTTAGACTATTGATGGCGATCGCCACAATTCTGGACACAGGTTATAGATGAGCTGGGAAATTAGTCTCATTTAGTGTGAGTAAGAATTCTTGTGAAGCAATTGCTTAGGTGAATTGGTATGTGGAATTACCTTCTTGCCCTCCTCCAAAGAATTCTTGTGACAAGATCAATCTTGCATAATACGAAGGCAGGCATACTTTTGAAACAAACAAACAAACTCAGCTATGTAGCTGAAACAAAAAATTCTAGAGGTTATGGGCCAGGGTACAAATTTTGCAATGGAATTGGGGGTTATGGCAAATGAGAAATAAGAACTCTTAACCAAATATAATATCACTGTTGCTATTGTGGAATTACAATATTATAAAGCTATTTATGTAAAATACTACTAGCAAATAACCCGTGCTATGCACGGTGTTAACCAAAAATTGTTTTAGAATGCTTTCTATAAAAATATACATATGTTTTTTTACTGCTTTGTTATTCTACTGATATATAAATGTACGTCACAAGGCAGATATCATTAAGAGTTTGAGATTTGACTAATCATAAGTTTTGAAAAATGAAAGTAGTTAACTGAGTCGTCGAGCAAATAACATGAGAATTTGTAAATCAAATAAGAAGATGAAAAGAAAGGTTACAGAACTATACAACAAATGACACTAGTTGTGTGCACGTTTCATCCTTTATTAATTAAGCTAGCCAATAAAAACAATACCATTTCTTGTAGATGAAGTATTACATTAGAAAATATAATTTGCAGATGAAGTATGACATTAGAAAAATATAATTTATTATCTTCTCATGCAATTAGAAAAAGTAAACTTGAGTTTTAAAACTTGGAAGAAAGATCAGGAGATTCTCTCCGCCCTAAAGAAACCATTTCAAGTGTGGCCATACCGCCAAAGCCAAATTAGAAATTTGGTACACAAGTAGATCAACTATATACTCCATATTTTTAGTGTACAATCTGTAAGGTCAACCCCATGGGATTTCCCTGGTGGTCAAATTTGGGAGTGGTTTGCTCATTTAAAGTATCTCAGGTTCGAAACTTCTCAAACGTTACCAACTCTTTTGAGTCACCTTTAGACATAGTTTTGCTCTGACTTTAAATGGAGCCTTTACTAATAGATAGTGAAATTGATCTCCAGAATTTGGGTTATCTCATAAAGAATTTTGCTCTGACTTTAAATGGAATCCTGCTAGTGGACAATGAAATTGATTTCTAGAATTAGACGAAACGCGTATAAGTTAAAAGCAATATGTAAGAAGGTCTTAGTCAAATGATTTACAATATCAAGGCCCATTTTACATCTTTGTCTTTTGCGAATTTCCAATGAGACAAGTGATTTCTCCTTCTGAGTGTTATTTTGGACAGAATTGAAGTCCTTGGAATGGGAGCTCTCTCTTGTCAATACGAAAACAGCTGGATGATAGAAGAGTATGCATTTCTTGGTGTTCTCTTTTGTCAATATACTTCCTCTTTCTTCATTCAAATCTGGAAAGTGATTTTCGCACTCTTTAAATTATTAATCGTATCCTCAAGAGAAATGCAAAAATCAATACGGAATTGATTTTTGCATTCTCTTTGAGAGTGCAATTAACAATTAGGAGAGTATAAAAACCAGTCCACTCAAATTATAATACAGTTGTTTATGCAAGAGTTGGTCTAGTCAGATGAGATGCTCACATTATGAGTTGCAACTTTTCCTTTTCATATGCCCCATTACTAGCCAACGGACTTATAGTTCAATGACACTTTGTCACCTTTTATACATTGAAGGTGATGGTTCAATTTTCGCCAAAAGCACGAGTACTTGGTGTGGTAGTTGATGGCCTTTAGACTTTTTCCTCTCATATACCACTTAACAGTACTCTTTTCTCATCGTTTTAGAAGTAAGCTAGATATCTATCGAGTGGAAAAAAATACCCTCCTACTAATTAACTAGTTAACGAAAAGAAATAAATTCTTGTGCCTTTGGATGGAGGAAGAGTTATAATGTTGACCTCGCCAGTCACCAGAACTATCCACATCTACACACAATATTAGTGTTTTTCTTTTTTCTTTTTTAGTCAAGCGGAAAGTTAATATTAGTGTATTACTATTCGTGTTGATAGGCTCGATAGTTTTTAGACCCAATCTAGGATTATGAAAAGTGACTTTGGCACTTCACATTTAGTCATTGGCACTCAACTTTTTTGTCTTTATCCCATGTGCAATCAATTACCCAATTACTCTTTATTTTGTTAGTGTTCACCCATTTTAAAGAGTAATGTTGTAACTTTAAATAGGAAAAAGACAAAAAGTAGAGTGTCAATGATTAAAAGTAGAGTGCAAAAATTAATTTCCTAGAATTATTCTACAATTAAAAAAGAAAATAGGATGAAAAATTCATTTGTCATTTAATTTTATATTTTCTCAATATAGAAAAGGAAATGAAAGAACAAACGTGACTCAAAAACATCTCAAAAACATTTCAAGAAAATATTTTTAACCAAATATTGCGGTTGTTTTGTTTTTCGATCTTCACAAAAAAGCTCAGAACTTCAATGGAATACGTTATCTTCCGTCCAACTTATATTGAGTACTACTGTTGTCAAAGTCAATAGACATAAGGGCTACCCTTAAAAACAAGATAACCTTTCAAAAGGTATAATATTGTTCTAAGGTCAAACCGCAAAATGAGTCTGCTAACTTATTCAGACGGTGGATGTACCTAGAAAGGTAGGGTTAAGGCTTTTAGTTGAAGACTTTTTTGAGAAGAGAAAATAAATACAAGTAGGAAAAGGGTAGGAACTTGTCCAAGGCATTTCTCTTCTTCTTTAAACAAGTGGGATTTGTCCTCAAGTACCCCTCCCCCATGTTGACAATATCAGTTTACCATGTGCATCTCATTACTGTTTACTGTATATGGCTCCCACAATCTTTATTGAGTACAATTATTCTATTCAACTCAAATATCTCTTTCTCATCTCTCTCTAGAAACAGAAACTGAATCCCTTCAATTATTTTGTCTGCAGATCGAGAGTGGGTTTCTGAATTCAAAGATTAAAATAAACCCAGACCCATCACTTGTTCAATCCAACTCCAAAAAGGGTTGGGCTGTTTTTTCTTGAAATTTCTTGATCTTCAAATTTCAGGTCTTGTTCAGTTCAAAAAAAAAAAAAAAAAAACTTATTCAGAGTTTTTGCTGCTGATTGGTTCCCTTTCCTGTGTTCACCTTTTTGGGGATTTGGCTCTGACCCCAATAAATTTATCAACTCACCTTCTTGGGCTTTGAGCTATTTCGTCTCTCTCTCTCTCTCTCTCTCTCTCTCTCTCCAGAGCATGTGGGGCTTCATGCTTCTGCCTCCTCCACTGCTAGTTTTGATCTCTGGGTCATAATTTTGAGAAGTGGTTGTGTTGGGAAGCTTACCATTGTACCAGTACAAGAGAGTACATGGCATGTCCTTTTATAGTTCTGCCTTAAAAATGTCAGCCTATCCATTTACCCTAGAGAGTGATTAAAGCTATTCAATTTGTTTTAAGAATTCTGAATCAGATGTTTTTACTGTGAATGATCTTTATGGGTACTAGGGTTTGTTTTTGGATTTGATTGTGAGCTCTTTCCTGTCATATAAACTATAAAGATGGAATCCGGAGATGGGTTTTACTCTGTTGATGAGTTTAGGTTAGATGCCAAGTGGCTAATTGATCCCAAGTATCTATTTGTTGGGCCAAGGATTGGAGAGGGAGCTCATGCCAAAGTCTACGAGGGAAAGTAAGCCCTAATACTTCGACTTTGTTAATTTCAGGTTTATTTGAACTTACCAAAAACTATGTTTTGTTTTTTCATTTTCTTAGGTCATGTGAATTATGGATAGCAATACCATTACTGTATTTGGATTTACTATTTGTTAAACTTCAGGTTTCCAATTCTGGTATTCACTATGCAAGGATACAGAAGCCCTATCTTTGTTTGTGCTGCATTCCCAATCTTTAATTGGGTCAATTAGGTTTCTTTTCCTTGGGGATTTAGATTTCATTTTATGGGCATTTAGAGCCTGATTTCCTGATGAATAATGTTGGGAATATGTCCTTCAAAGTGGTGTATTACTGATTGGGGACAGGATTTCCATTGACAGGTTTTTTGTCTAGTTTTCTTGTAGTTGTCTCACAATTTGATTTATTGGCTTTCCCTCAGATATAGGAATCACAGCGTCGCTGTTAAAATTGTTCATAGAGGAGATACGTCGGAGGAAATTGCTAAGAGGGAAGGACGTTTTGCAAGGGAGGTCGCCATGTTATCCAGAGTTCAACATAAAAACTTGGCAAAGGTGGGATGTGATTCTGAGCTTGTTACGGTTGTTCACTGCTGGATCTTTCATGCATTTGATTGCAACAACGTAGTTATATCGTCTGATGATGATTATTCCATTGTTGTGCAACAGTTTATTGGTGCGTGCAACAAGCCTGTGATGGTGATAGTCACTGAGCTCTTATTGGGGGGCACATTGCGTAAATATTTGCTGAACATGCGTCCGAGGTGCTTGGATACACGTGTTGCAGTTGGTTTTGCACTTGACATTGCTCGTGCGGTTGAGTGTTTGCACTCTCATGGGATCATACATCGCGATCTAAAACCTGGTAATTCTTACAGTTGAAATTTGTACTTTACTGCATATTGAATAGTTGTCTACGTAGTTTATGACTGAAGTCTGAAGCAGATATAACCTGCAGAAATATAAGGGCTGTTCGAATCTTCATCTAATTGAATCATTATCGAATTGTTATGGCTACACACCTTGTTTAGAGGACGCACTTTCCAAATTTCTGGTCATGATATATGCCGTGGGCGTTTCCTTACTTATTATGCACCGATCATTTATTTATTTAGTGACCTACATGTTTGGGGTTGTTAACATGATTTTCCAGCTTGGTTCCCATCAATTTGGTAGCCTAAACTTCTTTAATCCACAAGCACAAGTTTTCAGCCATCAATTCCTCTCTAGGCCATTAATTTGCTGCTTTTGGTTCTTGTATTTGTGCATAACTCTTGCCATTTCAGTTAGAAGTGATCACCCCTGGTCAGCATTCCTACTGGATAGAATTTGTCGTTTGATAAAAATTTTATCTTGCACAATATGGCCCTTCAGAGTAACTACAGTTGAATGGAAATATTTTTTCTGGGTTTGAAATCTTTCTTTTCTCATGTTTCATATTCCTAGTCCTTGCAAGTATACACACTTTAAACCTTTGGTAATTGCCGATTCTTTTGTTATTGGTTGGTCAATTTTCGTAGGCAGTCCAACCTTAGGTAGAACCTTTTGCCAAAGAGGTCAACAAATTTTTAGGGTTTGGTACATTTTGATACTTGGTGCATGAGTCACAAGGAAAACATCCAATGAGTGAATGCAATTCTTTTTATTACAGAGTGTGCTGTATCTTCATAAGCTTGCTGTTGAAGAAAACATTGCTTTGCTTTTGGACCATAATTTAGTTGAATGAGTAAGTAATAACCTATAGGCTTCCCCAAAAAGAATATGAAGATTACTAAATCCGTAAGTCTGAAGGCGTTTTGTGAATGGGGATATATTTGCAGTTGTGATTGGATTTTGGAGCAAGATCTAGTACATAGTGCTGTTTTTCTTTCTTTCTGCATTGAGCGTTCTTTCTTGTGTCCTTAACCTGGGATACAGCATAGGCTGTGCCATATTTAGGTATTGACATAACCATTTGTTGTGCTGATATTCTATTCCTCTTGAATCACCTTACTATTTGAATTCACCACTTCACTTTGACAGGGTTGGGAACAAGCCTAGTTAAACCAAGTAGTGGGTTATTCACATAATTTTGGGACTTCACATATCCACGTGCAGGGTAGGTGCAGTTGCACATAAGCCAGGGTGTTGGATAGCATTTAGTCTGAATACCTAGTGCAAGAGTCTGTATTTCTGAAAATGGGAGATTTTATTTCTCTAGATGTTGGTTCAATTCTGTTGATTATTTCTAGCTTTGGTTCTCCAACTGTTACTTAATTACTTGGTTTGAGTCTTGCACTTGCACCACAGGCTTCTTACAAGTATGTCATAGCAAAAGAGAAGTGGACTGTATTTTCCTATCTAAACATACGGAAGAGGAAGGCTAGTGTGTGTGTTGAAGGTCTTATGGTCCTTGCAAGGGCCACCTTACTAGAATTTTGGGGTTGGGTAGTTTCTTTACCTTGGAGGATTAAGAAGCAAAATCTAGCGCACCTGTGCTATTTACTGGAAATTTGTAGAGGCCCTGGGCCATCTCACTCGCCCTTCGGCTCCTGATCCTTTGGACTCCAAATTTGTAGTCTCTTTTCTCCTAGTTTTATAGGTAAAAGAATAATATGCTGAAGCATGTTCATGAAAATACTAACTGTTTGGAAGTTATGGAACGTTTTTTAGTGAAGAAACTTTGGTGTTCCTATGTCAAAGTATTTTAAAACTGTCAGATGAAATGATGATTTCTGCCTAAGTAGAATGCAGAGTCGCAGACTTCCATCGTTATGTGGTTGATGGGTTTGGTTCAGAGATCTGGTGATTAAAATTCTTGGGCAGTGCTTGGCTGGTTGCCATTTGGTTCTGTCTTGAGGGTACAAAGTGATGGTTTACATGCTTTTATGTCTCAAGTTGTTTGGCAAGATCATTCCTGAAATCTAGATGTTATAAGAGGAACATGGAACATCTCCGCTTCATGTCACGTCTGCACTATTGTTCACGGTTTTGCTGAACAAGCTTTCTGATCACAAAATAATCCCTATTGGCACTCCTGCTTATGGAAAGCTAGAACGGCCGCACATGAGCATATGTATCTGTATCTTGACACTTTATGTAGGATTAGGATTGCTGAGCCCTCCGATGAGAATTTTGATTCCTGAAAACTCTTTGGGCAGGGCCTAGCATGTGATAGTGTTCCTTGTAAATTTTTTACCCAACAGGTAATTTATGCTACATCAAAAGTATACTAGTTCTCAAAACTTTTTTTTTTGGAAAGTCACTTGTGTGACACAGCTTCACAAAAATATTCAAAACAAAAGGGAGATTTCCTTTCTATACGAGAATAGATGATCAACGGTGAACTCATAATCTTGTTCAGACCACATTATGGTGATGTTATGGAACGTTTTCCAACTACATGAAGTACTCATCTGCAAAGTAAGCTATTACTACAATAAAGGGAGGACTAAAATGCCATTTTGTGCTCTAGTTTGGTTTGCTCCATCAAAATCCTAACGGTTCCCTGTCTATCTTATTCCCATCTTTCAACATATTTTATGGTATTTCTATTGTCTACATAATAGAAATGGCATTGTTGTTGGGAAATAATGTACGAATAAAGGCACCTCTATCCTTTTCCTTGAAGTTTCTACTGAGAAAAATATAATGCTTTACATAAAAGGGGGAAAGTACTGACACCGAAGATTGCACATATTATTGCAGAAAACTTGATATTGACAGCAGACCAAAAAACAGTTAAGCTCGTGGATTTTGGTTTAGCAAGAGAAGAGTCATTAACGGAGATGATGACTGCTGAAACAGGGACGTACCGATGGATGGCACCTGAGGTATTTCATTGAGACTACATTATCCTCTCTCCAATCTGCTGCTCTTTGATACATGTGTGTGTGACCACTTTGTACATACTTGGCTTGTTGTATGGTGATAGTTGTACAGCACTGTTACCTTGAGGCATGGAGAGAAGAAGCACTACAACCATAAAGTAGATGCATATAGCTTTGCCATTGTGCTGTGGGAGCTCTTACACAACAAGTTGCCATTTGAAGGCATGTCAAATCTGCAAGCAGCATATGCAGCCGCCTTTAAGGTAGTAATCTTCCTCATTTCCCTGCAACATTACTATACTGTATTTGGATAGAGAATTTGGAAAACAAAAAGGAAATAAGGGAAAGGATCTAGCAGCTCACAAACGGCTAGATCAATCTAAATTTTTATTTCCTTTTCCTTAATCCAGATACATCCATAATTTCTTCTTGGGTCTATCTAATACAGGAAAGTTCTACCGAGTCTTCTTCTATCTATTGTGAACTCATGTCTTTTTTTCTATTCAGAACACACGACCTAGCTTGGATGACCTCCCGCAAGACTTGGCTTTAATTTTGGATTCATGTTGGAATGAGGATCCAAATGCTCGCCCCAACTTCAGCCAAATAGTACAGATGCTCCTACATTATCTTTCGATCATCTCGCCACCCGAGCCCATGATCCCTTCCCGTGTTTTCATGTCTGAGAATGCAGTCTTGCCTCCAGAATCTCCAGGCACAAGCTCTTTGATTGCTCTATGTAATAACTCTGGGGATACCCCCAGGGGAGAGATGGAAAACAAACCAAAAGGTATCTTCTTATGCTTCAGCCAGTGCTATTAACTGTTCAATGACAAATGAGAGTCGGGAGATGGAGAGGTTCTGTCCACCCAAGGGGTATACTAGTACTGCAAACGAAGCTCGGTGCAAAAATAGGCTTTAGTCCGCATGTACTTTTTGGTAACACGTTAAATGTAAAATTACCACGTTCTTTTTCTTTTATTTTCACTTCAATTTGAGAGATGAGATGCTTGCAGTCTTGTTTCTCCAAATTAATTCAGTTGTAGGACCTTAGTTCTAATGGCATAGTTCTATAATCAAATAATTTATACTCTGTACTTTTGAGGTTGCCTTTTTGTTGTTCCGTTGGATTGGAGTTTGTAAGATGGGTGTTGAGTTACGGTGCACGAAAATCATATTCTGATCACATTGAACGGTTCGGATCATCAAAATTCGATTAAAATCTATGAGATCCGCACTCAAGCTAAATAAGGAATTCCGTACAAGCAGCTGACTGATGACATGCAATAACTTTTCAGTGTTTTGTTATGTTTTCAAAAAAACGCTTTCACACAACACGCAATATGCACTCGCATGTGCTTTGTGTAACTTTAAGTCTAACCAATTCGTCAAAACCCCAGGGACTTTTTCATGCTATCCGCATCATTTGAGCTTCTTAGAAGCTTGCCAAAGGGACCACCGGCCAATAATTCCAACCAAGGAACACGGAATTACTTTGTTGCCATTTATTCAACGGAAATCTCTTTGCGCGCCCCCCCTGACACCACGCCCCCCGCCCGACCCCACCCGCCAGACCAAAATACCCCCAGGCAATAATTTAACCCAACTCAATAATTCAACATTTTTTTATTTCTTGTTTATTTACTTAACAACTTTTACATCTTTTTTCATTTTTATTTATTTAATATTATTTTAGTGTTCCAATTTTCAATCCGGTTGAATCGATACAAAGATCTTGTTTTTTTTATCATTTTGTCTTTAATAGTCATAATGAAATTTTGGCTCGAAGGCCTTTCAACAAGTACCCTAAGACTTATTATTTAGTTTTAGATCTCTCTTAAGGTACTCATTGAAAGGCCTTAGAGCCAAAAATTCATTACGACCATTTAGGATGAAATGATAAGAAAAATAAGATTTTCGCACCGGTTCAAACGAATTAAAAATCGGAACACTTATTTTTTTACTCTTTATATGTATTTTTAAATTATTTAATATTATATACGTGAGTAAATTTCTTTATGTTATTGAAATTTTACTCTTATTAAAATTTTATAATTCTTTTATGCTATTGAATTTATTAATTTTGTATTTATTTATATCTTTTATCTATTTTATGTGACGATCATTAAGGCGATTGCCGCTCATATCGGGTAAGGTGAAGATCGTTGGGCTCAAGTTCGAATAGATCTCATTAATGAGATTGAACAAAATAAGGATCTATACGATGCGCTATATCCAGAAAGGGGATGGGCAAACGGGCTAATAAAGTCTTTAAATTGCTTTGAAGATTCGGCACGACAAGAGCATTGGATGGACTCTATGAGTTTGGGAGTTGTCATCGCTTCAGCGTACAATCTTGTTTTGCATACATTTGATGAGCGTTCTTCAAGTTGTTTTACTCACTTCCCTTTGAGATTCCCTCCAGTTCCAGTCCAAGAGCGCATTGAAATAGCTATTGCCCGTGTTGGGAACAATCACTTTGTGCAACTTTTCTTGCAGCCTCATTACCCTGTACCACCCTTCCCAATATGGTGGTGGAACAATTCATCAAACCAAGCTAAAAGATGGGCTGCTCGTTATGCAACACGCATGAGTTTGTGGGAAGAAATAATGGATACAAGACGAAGAGAGACAGGAGCAGAATTTGGTGGAAACATTGATTAGAAATTGAATTTTCATGTATCTTTCATGTATTTTCACTTTTCGACGAAATTAATACAAGTTATGTTTGAATTGTTCATTTATTAATTAAAATTATAGTAAAAAGTCTTTTAAAAGTAAAATAAAAAACTACTAAAAGTTAAAAAAAAAAAAAAAAACTAGTAAAAGTTAAAAGTTAAAAAAAAAAACAGTAATTAAAGTCTTTTAAAAGCAAAAAAAATAGTAAAAGTTTAAAAAAAAAAGTAATTATTTACTTTTAAAAGTAAAACAAAAAAAAAACTAGTCAAAAGTAAAAATAAAAAAACAATCCGAAAAAGGAGAGGGAGGAGGGGCAATGGGGGAAAGGTAGTGGAAAGGTGGTGGGGCCGGGAGGGGGGTGGGGTGTCAGGGGGGTGCGAGAAGAGGGTCAAGATTATGCTGTTTTACAAAACTAAACTACTCGATGTACGGAAGCACCGCATATTATACAACACCCGAAACCATCTACACATCCTGACCTGCAAGAACCACCTCCATAGGAACCTTTGTGACCAGTGACAGGAACCAAACAAAATGTACACATATTGTCTCTCTCTCTCTCTCTCTCTCTCTCTCTCTCTCTCGGGGTGTGTGTGTGTGTGAGCAGTAACATAGAGGTGCTTCACATACAAATCCTCCATGAAATTCTTTGACCCCATCATGCTAAAACTTTCCAATCTTCATTTCTCGCCGTATCTCAACAGATTGAAGTACTACTACATTCATCAGTAAAGCTACCTCTACACTGCTGAATGAAAAAAATGAAAAGTGCTTGGAGATGCCAAAACCAGAAGGGGAAAAAAGCTTGAAGGGTTTCAGTTGAAGAATCGAATTTAAGATGAATTATACGGTAAAGGTAGAAAATACAAACTGATGGCTGCTACAGCGGTTCCACTGCACTTAAAATATGTCAATCGATCATGGATGCCAGTCTCAATGCTTTAGGTGAACAAATTGTCCCCGACGTACCAAATCAAATGAACTTCCTTTGCATTCCTCTCTTTATTCTAGACATCCAAACCAAAGAACAAATCAAACTAGATAATCATGCCAAGCTTTCTTTTGCTAAATAACCTTAACCACTAAAAGGCTACATCGCTCAAAACATTACAGTACATGACAGACTGCGAAGGGTTCACCAATAATCATTACACGAACAAGAACCATCCTTGAAATGGTGGAAGCAGTTTCTATCCCTAACAACAATCTCTCTATCAAAAACCTTCGATATCATCTTCAAAGCATTGTGACAGTCCATACACACTCTGACATCTTTTGTTATTCTGATTATAGTACCCGGAGAAGTCCGAATAAGGCCAAAAGCAATTGCCAGCTTCTCACTATGGTAAGATATTGAAGATTCCTTGTCATCTTCCTCTGCATCCAGGCTTGCCCCTGTGGTGCTGGGCGCATATCCAGCCAGCTTGATCTTCTTCATCATGTTTTCAGGTGAATTATAAACCTCTTCCGAATCAGGGTGGATATTGTCTTGAGAAAAAAACTCATGAATGACTCCATCCATCTCAATCACACTACAACCTGGCATTTGCTTAATCCCTTTCTCTTTCAACAGATTCCTCACTCTTAATGCATCCTCCAACCTACCCACAGAAGCATAAATATTTGACAGAAGTATGTAATCACTGCTATCCATAGGCTCCAATCTGACCACATTTTTTAGCGATTCTTCACCAATTTCCACATTTTTATGAAATCTGCATGAAGCCAACAATGTTCTCCAAATAATTGCGTTGGGTTGGATGGGCTTGATGTTTATAAACTGATAAGCCTCCTCTATGAAGCCTGCTCTACCAAGGATATCAACCATGCAACCATAATGCTCAATCATCGGCTCAATACCAAAATCTCCACTCATACTAACAAAGAATCCAATACCCTCATCCACCAAACCTGCATGCCTACATGCACAAAGAACAGCCACGAAAGTTACATTGTTCGGTGCAATGTTCTCTTCCAACATCAAATTGAAGAACTCAAGCCTTTCTCCACTGTCCATTATATGAAAGACCTTGAATTAACACTGCCTAAGAGAAGACATCTTTCGAAGGCATTTTTCTGAACACTTCAATTGCATTGGCCACGGACCCGCATTTTAGATATGAATCCATAAGTGCAGTTCCAAGAGTGACGGTGAGCTGCATCCTCTTCTTCATTACATAAGAATGCACCCATTTGCAGGTTTCTAGAGCTCCGAGGACTGCACAAGAAGAAAGTATGGGAAACATAGTCCCCGCATCGGGCTCTACATCAGCCTTTTGCATCTCGTGGAACAGTTCAAGTGCCTCTTTATGTCGGCTTGCTTGGCTATAACCGGAGATCATGGCATTCCACGTCACAACATCCCTTCGAGGCATCTCATCAAATAGCCTTCGTGCTGTATCCACACGACCACACTTTGAATACATATCCACGAGCGAGGTGACCAAAGTGGGATTTCCCTTAAACCCATTTGCGTCCACGTACTCATGGATCCACTCACCCACTTCTATGTCATTTAACCTTCCGCAGGCCGTCAAAACACAAACCAACGTGACCTTATTAAACCCAACTTCCATTGCCAGCATTTTCCTAAAAAACCCCACGACCTCTTCCCAACAGCGAATTAGTACCCTGCATCTATCCAACTCCACGCAGAAACACTCCTCTCATTCATTCCATCAAACATGTGGCGGGCAACGTGTACTTCACCACAACCCGCATACAAAGCATTCAACACAAACCCAGTGGACCCAAGTCCATATTTCATAACCAGGGCATGGATTTGCTCTCCCTCCTTCAAAGCATGTAGCCTTGCACAAGCTTTCAAAATACATAGGAAGGTGAATTCATCGGGTCGGGTCGAACCGATCTTTCGCACATTTCGTTGAACAAAAGAATTGCTTCATTGGGTGATTTCTTCAATGTGAAGCCTCTGATCATGAGATTATAAGCTGCCGAATCGGGTACTCCGAGTTTTTCGAAGATGGAGATAGGATAGTCCATGGGTGTATCTGGAATAAGTATGGCTGTGGATTCGAGGAGGTTTCCGGCCGTTCTCCTGTTGTGGATAAGGCGGGTTTTGATGAGATGGGCGTGGATTTGGTTGAGGTCTTTGATGGTCTTGCATTGTTCAAGAATTATTCTAGTGTTCTCTGGAAACTGGGTGATGCTAGTTGGAGCGGTCAGGGTTTTGGCTGGGACGAGGGAAAGAAGGCCAAGGGGACAGCAGCCCCCAGCTCCCCACAAAGCGTGCAGCTGTCCTTGATTTCTGGGCCCACTCCGGTCTCACTTTGATGATCGGAATCATTCATTTTGTAGAGCTCATCGATTAGAATAACTATGCAAAAAATCAGCTTAATTGAATTTCATTAAGTGCCTGATCGGAACTTTTTTGTCTTGAAAAGAATGGATCCGAAACACTGGATCAAATCCACTGTAACCCATGGACCGAGAGTTATATGGGCTTCGATTAGACACTTAGTGATATTCAATTAAGATGATTTTTTGGCATAGTCGTTCTACTCGACGAGCTCTACAAAGTGAACGATTCCAATCATTGGAATGAGATCGGAGTGGGTCCCAAAATTGGGACAGCAGCCCCCAGCGTCCCATTTTGTGGCCTTGCTAAAGAGGATGATTATTTATATATTTATATTTGTTGTCTCAATACATATTTCCGTCCCTATTTTATTTGTTTGTTCAGTCTCGAATTTTCAATTAATTAAGAATTGGTCTATTGATTTAAAAATTTACATAAGAATCTAGTATTGATTTTGAAATTAGATAGTTAATTTAGGACATGTATAATTCGAGAGAGATTAAATTCTTTTACACTGTTGGTGTAAACATTTATTTCCTCCAAATTAATTATATTGCACCACGTTGTAAAACAGTGGTCTCAATCAGTAAAACATGGCAACGTGGCACAATGTAATTGATTTAGAGAAAATAAATCTTTACACCGGTAATGTAAAGAATTTATTCTCAAGTCAAAAAGGTGACAAATAAATCGAGACGGATGACGTATTTTGTTAAACAACATTTCTTTTAATAAAATTTTGTTGCCGATAAAAAAAAAAACATTTCTTTACTCAACAAAATTTCAATATGGCTCCTCAAATAATGGTCATGTTTCGTTTTGCCTCAAGGGAGTCTCACTTGCTAACATTGGTTCATTCCTAGTCTTTATTTGGTGGGATATCTAAAAAACAAGGGAAAAAACTTTAGGGGCGAGCATGGATTCATTAAAATGCAAAAAATAGCCCAAGGTAAAAAAAGATAGTGGAGAATAGCAATCGGCGATGATATGTTGGGAAACCGAATCCCCAAGACCCAGTAATGACGCGTACAGATTAGACAATAAAAATTGTAAAACCCTATAAAGCGGAATTAGGGTTCTACCTCAACTCCCTGCAACACGAACGCTGGTTGAACTTGTTATAGCACGTCTTGCTATAAACCACGAATACTGCTCGACCGTACCTTATGATCTTCTACCGTATTCCCCACACGTCTAGAACACGAACCGAGTGTGGACTCTTTCGTGATCTGTTTACTCTCTCTAAGCCTGCCTCTATTTTCTGAATAATAGAAAAACGTTCATCTGACCTAGAGAGCATAACGTATATATATATAGGGCTACGATAGGGACCTAAGGAGTAATAAGTCAGGGCTCCCAGTGTAAATAAGAAAACCTAATCCCACCAGGATTCTACTTCTTATTTCACTAATTATAATTCACCCCACTACAGAATTATAATTGCACTCCCGTCCTTATCTCAATTATATTACGAGCTCCATGATATTAAATACTTATTAATCTCCCCACGTTAAGATTACAAATACCCGTTGATTAAAACAAATTACTAACAATCTCCCACTTAATCAACATCTTAACTTGAGACTATCCGCTTAACTTATTCGATATGTCGGATACAAATATCCACCTGCAGGGTTTAACATAATCGAAACTTATAAGCTTACTCAAGGGGTATCATCAATCCCTATTGGGACGTGGATTCCATCAATAATTAATAGTTGTCATATACATAATGTTGCGACCCAACCCACCGAGACTATTGACCGTATAAAGATCTCACTCTTTAATGAATCAAAGTCAACAACATTAAATATACACCTCTAATAATTATTTTTGGATTAAGAGTATAAGCATTCATAATAACCATGAGGTTCCAATTGTCTTATAAAGTTAGTATAAAGACAATTACCTCAATGCGGTCCCAGTTCAATACACACAAAGTGTACTAGCACAATGAGTCAGAACTAGACCGTTCCCTGTAGTCAAGACAGACCTACTAAACATTGTACTACAGTCCTACCGATGGTGTGTCCAGTTCCATCTAAGACTGCGAACCATATCTTATATTTCACAAGAACTGATGATCTGATCTTCTGTGTGTAAGCCGAACTCTACACACCAGATCATCTACTTTGTAAAATAAAAGACACATGCACAACATACAATAATATTATGCAAACATTGCCCATAAAAGATTCTCATCAAAATTGGATAAAACTGATTAATAAATAGCAATCAAATATTAATCCATTACACAAAAGTATAACTTTTAGTATAATTTTCTGACAAACTCCCACTAAGACTCAAAACCATGCTGCCACGCATCTCACTTCCATTCCCTTTACGCGACTATCAAAAGTCTTAGCCGGTAAGCTCTTCATAAAAGGGTTTGCCAGGTTGTTTGCCGATGCAATCTTGGTCACAGCAACATCACCTTTCTGAACAATCTCTCGAAACAAGTGATACTTATGCTCGACGTGTTTTCCTTCTTATGAGTCAATGGCTCCTTAGAATTAGCAATTCCACCACTATTGTCACAATAGATGTAAAAGCTAATTGCACTAAAGGAATCACTTCTAGATCCATCAAGAAGTTTCTAAACCAAAACGGCCTCTTTGGCTGCTTAAGAAGCTACCACATACTCGGCCTCCATGGTGGAATCAATCAATGCATGATTGCTTGATACTCCTCCAACTTATGGCTCCACCTCCTAAGGTAAACACATATCCCGAGGTAGACTTTCTGGAATCCTTATTTGACATAAAGTTTAAGTCAGTGTACCCATGAGGTACCAGACTATCTGACTGGAACACCAACATATGATCTCTAGTTCTTTTCAGATACTTGAGTATATGTTTCACTGCAGTCCAATGCTCTTACACTGGATTACACTGAAATCCACTAACCATGCTAACAGCAAAGCAAATATCAGGTCTAGTATACAGCATAGCATACATGAGGCTTCCTACTGCCAAGGCATAAGGAACTGCCTTCATCTTTTCCATCTCCTCAGGTGTCTTACGATACTGATCCTTGGATAGGTTGATTCCATGTCTAAAAAAGAAAGAACCCTTTCTTGGAATTTTGCATGCTAAAACGAGCAAGGATCTCATCGATATAAGTAGGCTTATGATAAGCCCAACATCCTATACTTGCGATCTCACATAAGTTTAATCCCAAGGATGTGACCGGCTTCTCTCAAGTCTTTCATATCGAAAAGGCTAGATAGTCACACCTTTATCGAAGATAACATTCCTACATCGTTTCCGATTAACAGAATATCATCTACATATAGTACCAAAAATACCACCACTTTTCCGTTGCGCTTCTTGTACGCACATGACTTATCCGGACATTAATCAAAACCAAGAAAACCTGATTGCTTGATCAAAACGGATATTCCAAGATCTAGATGCTTGCTTGAATCCATGAATAGACTCCTTAAGCTTGCACAACATGTGCTCTTGACCATTTACTATGAACCCATCTGATTCCATTATGTGGATGTAGATTTCACAGCCCTTTGTCAAAATTCAGCATCTTTATCTTTTAGTTCCTCATTGTAGTTGCAAGGTTCAGCATGTTGTTCTTCAGGGATCATATCATAAGATTCTCCCAAGAACATATACCGATTGGGTGGGACAACAACCCTCCCACTACGATGAGGTACCAGTGTGTCAACAACTCTTTCTTGCAGTATAACCTCCGGTTCTATTGGTGTTGAAGAAGTCTTTATCGGTCCATCTCCTCTCAATTTCTTTAGAACAATCTTACTTCTGGGTTTATGGTCTATTTCATAGTCCTTCACTAAGTATCGAGCATTGGTGCTAACAATGATCTTCTGATTCTTAGGACTATAAAATAATCCACATTTCGTTCTTCTAAGGTACCTCACAAACAGACAAACTTATGTCCTTGATTCCAATTTATCTGCGTTCCCATTTAGCAAATGTGCTGGACTACCCCAAACCCGAACATGTTGCAGACTAGGTTTGCACCTAGTTCACAGTTCTATGGGTGTAGATGGTACTGACTTAGATGGTACCAAGTTAAGAATGTACATTACTGTTTCTAGTACATGTCCCCAAAACGAAATTGGTAAATCTGAATAACTCATCATTGATCTCACCATATCTATAAGAGTCGTATTCCTTCTTTCTGCTAAACCATTTTGACGTGGATACTTGGTGTTGAAAACTGGGATGTAATCCCTTCAGCTAACAAGTACTCCCTAACTCTCCCAAGAGATATTCGCCACTACGATTAGATCGCAGTGTCTTACGACATTTACCTAGATGGTTCACCGTTTTCGCCCTATACTCCTTGAATTTCTCAAAGCATTCGGACTTACGGTACATCAAATAAATGTAAATATTGAGTAATTATCAATCAAAGTGATGAAATACTCAAAACCACCTCTTGCTTGGACATTCAAGGGTCCACACAAATCAGAATGAACCAATTTCAATGGCTCTTTGGCTCTATTACCTTTTATTGATAAAAAAGTCTTTTGGTCATCTTACCATCTAAATAGGATTCACAAACTAGAAGTTTCTCAACTTCCAATGAACCTAAAGGTCCATCCTGACTAGTCTAAAAATCTTATTCAGACTAATATGACCAAGGCATAAGTGCCAAAGATACATTTGGTTCAATTTAGAAGGCTCATTTCTCTTACATGGCATATCATTAGTGTTATTCAATTTATGCAGTTGCACTGTAGAAAATATAGGATTAATAAAGCAGAGATTATCCACCAATGAACCAAAATAGATAAAACGTTTATTTAACTTAATAACCACAAAATTACTAAAATAAACCAAATATCCATCTTTAATCAACTTAGAAACTGAAACCCAAGTTTCTTCTAAGTATGAGAACATAAAGATAATCTCTCAAAATTAAACTCTTATTATTACTAAAATTTAAAATAACATTTCCTACTACAACTGCTGCCACTCTCGTAGCATTACTCATGTGTAGATAAATCTCTCCATCATTGAGTTTTCTGGTTTCCTGAAACCCATGCAATAAATTGCAAATATGATTAGTAGTTCACGTATCTACACACCAGGTACTGGCAGATAACACCACTAAACATGATTCAACGACTAGCGAAAAGATGTATCTTGATTATTCACTTTATTGAGATAGAATAGACATTCATTCTTCCAGTGTTCTTGATGCTTGTAGTGAAAACACTTGCCCGCAGGCTTTTTCACTCTACCTTGAGGCGCATAAACTGCCTCCATAACCTTTTTTCTGAGACTTGTTCTGCTTCTTCTTGCCTTTCAGCTTAGAAGTAGAAACTTTCTCTGCCACTAACACTGATGGTGGTTTCTTCACAACCAAAAGACCCTCAACTGCTTGGAGCTCCTTAAGAAGTTTCGCCAAAAATAAATACATTTTGTTCATATAATAGTTTAGGCGAAATTACTTACAACTCTCAGACTGCAGTGAGTTAAGAACGAAATCGATCTGGGTTTTCCTATCAATTTCAGCTCCAAGGATCTCTAGTTCATTAAGAAGAGCTATCATTTTCAGAACATGATCCTTAATTGGGATCCTTTCAACATGGGTGATACTCACCAATTTTTTATAAAATTTTACTTTCTGTTCTGTGGCATTCTCATCAGGTTTAGGAGGGCACACCTCAGACAGCACAAAATTGTGCCCTTCAGCAATTAACACAATATCCAAGTTCCTTTTTCAGTCAATATAATTCGATCCAGCAAGTTTATTTTCTTTGAGAATAATGACAAGTGGATTGAAAAAACCCATTTTTAAATATGAGAATCACATAACAACAATTATGAAGGGCAATAAAAATTTTGAATTTCATTTTAATATTGGTTCCCTCAACCATATGTTAAAAGAAAAACATTGGCAACCCTACACACCGTGACGAGTATGCCTCGATAGGAAGGTCGTCTACTCTTCATCATTCGTGTAGATAGGCACAACCTTTTAATTTTACTATCTAGACACTATACCGTGCCAAGCAAAATTAAATAGCCAATATAGTTTCGGTCCTATAAATAATAATAGTGACTCAGATGGTGAGGATATTATTATTTACAGCTAAGTGTATACCATTACCTAGCCCCATGACCCATTGTTCCGTTATGAATTACCTCAGATGGTGAAGTAATTCACACAACAATTATCATAGACCTATCCTTTAAGGAAGTTTGTACTGATGATGCCATAATTAATTTTGCCCGATGGGGGGGAAGGTTCTAAAACCATCACATAAAATTAATTACATCATCTACATACTAGTAATGGAGACCGTGGGATTTATAAAAAATAAACTCTCTCTCCCACTTAGTTATTTAAAAAAAAATTGTGAGTGTTATCAAAATTTTCGAGTTTGCAAAACTGCGATCTAGGTCAAAGCCAATTATCACCATGTTGTCCCAATATGGTAAACTATCACATATGCAAACAATATAGAAACACAAATAGTAAGGAAACACAAGATAAAGAATCTAGCTATTATGGTCAAAGATGCAATCCTTGAGCAATAAGGAATCTTTCCAAACTTGAAATCCTTAAGTAATAAGGAGTCTTTCCAAACTTGAAATCCTTAAGCAATCTTTCCAAACTTGAAATCCTTCAACTATACTTGTGTAGAAGACTAAGATACTATGAATCAATCAAGGAAACCAAAATCCAACCGTGCTTAGGCAAGAAAATTCGGATTTGACATATTCCCGCGTAAACTGCACAGCCTTCAGTATTTTGGCCATATCTTCCTCATCCGACCTCCAATTGAAGTGATTCAAATTGGGTTGGATTCAAAATTCAATTATCTACAACTTTTATGGATAACAGATTTTCTGATTCCAACGTTTACCGGGTCGAAATAGCCCTGCAATCAGACCCTACGAATCTAGAAAAAATCTGTTGCAAGACAAACAACTTGTATCTTTTGTATCTTCCATCTTCGATCTCCGAATAACCGTCGAATGCTATTACAATCGAAGAAACATACAAATATTGATCTTATGCCTCCATTGGAGTTCACATGCTACGTTAATTATTACAACCACGAAAAATAATCGTGGCACCCAATAAATAACACATGCTACGTTAATTATTACAACCACGAAAAATAATCGTGGTACCCAATAAATAACAATAACCACGAAAAAATTATCGTGGGATCCAATCACATAAAATCAACCAAAAATCATGTGACCATAATAGCTGGGTAAGAACGCTGCAAAACAGAGTTAGCACAGTTCTACGTTCTACCATCTATAACTAACGGACAACATGGCCTGTTTAATCCATACGCGTGATTACAGCCGGCTCTGATACCACTGTTGGGAAACCGAATCCCCAAGACCCAGTAATGACGCGTACAGATTAGACAATAAAAATTGTAAAACCCTATAAAGCGGAATTAGGGTTCTACCTCAACTCCCTGCAACACGAACGCTGGTTGAACTTGTTATAGCACGTCTTGCTATAAACCACGAATACTGCTCGACCGTACCTTATGATCTTCTACCGTATTCCCCACACGTCTAGAACACGAACCGAGTGTGGACTCTTTCGTGATCTGTTTGCTCTCTCTAAGCCTGCCTCTATTTTCTGAATAATAGAAAAACGTTCATCTGACCTAGAGAGCATAACGTATATATATAGGGCTACGATAGGGACCTAAGGAGTAATAAGTCAGGGCTCCCAGTGTAAATAAGAAAACCTAATCCCACCAGGATTCTACTTCTTATTTCACTAATTATAATTCACCCCACTACAGAATTATAATTGCACTCCCGTCCTTATCTCAATTATATTACGAGCTCCATGATATTAAATACTTATTAATCTCCCCACGTTAAGATTACAAATACCCGTTGATTAAAACAAATTACTAACAAT
>BPLS01000600.1:973647-1037041 GCA_019656275.1 Rhododendron kiyosumense
TGTGCAGTGCTGTGCGTAGAACCGTGCTGCACACTTCCGAGCCATCGGATACACGAATCATATATCCGACAACTCGGATCTCATCTCGATAATGAATGACTCTCGATCGCTGATTGCAGAGATGAGATCAGCACGGTACCAACCCAGAGTCTGAAGAATAAAGTCTATTGGGGTGCCAAAATGAAGGCTTTACTAGCTACTTTAAGCCAAAGGGGACTTTATTTAAAGATTCTCTTGGAGATGCTCTTCGGTTAATTGAGCATCGCTTGCCCCCACATATAGCTAATAGCTTAGATCTCTTTGGAATCGAAACTATTAATGTAAATAGACAAACTAAATTATTAAATTCGGTTTTTAATATACTAACACTTACACCAAACTACACCACTAAAAAATCAAACTAAATCATTCGGTTTGGACTGACTTCACGGTTTGATGATTTTTTTTTTTCAACCCTACAAAATGTGGTTAAAAGTTTGAAACATACTTTAATTGATAGAGTTTTTTTTTTTTTTTTGTATAACTGGACATCAATAGCAGCTTGCGCGTACTAATCTTAGAGCTCAAAGGGAGTGATACATATAAACGTTTAGTGTGATTCCATTTTTATTTTTTGGTTGACGATGAGAATGGATGCGAGCTTGGAGAATAAATCCCTTCTTGTTAAGTTCGTATACAACCCACTCCTTTGAGTTTTTATTTATAAGAATTATTCACGGAATATACGAGGAATAATAAATAATTTAGATAGGAATTCAAAATATGTAAATAAAATATGAAACAAGAAAAGTTATTGATTCACGGATAAATCTTTGCTCGAGTCATTCATTCGCATTTAGATGTTTATTTATGTCAGTCACGACATTGTATTATTCTAAGTTAAATCTCTACGTGCTCATAGAACTTTGCCAAGGTTAATGCACTAGCGATGTTAAATTCGATAAATAAAAAATAAAAGAAATTTCATTGTTCAAATGCAAAAGTAATAGAAGCAATACTGAAAATTGAAACATTTTTGGGAAAATGACGGCTAAGGATGTGTTTTGATAATTAATATCCGTCGAAGACATTTTCGGCATTAACAAATGTTCTCAGCATGTCGTTGGTGGGTATTAATTATCAAAACATGTCCTGAGCCGTTATTTTCCCAACATTTTTTTGTGTTTTCTTTACCGTTGGTGTACTTTCTTTTGCCGGACCAGATATTTACTACTCCGTATTTCTTTCATTCTCCTCATCTATACAAAAATCGAAATGGTAATGAATTTTGTTTGAGACCAAAAATGAGTAACTTAAAGACAAGATTTATCTTACTTTCTTATGTAATTTTGTTCTCTACAAATCTGAGATTTAAACATAATTTTTTCCAATATTTCTTGGTGATCTTGACGAGGAAAACAATGACAGAATAACATCTGGACCATGTTAGGAAAAACAAACTACCAGGATGTATTTTTATTTATTTTTGTCAAGAAGTAATCGTAAAATTCATGTAAAAAGTAAACCAAGTTCGGAAAAGCTACACTAAAATGTCTTTTTTCCTATTCAGAACACGCGACCTAGCTTGGATGACCTCCCATAAGACCAGGCTTTAATTTCGGATTCATGCTGGAATGAGGATCCAAACATCCATTCATGTCTAATTTATGTGAAGGATACCTATATAATTATATAAATATAAAACGAATTCACTTGCATTTATCAATATATATGACAGGCTGCGAAGGGTTTACCAGTAATCGTTACACGAACAAGACCCGTCCTTGAAATGGTGAAAGCGGTTTCTATCCCTAACAACAATTTGTCTATCAAAAACCTTTGATATCATCTTCGTAGCATTGTGACAGTCCATACACACTCTGAGATTTTTTGTTATTCTGATTGTAGTACCCGGAGAAGTCCGAATAAGGCCAAAGGCAATTGCTAGCTTCTCACTATGGTGAGATATTGAAGATTCCTTGTCATCTTCCTCTGCATCTAGCCTTGCCCCCGTGGTGTTAGGCACATATCCAGCCAGTTTGATCTTCTTCATCATGTTTTCAGTTGCATTATAAATCTCTTCCGAATCAGGGTGTATATTGTCTTCAGAAAAAAACTCGTGAATGATTCCATCCATCTCAATCACACTACAGCCTGGCATTTTCTTAATTCCTTTCTCTTTGATCTGATTCCTCACTCTTACCGCATCCTCTAACCTACCCACAGAAGAATAAATATTTGACAGAAGTATGTAATCACCGCTATGCGCAGACTCCAATCTGACCACATTTTTGAGCGACCTTTCACCAATTTCAACGTTTTTATGAACTCTGCACGAAGCCAACAATGTTCTCCAAATAACTGCATTGGGTTGGATGGGCATGTTGTTTATAAACTCATAAGCCTCTTCTATGCAGCCTGCTCTACCAAGGATATCAACCATGCAACCATAATGCTCAATTGTCGGTTCAATGCCAAAATCTCTATTCATACTAACAAAGAATCCCCTACCCTCATCCACCAAACCTGCATGGCTACAAGCACAAAGAATAGCCACGAAAGTTACATTGTTCGGTGCAATGTTCTTTTCCACCATTGAATGGAAGAACCCAATAGCCTTTTTCCCTTGTCCATTATTTGCAAGGCCTTGAATTAACACTGTCCAAGAGAAGACATTCTTCGAAGGCATTTTTCTAAACACTTCGATTGCATTGCCCACGGACCCGCATTTCAGATACAAATCCATCAGCGCAGTTCCAAGAGTGACGGTGAGCTTCATCCTCTTCTTCATTACATAAGAATGCACCCATTTGCCTGTTTCTAGAGCTCCAAGAACAGCACAAGAAAAAAGTATGCTAACCATAGTCACCTCAGTGGGCTCTATATTGGTCTTTTGCATCACGTGAACCAGTTCAAGTGCCTCTCTATGTCGGCTTGCTTGGCCATATCCGGAAATCATAGCACTCCATGCAACAAAATCCCTTTGAGGCATCTCATCAAATAGCCTTCGAGCTGTATCCACACGACCGCATTTTGAATACATATCCACGAGCGAGGTGACCAAAGCGGGATTTCCCTTTAACCCATTTGCCTCCACATACTCATGGATCCACTCACCCAGTTCAATTTCAGCCAACCTTCCACAGGCTTTCAAAACACAAACCAACGTAACCTCATCAAACCCAACTTCCATTTCCAGCATTTTCCTAAACAACCCCACAACCTCTTCCCAACAGCCACTCCCAGTGTACCCTGAAAACATCGAATTCCATGTGACAACACTCCTCTCAGGCATTCCATCAAACACATGGCGGGCAACCTCTACTTTGCCACAACTAGCAAACAAACCAAGCAAAGCATTCACCGCAAACCCATCAAACCCAAACCCATATTTCATAATCAGGGCATGGATTTGCTCTCCCTCTTTCAAAGCATGTAGCTTAGAACAAGCTTTCAAAATGCAGGGGAAGGTGAATTCATCGGGAAGAACCGATCTTTCGCGCATTTCGTTGAACAAAAGAATGGCTTCATTGGGTGATTGCTTCAATGTGAAGAACCTGATCATGAGATTATAAGCTGCCGAATCGGGTTCTTCGAGTTTTTTGAAGATGGAGATAGGATAGTCCATAGGTAGTTTTGGGATGAGTATGGCGGCGGATTCGAGGAGGTTTTCGGCCACTCTCGGGTTGTGGATGAGGCGGGTTTTGATGAGGTGGGCGTGGATTTGGTTGAGGTCTTTGATGGTCTTGCATTGTTTGAGGATTAGGGTTTTAGGGTTATCTGGGAACTGGGTGATTGCGGTTGGAGCAGTTAAGGCCATTTGGTGGTGGCCTGTGAGTGGAGTAGACTCTCACTCTCTAGGATTTGAAATTTGTAAAGGGCAAATCCTGGGAAAATAACTTCTAGAACTTGTTTTGATAATTAATATTCGTCAGGAACATTTTCAGCATTAACAATTGTTTTTAATATATGCTTGATGGATATTAATTATCAAAACATGTCATTGGCCGTCATTTTTTCCAAATCCTACGTTTTATTTGGTTGTAAATCATATGCTCTATTCGGTTGGAAATGGATCCTCTCCTGTCCCTTGTCCCTTGAAACCGGACAATTCAATCCGGCCCATTTCTTGGCTCTTTACTAGCAGAGCCCAGTGATAAGGATCATTCATATTTTAGACCTTGTTGAATAATCACTTTTAAAGTTCATGTTCACTTATATATTGTGTTCAATATGTTTCCACAAACCTTTTTTTTTTTCTGGAAAAATGAATTCCAAAAGCATTGTAACATTGGATCGAGATTTATTTTTCTCAAAAAAAAAAAAAAGTGTTTTGAAAAGAAGATGTATCTGATTAACATAATTTTGGGTGTGACGTATGTTCTGGACGAAATCTAAAAGAGCTTGCAAATGGGTCAGACTTGATCATTCAATCCCAAAGAGATCGGAGAAGATCCAATCTCTATTTGGGTACTTCAAAAACATTACCACAAGAAGGTTTTGAAACATGTGGTACTTTAAATTGATAAGCTATATGTGTTTGTATTCGGATCAACTTAAGCACACTTTATTCTAAGACTTTAAATGATAAAAAAAAAAAAACTTTTAGTGACTGCATTAGGGTTTTTTTTTTCCCCTTGTCCAGGTAGTGGTGAGATTCGACCTTTTGTGCTGGGGGATGAACCCCTTAGCTAAGTTCTTTAGTGACGAACTCCATGAAATTTTTTAATTGGTTAAAAATTTGTAGTTAATAAATTAAATCAAAGAAATAAATCGAATAATATAAAAGAGCAATTTGGCAAAAGATCCAAAATAGAAATAAAGCAACGAAACAAGATAAATCAGTGGTTCACATTTTAGTAAAGTTTTAAGTCTCTAGAATCAGTGGACAATGGTTCTCAAGTTTCTTCGGGGGATTTTATCCCTGAAAGAGGCAACCTTCTTTTTCTTAAAATTTGGAAAAAAAAAATGAAGAAGGTATTTAGGCTCCGTTTGTTTCGATGTAAAATGTTTTACAATGTAAAATGTTTTCCATGTAAAATATTTTTCCAGAAAACAAACATCAAACTTTTATTTTCCGGTGTTTGGTCGATACATGAAAAATATTTTTCAAAACAATGATTTTTCATCGTTTGGTTGTCAAAATAGTTTTCCACACCGGTAAAATGTCTAGGATTGCAACACCGGTAGCTATTACTGCAGTGGCGGCTCCAATTACTGCTACTTCAGTTACAGTAGCATCATTTTGATCATTAGCCATCTACATAAACAAAAGAATTCAAACACAATTATTGGAGAAAAGTATAGGCTAAAAGGACATAATCACATGTTTTATCAGCTGAGAATAAACCAACAGCTAAAGCTCATTGAGGAAATACATCAAACAGATGGCGGGAAACAGAACAACATGACACACAACGTACAAAAAAAAAAAAATCAATAAGAAGAAGACTACATCACTACTGTCAAACAAAAGAAATTCACTAACCATGGATCAAATATGAATTAGGAGCATCAAATTAGATTGAAAAGAATTGACAGATTTTCTCAAAACTAGAGTGGAAGAAGAATTCGGAAGTACTTGCTGTTGAGAACGCCGGCGATTGAATGCCGGTGAAGGTGCCATAGAGAATCGCAGGTGAAGGTGCCGTAGAGAATCGCAAGATTGAGGAAGCTCTCGCGTCCCCTCTCTCTCTCTTCCGCTCTCTCTCGTTTTGGATTTGATTTGAGAGAAGGGGATGAGTACGTGTTTTGGAAAAAGGGGGGCTAATGTGTTTTGGGAACATGAGACACGGCAATGAAAAAAAAAAACGACTTACGGGGAAAAGAAGAGGAAAACAATTTCACCCTTTTGGTGCAAAATATTTTACATTGAAAATATTTTCCTTCTCCGTTTTTTAGCCAAATAGCGGAAAATAGGTAAAATATTTTACCCAAAAATGTTTTACGTCCAAACAAACGGAGCCTTAAAGTAGTTTTCCACTCAAAATATTTTCACCATTTGCTCCTTAAGATACTTTTAAACCTCATTTCATGTCGCAAATGTGAGAATAAGTTCTCTCCGCCAGGGGAGAGGAGAAGTCCACTAGCTTTCCTCCTAAACAATACCCGCCGCCACATAATCAATAGTACCAAACTGCCACCACATCATCAATAGTACCAAACCGAATGAAGAATCATGCGTGCTGTTTGACTTGGGTTAATCCTTCTACTCCTCCAGTAAAAACTTAACCTTTGAAGGTTTCAAAAATTACCCACATGCCACAACACCTCATTATGTCTCACCTATTAAAAAGTGAAACATGCGACTAACACATACTTCCTTTGTCCCTATTAAAATGTGAAACGTGCGGCATGTGAGTTATTTTTTAAACCTTCAAGGTTAAGTTTTTACCGGAGAAGTAGAAGGGTTAACCCAAGTTAGACAGCACACGTGATTCTTCATTTGGTTTGGTACTATTGATGCCGTGGCGGCAGGGTATTGTTTTGGAGAGAAAGTGGAGTTCTCCTGCCCTGGCGGAGAGAATTTATTCTCCATGATGAAAACTTTTTTCTACCACAACCCCCCCCCCCCCGTCTCTAAGTTCAAAATAGGATTTGGTTTCCTGCTTAGGAATTCTCTCGTTCCCTTGTTAACAACTCGTGGGGCCACCTGATCACCTTCACACGTAAACATTTGAAAAAGTTGTGGGAGGGACTATAGGGTTTAGTCGAGATGCGTGCAAACTGGCCCAGGACAATCAGAAAAGAAAGAAAAAACCTCCTTTCATATCTAATTTATGTGAATGTTGCCCGTGCAAATTTATAAAGATTCCCTTGCATCATGGCTTTTGGCAATTATTGAGCATACAAAACCAAAATTGAAAACAACAAAATAAATGTCCGTGTGACAACTTGTACAAGAATCAAGGGCTCCCTCCACTCTTTTGCTCCTTTAATTCTTCTCCGCAAACCATAAGGAATTCCCTATTCGATTTTTGACATAAAGATAGAGAATTAGATGCAAATCTTATCTCTTAGAGAATACATGAAAAAAGGAAAAATAAAGGCCTTCCCTATAAATATGCAAAGCCCAGCTACAAGTGAGTGCAAACAACAGAGCAAAGAGCTAAAAAAACAGAAACCAAAAACAATGTACGGACGCTCTGACTACTTCAATCGCCAGCCGGGCTGGGACACCACCTCCGCTGACTATCACGCTCATGTTTCAAGAATGGAGAGGATGCCGACCATTCTGACCGACGTCCCGCACTACCCGAACATCCACATGATCTTCAACACCAACCAACAACAACAACAACAACGACAACAGGAACCTCCTGCTACGGAGCCTCAAAAGAAAGTTAAGTTTGTCGAGCAAACGGTCGAGATAGAGAAGGACGGAGCGAAGCGTGAAGTTTGTAAGAAGAGCGTGGACGAGGAGGTCGAGGGGTTCATCCAGCAGAGGCGCAAGAACTTCGAGCTTTGCAAGTGGGCTACCTTTAAGCCTTGAGATCGAGCTTATAAAGATTTAGAATACTACTCGGTTATGGGCAGGCAATTATTTAGTATCTTGATGAAATAATGTTACAAGTGTGTGTTTAGTTAAATAAAACTGCCTGTCTTTGTTGTATTTGCCCAATCAAGTTCCTTGAAATGGTGTTTGTAATAAACTAATGGAATCTCGTATATAATCAATGAAAAGTATATACTAATTTAGATGTACTGTGGCAAGCTCTTTGTTTCTTGTTTTGGTGATCATGGTGTTGATTTCTACCTGGAAGAAATTTTACCCACCAATTAACCTCAACTGAATTCCATCTCTCTTTGCACGTTGTAGCGAAAAAAATCCTGTCTCTAAACCGAACCTCGATGTTTCAAAGCATCAATCCAAGTTTTTGCATAGCCCTCTTCTAAAAATGAGCAGAAGTATACCAGTGACATCCAATGATCCGGCAACCATTCAAATGGTTCAATTTTTTTTTTTGGGTAGGTTAAAGATTTATTGAACAAATCTGGGAATACAGGATCTAAGGTCATATCATACGCCAGAAAAACAAGAACCAACAACTAATAAACAGGCTCCCTAACAAACAGAGAGCACAACAAAGAGCAACATCAAAACAAAGCCTAATCCCCTTGGACCAAAGACTCTACTGCTAATGGCCCAAATACTACAAATTATTTTATTAGCATCAGTTTCTTCTTATAGATCTCCAGGAGCTAATGACACCTCTAATACTATCATTCTCCACTCTTGTCACCACTTGAGTAGCAAGAGAGGTAATGCCTTGAAAAATTCGAGTGTTCCTCTCACGCCAAAAATGTTTCAATTTTTATTAGCTCAAATCTACTACTTAATTTTGATTTCGTAAGTATCGTGCCATCCAAAAAAATGCTTGAACCAAAGGTTTGCTATCTTCATGAAAATCCAACTTCTTTGCCATTGTGGACAGTTTCACTGTGATATTGATGAGGTTTAATTAGTGAGGTCTCAGCGCGGGTAGTTGTAAACTTCTCTGCAATTGCCACCTATTGTTTGCCCTTGAAGATACTAGCACTGGAACTTGGTAACGATCTCAAAACCAAACCATCATTAAACCCGTTCGAGATTGACAAAATCTTTTGGACATTCTGTTTCTTAGGAGTTCCATAACCTGCGCGTGCTTTCTATGGCAGAAAACTGGATTGCTCCTTACATTTTGGTCTCATATTTTTGTGCCAAGACATGAGCAAGAATGCAAGAGGCTATCAAAGTTTCGAAGGCAGCCATCAGTATCAGACAAGGGTTTTATCTGCAGTTGAACTCAAATCATATTTTTGTTTGGCTTTCTTCCTCTCTGTGATAAAAATATGGCTGTTTCTGTGTGTGTGTTTGGTTTGTCGATCCTCACAGAACAGGCTCAGAGGTTTCTATCACATACTTGGAGTAACTTTTTCGAAGCACATTTCAATAGCATTACATGGAATCTACCAAAACACTTTACAAATAATCGAACTGGAATATATAATATCCTTTCCAAGAGGCTTATTTGTACGGATGGTCCTCAAAGTATTTTTAGAATGTCAATTTGGTCTCCAATATACAAATTATGTCTATTACATCCCCAATGTTAACAGCGCGTGTTTAAATGGTCCTCGGAACTAACTCTGTTTCCTTTTGCCGTCTATAACAAGGGCATTATAGTCAAACCCCCCAACCCATTTCCCACACCGTCCCCTTCATTTCCCACACCGTCCCTCATTGACCTCTCCGCCCCCAAACCCACCCTCACCGATCAAATCAAACGCGCCGCCTCCATCGTCTTAATCTCAGAAGCAGAGATAATTAAACAGTTCAGGTTCAAAGATGGTATATCGTCCTCGAATCACCAGCATTAAACAAGAAACAACCAAACGAGCTTGATTGAGAATAGCAGCACTTTGACACACCCCACAACATAATTTCCAAGCAAAACAGAACCGGTGTTGAACAAATTCTTCATAAACGCTTCAACGAAAGATCAGTGGGTGTGTTTACAAATTCCTATAGAAGAGGAATTCTGAGGTTTCGAAAACCCCAGTGAAATTAAATGAAATTAGATGAAATTGATAGAGACAAGAGTATATACATGCTAGAATTAACCTTTGAATTTTCCTTAGCCTTTGTACATGAATTCCCAAGGGTTAAAAGGTGAGTGGGTAGGCCAAAAAGAAAGGAGGAATGGCTTTACATTTGCTTCAATGGTTCATCGATGACTCTTAAACCTTTCGTCTTTTCAGTCCAAACCCCAAAACCCCTTCTTTCCCGGTATGAAAGGCGAGGAGCACAGTCGATCTCAGATCTTTGGCGGGCGAAGCTTCGAGGAGGTTCGGTGAGACCTTAGCTTCGAAAGAGCTTGAAAATTTGCTGGTGTCGGCCCCTACTTCAGATCTGAGCGAGAGGGAACGAGGGGGGTAGAGGAGGGCGGCGGTCATGGGAAGGGTGGTGGAGTCGCAAGCGCCGCAGTTGGTGAAGGTTGGGGTGAGGAGTTGGAGGGCGAGGAGGATGCCTGTAACTTGTTGGGAGGAGGTTGGCCATATTAGCCTGTTAGAGTTTGAAGTGCTCGTTGGGATAGGTACGACGGAGGCTGATGGGTTTTGGGGGATTCTGGTGGACTTAGGGTTGCAGAATGTTTTAGACGGCAAAAACAAACGAAGTTAGCCCTGGGGACCAATTAAAAGTGTATTGCTAACATTGGGGACACAATAGACACGATTTGTACATTGGATACCAAATTGACATTTCAAAAATAATTTGAGAACCATTCGTACAAATAAGTCCTTTCCAAGACTTGCTATCATGACCGAATAATTTTCGATCAGCTGTTAAGAACTTGAAGCGAATCTCTCTTAATTATGATTTTGACAGCACAAGAGGGGAGCCAGAACTTTTTCGTCGTAGGGTCAGGAATTTCGAAAAAGTGCTTGGAGTAGCTAGGCTCAAAAGCGTATTACATTTTGCGTTATTGATTGATTTCGAATCATTTTTCAAGGGAAGAAACCCAAAAAGTGAAAAAAAAAAGAAAAGAAAAGAAAGAAGGAATGTTTTAACTCATAAGTGTGTGAGAATTGATTTAACATGAATCAGCATAAAGTTGCAGTGACTAACCAAAAATGGATCAAAATTCAAGTAGTCTCCTCTGGTGGAACCTCAGCATCACTAGACCTACCCGAAGACATCCTGCTAAACAACTTCCTCAAGCTATTGTTACTCTCCTTCCGCCTCTTCCGGCTCAATCTCGAATTCTCCAACTCAGCCAACTGATCATGGTCCATCACCAAACCTGTTTCTATCCTTTTCGAAAGGCTAACGATCTCGTAAGAGTCCAGCAGGGACTGCCCGAAGTCCCAGTGGACCCTGTGGTTGGCCACGGTCATATCCTTGGACTTTTTCATGGCCTCGAGCTTGAACCGAGTGGGCTTCCTCTTGAAGTGTAATCGCAGGGTATTGAATTCATTGGACGTAGTCCTTGAAGAACTGCCCGAATGCCCGTACCATGCCTGCGCCACGGCCTTGAGGATTTCGAGGTTGTGGTTGTGGACATTCTCTTCAACCTCTAGCTTATTCTTCATGGGTAATTTTTCCGGAGACTCAAAGGGAGAAGTAGTGAATGGGCCATCTTATCATAGGCAAATGAGAGCCTCACAATACTGCTGTGGTAAGGGGTTAAGGTTTTTTTTTTTGCCTATTTTGTATAGCTGTTTTCTGTCGTCCTGTCTTTTTCGTGTACTAGATATGCTGGAAACTTGGAATTGGGCTGGACTGGAATGGGATAGAGGTTGCATTTTGGGTTGTTGGTCAGTAGACAAAGCAGCTAACAGTATTTAATTTCCGCTTGACTGAAAAAAGAAGAAGCAGCAGCTAACAGTATTTCAATAACTAAAATTAATTTGATTTGTTAAACAGAACTAATGTTTTGAAAGTAGAGTTCAAAATATTTAGACATACCAAAATGAGGCTTCTAATATTCTTTCCTGATGCAGATTAGATTTTAGAAAAAAAATAGTAATTTATTACTAGTATTTTATTTTACGGCTTCAGTTTTAATATTTTGTTAGGAATCTTATAATGTAGGATTGTTAACATATACAGTAATTATTTATGCCTTGCTTGGGTGAGTTTATGAAAAATTTTGAGTTTGCTAGGTAATGAGTAGAGAGAGAAATTAGAATAATAATTAGAGACATGGGTAATGGGTGAAGAGAGATAGAGAGAGAAATGAGAATAATGATTGAAAAAATGAGTGAGAAATGAGAGTAATGATAAAAAGTAAGGGTAATTAGTGTTTTTTGAGTTGGAAATTTTTTTCAAGTTTGAATCGAAACAAGGCATTAGTTTCTTAATTGACGTTGAGTTAGTTTACTATTTTATGTTTTATTGTTTTACAAGAATTAGGGTTGCTTCCTAATATTTTTATTCCTTTTTATTCCAAGGTGGCTACTATTATAGAATAAGATTGTAGCCATTAGGAAAGGGGGTTGTTTTATGATTCTATTAATGAAAATTGAGAGTTTTCTCATTATCGTGTGTTTGTAGAGGGATAACTCTAGTTTATACTTATTCGTGATTGTCTTTGTTGCACGTTATTTTTTTCAACACGTCTCCCAGAATCATTTCCACATAATTGCCAAACTAAAACTTTTTTTTATTTTTTATAATCGAATGTTGGGGGTAGCATGCGTGAACTAAAGCTTGAGGTATTGTTTGGTAACCTAAGGTTTTTAATATTCTTTTTCCACTTATATTTGCCAAGCTAATGAGACCAAATTGTCAGTTTGAAAAAAAAAAACACAGAATACATTAATTAAAAGGGAAACCTTGAAGCTAAGGCTACAAAATTAAACATGAAAGAAACTAACAAAACCTTCCTAATTTAAGCTGTTATGGAAACATGTGTGTTTAACCTTTTTTTATAATAGTTGTTTGTGTCAGTTTACGCACATCTCGAATAATTATTAAAAGACTAATATTTTGATACCCTTGGAACTTTACCACTTTAGCTAGTATTGGAAGGATGTAATAAATGATCCATATCGGTCTTTACCATTTTAGCCGGTATTCGAAAATATTTTAAAACATAAAAATTCGTGAAAGCAAAGAACGAGAGTTGAAGTACAAAGTGGAGATCGAAAGCGGGAGCACAATTGAGATTAGTACACATATGTCTATTAGAAAATAAAAGGGTGTGGGGACAAGTTATTGAAACGGCTTAGATTCATTTGATCCAAAAACTTAGTGCATTATCCCACTTCCTGTTAAGTGCCCATAATTTCATTTAAATCACACAACTGCCATCTCCTTCCAACCCGAATGCGGTACTAGTACTTATTATATAGCTTCTCCCCTGCAGATGGTGTAAACAAAACAAGACAAAACCCTGGTGCCATCTTCCCGCTCAATTTCAAAGAAACCCCCTTTCCCGTCTCCCTGCCTAGGGTTCCTCTCTCTCTCAATTTATCCCTTTTGACTCTGATTCGATGAGCACTCCAATGGAGATCTCTCTGCAGAACCCCGCCACCAGCGGCGACATTTCGGAGCATAACGGCGACAATGCCTCCGAGCAAAACGGCGCCGTCACGGAGGCGGCAGTTCCCTCTCCTATTTTCAGCGAAGACAAATTTCTCGTCTCAGGTCACACACAATACGACCCCTCAGTTTTTACTCTTTTGTCGAATCATCTCATGATGCTTTGAAGCTTGAACTTTTTGACATATTTTTGAACTTCAATTGCAGTTGAAGTTTGCTTAAAGCCCTCTAGCACAGCTCGAATCGAAGATGTTCGCTCATCTGTTGAGAGGTACGGACATACTTACATATATGTGCAGCAGTGGCGGATTCGGAAAAATTGACGTAAGGGCACTTTTCAATAATAATCTCGAAATTTTTTTTTACAGGTAGAGCACAACCAAATGCTCAGTATTACCAAATTTAAACATTTTTCACTATGCATAAAAAAATTTTAGGGCACTCTTTTACAAAAAATTGGAAACACGAGCATGAAAACTAAAACATTCTACACATGAAAGTGTAATTTTTGAAGATTGTAGTGGGGTGAATTCTAATGTAATTTTTCTTAGTTGAAAATCCAGGGGTGCGCGGGACTCCCTGGTCCCTTCGGGGATCTGCCCCTGTTAATGTCGCTTTTAGTTGATGATTATAGTCAGTATTGGATTGTCCCATGGGTTGGTTCTGGGATTATTGCATTGATTTCTAACACATTAGGTACTTGACGAAGAGTTCTGACAAATAGGATTTATTGCTGTGTAGAATGCTTGAAAATCGGAGTTTAAGTTATGTGGACGGTCCAGTTCCAGTGCCTCTGGACGATTCATTCCTCGTGGAGAATGTACAAAGAATCTGCATTTGTGACACGGGTATGCTGTTACTCTCCATAAAACTACAGTTTTTCTTTCATATGTTATTGATTTTCCGTGGTTTGATATTTCGTTGTTGCTCCTTTTTGTCTGACAAGTCTTAATTGTTGCTCATTGTAGATGAATGGGTGGAGAACCATGATATTCTTCTGTTCTGGCAAGTCAAACCTGTTGTACATGTCTTTCAGGTGGTTTTCTTTCTCCTTTGGTGCACCCTTGAGTATAATCATATGTTGTATGAGTCATTATTATATGCATTGTACTTTTTAATAGCATTAACTGACAAAACTTGTTATAGTGGATTTGGAAATAAAAGGAATTTTATAATCAGATGTGGTGGAAAGGAATCAGCTTTCTAGGTTCTCAAAATGATGAAAATTTCCATCTTCTTTTGTGGATGTTGACCATTTTCGGTCATGGATCCTTTCAGAATGGTGGATCTCTGCTAACTTGCTTAAAGGAAAACTATAGCATGCCGAATTAGACTTTAAGGGCATGTTTGTTTGCTGGATAAAAGAGGTGGGATTCAATTAGTTGTCTATCGGACCCGTTTATACCACATTTTGTCCTACAGTTTGATAATGAGATAGTGTGGCACCATGAAGGTAGGATAGCTTGAGAATTACATGGACTCTCCTATTTCTCCCACTGTACCTATGTCCAACTGATTTGACGTCGGTGTGTTGGTGGGGTTTGTCTGAAGCACTTACAAGAATCTAGGATTTAAGTTTAGAAAGGACTTAACACTTGCCCCTGCACCCAGCACCCACACCAGCTCTTGATATGTGTGGCCAAGTTCATTTAACATGTGATAACTAAGTTGAATGGAGGAGGTGGGAGAGAAGAAAATTCTACTGACAGAATTACCAAGCTTACGATGATTGCAGTCCAATCCAGTCCAAAGGAACATAGGACAGGATAGTACATATTATCCTTTGCCATATTTCGATCCATGTGCCAATGATAAGTGGCTAGAGTATTTGACTTTGTAAGCTAAAACAATTAGGTATTGATAAGGTGCTTGGTTTTCCTGAAATGTAGCAGTTGTATGAGCTTCCTGTGCAACTTTTTTGCTACATTTTAGGTTAAGTCCTAACTCCTAATTGATTGTTTCCATCTCAGCTTAGCGAGGAAGGACCATGTGAAGAACTTAGTGGAGATGGACAACATTCTACCTTTAATGAATGGATTCTTCCTGCAAAAGAATTCGACGGAATGTGGGACAGGTTTGCTTTGCATTTACTCTTTATCTTCCCATATGACGGAGAAGTTTAGAAGCTTGATTCGTCCCATTTTCTTTTTGCAGCCTGATATACGAATCTGGTCTCAAGCAGAGGTTGTTGCGGTACGCAGCAAGTGCTTTGCTCTTTAGTGAAAAAGGTGTTGATCCTCTTCTTATATCATGGAACCGGTGAGGAACTTTCTGCTGATTCGATGAGTATTTGCAAACTAGATATCCTTTGCTATTAAAGGACATGTTCTGCAAAAGTAAGGGTTAAAGATCTATGGTTCAGTTGCTAGAATTTTCTGTTCCTTTCTGTTCATATTTTCCTGTTCCCTCTGTATTTGGCTTTGGGAACTTCCATGCTAGGTTCTGATAAATTTTTTGGTCATCAACTCGTTATTGTCAATAATCTCGGTAACAGTGATTATCTTGTTTTAGACTTTTATGTGTATTATCAAGAATTGGTATTAATAGGGAAAAACCTCCTCAAAAATCTTAAGCTTGACATTTAGCAGATGTAACTTTTTAATGAAGAAACTGTCTAGGTATTTAGATTTGCGTAAGCACAAGTATTCATTGTATGCTGTGTAGCCAGGCCACAGGAAACGATAATTCTAATAAATGGGGATCCGCATATGGCAGGGGACATGGCGCTATAACATTTTTTTCCATGCTTAAATTGTAAAATGTAAACAATTAACATTCACCATAAACAGTAACCATAAGTAGTTTTCATATAATGGATGAGAAGCAATACTCTTCAAACAAAACAAAACATCCATATATTCAATGCAACTCAATTGCAAAGAAAACATCCACAGTATCATACTAATAAGCCAAAGAACTAACTAAATAACTGTCTCCAAATTTCAACTAGACCCAACTTCCATCATTTCATCATCATTGTTGGCGTGGTCACCATCTCCATCATCCGTAAAGAGTCTAAAGACTATAACCTCCATGTTGGGTTGATCAAGTGAGAGGTTTGCAACCTCAAGCATCCCAACATCATCAAGTGAGCCAAATTGGTCTCCGGTAATATCCCACATCTTAGCGTACCCTTGACAATATTGCGGGCTTCTCCTTGATAAAAGACGTATATTGCTATACACCAAGTCCTCCGCCCTTTTGGGGGTCGTTTTGTTCCTTTTCAATGAATGGATGAAGGAGTATATACTCCAATTTCTCTCACAACATAAAGAAGAAGAAGGTTGAATGACAATCTTCAAGGCCAAACTTTGAAGAGTCAGGGCGGATGCACCATGAGCAACCCACCAACTATGAGCATCTATATTCCACCTATCTTCAATAGATTAACGTTGGCAAATGGCCTCTCCTTGGTTGAGAACTTGGCATTCTCCATATTTGCTTTGGTACACTCTATGGAATCATCAAAGTACCTTTTCAAGCAATTTTTTCTCTCATTTGTAACCTCCTCATCGTTGTGTGGAGGAACTCGCTTTGGATCCTCTTGAAGCCATATGCCACTATCATACATAAATTGCAAAGTAAATCAATACTTCCTCCTTCCCATTGTTCATGTTTCTTTTTTGGGACCTCTAAAAAATTTGTCTATATTTCACAATTTATAATATTTTTGAAATCTTTGTTCAACAAAATTAATTGAGATCTATCAAACAAACAAGATCCATATAATGTTTTTTACGATTTTGAGATCTTTGTTTAACAAAATTAATTTAGATCTATTAAACAAGATCCATATTGAATATAAGAAATATTATAAATTAAAAGAAATAGACAATTTTTTTAGAGGTCCCAAAAAGGAAACATGCACAACAATTTGGGACGGAGGGAGTAATTAAGAGGTTAACGGAATAAAGACTAACTTAGTGAAAATGGTCAATTATGTTGTAACTACATTGGATTTAGTGCATGCGCCAAGCAATGAACCGGTGTATTGTTCTTGTACCCACCCACAAGCATTTTATGAACAACTCTATAAAACTCCGACTCATCTTCTAATTGCTTCTTTTCGTGTTTGTAAATGGCATGCTTACACTTTCTCAATCACAGTGTCCCACATGTCATAAATCATGTGAAGAGTAGGCTTATCCAGTGGAGAAGCACTTAGATGTACGATAAGGGTGGAACTATATTCAGCTGCAGCTACCGCATACGACAAGAACAAAAAGAAAACTCTTTCATAATTTAAATAAAGGTCCTTTTGTGTCCATCTTTGATATCCTCTCCATGGGTATCTCTAAATCACAATCCTGTTAACAAGAGCATCCATCTCAGTTCAATTGAAAAATTTGTTCCTTTTTCTATTCTTCACTTTTCTCATCTTCATCTAATTTGCCTTCTATTGGGCTAACAAAGAAAATTTAAGGATGAAAGATACCTACCTTTCAGGTCCTAGTTCAATTGACCATGGAATGTGTTTCACTTTTTGTTCATCTCATTTGCAGCATTATTCTTCTACATGGACCTCCTGGGACAGGAAAGACATCTTTGTGCAAAGCACTGGCTCAGAAACTATCTATACGCTTTAGCTCCAGGTTCTTTGAATCCTTCTTTTTGTTTCCTGTGTGTTTTTAGAATTCTGTGGTTAGCATCCATGACATTTATCTGATTCTAATTCAGCTCTGGATTTACATCTTTCCAATATCAGATACCCACAATGTCAACTGGTTGAAGTTAATGCGCATTCTTTGTTCAGTAAATGGTTTTCTGAAAGTGGCAAGTTGGTAGGTAGTATTGCACTATTTGAGAAGTTCTTTCAGTTATTTTTAATCAACTTAATTGCATACTCTAATGCAAGTTAAACAACAGAAGATATGATAGGGAATTATTTAATGCAATAGTTATTTGCATCCTTATGACCTAGAAGTCCACTGCCCAATCAAGGGTTGATGCCATGTGTGTTCTTGTGTAGCCGAGTCAATATATATGTTAGGCATTGTGGCCTGATCTCCTGCATTACCAGAGTTCAGTTCCTGTTGCTTATTGTTTCACTTGTAATTCTCAATCTTAGGTTGCAAAGCTTTTCCAAAAAATTCAGGAAATGGTTGAGGAAGAAAATAATCTGGTATTTGTTTTGATTGGTGAGTATGAACTGTCAGGGGTGGTCATTTTTTCTCTATTCTTTCCTATCTTAAAGTGCAATTACTTATTTGTGGCGACTCTGCAGATGAAGTCGAAAGCCTTGCTGCTGCTAGAAAGGCTGCCTTGTCCGGTTCTGAACCTTCAGACTCTATACGGGTACTTGCCTTTGCTTACTTGAGATAAAGTTGAACATTGAAATATGAATTAACAAATTGTTTCATGAGTGCCATGTACTTGCTTACCTTTTTAACACTTGAAACGGTATGTGGTTTCTTAGGTTGTGAATGCTCTACTTACCCAGATGGACAAATTGAAATCCTCACCAAATGTGATTATTCTCACAACGTCCAATATCACTGCTGCTATTGGTAGGTCCATGAATATCAGATATATATGTTTTTATAAGTTAAATTGAACTACAAATGTTTAAATTTGACTAGCTCTCCATTGTGGGTTTTCGGGTTGCAAATTGGCTATTCTACAAGAGTATCCGCATTTCTCTCTAGATTTGATACGTAGGCTCGGATACAAGTGTACTAAAGAAGAGCGTTTGAATTGAATGGAAGTCTTGACCAAAGACAGTATGATGTATGTCCTACTAGGCATATCAGACACAATTGTCTAATGTGGGACACGAGAACTTCACCATTTTAGAGTTCATGTAACATAGCTCCCTGAATCTCTCTTCTGCGGTGAACCAGCAACAATGGAAACTGGTCATTGGCACATACATCAACCAGAGTTTGCCTATGTTACCCATTTTTGGCTCTATTGAGCTGTACAATTGCTGCAGATGCCTGCATGTGGAAGCAAGACTGATTTCTTGGACATTTGGACTGCAAAATCCAGTGATAGTAAATGTCTGCTATATCCACACAGAGATTTTCCTTCAGTATTGGTAGATGATATGGACGTAACGCGGATGAATGGCTGGAGGGACAAGGTCATCTTGCTAATATTGGCGCATGAGCACATCTAGAATGTATCATTCATGCCGATCAAAAAAAAAAAAAAGAAGAAAAGAATGTATTATTCACGCTGCTATTTGTTGTGTTGCAGATATAGCTTTTGTGGATCGTGCCGATATCAAAGCATATGTAGGTCCTCCAACTCTTCAAGCGCGTTATGAAATACTGAGGTCCTGCTTGCAGGAGCTGTTAAGAACAGGAATCTTATCAAATTCCCAGGTGATGTTCCTTGTGTCAGTAAAGATTGTGCAGGACACTGGAACATATTTTTTTCTCACCAACAATGAATGCTTTAATACTTGAACTTTTGACGTTACTGACAAATCTCAGATCGTGTAGGATTGCAATGATCTCATTCTTCCTAATTATGCTAGCTCAAAAGAGAAGTTAAATATGCCAACGACACACGACACTCAAGCCCCAACAGATCTTTCAAAACAACTCCTTGAAGCCGCGGAAGCTTGTGAGGTCCGAGACCAAGATTCTTTTCCTTATGAGCAGTGAACTGAACAATTTTTAGTTACCAAAGAGGAATTGAAAATGTGCTAAACTGGAGATTATTTTTTTTATATTTTTATTTTTCATTTCCAGGGGATGAGTGGCAGATCATTAAGAAAGCTTCCGTTCTTAGCACACGGGGCTTTTGCCAGTCCTTACAACTGTGACCCTGCCAAATTCTTGTGTGCAATGGTAGATACTGCTAGAAGAGAACGTTCGGAGCTGCCTGAGTAATGATCTCGACGCAAATTTCGCAAAATCTGGTGTATTGTTCATATCCAATGAATTATGATCGGAGGGTTGACTCGATGATCGGACAAATAGCTTTCGTTAGTGCAAGAAGCCCTGGCCAACGCATGGAATTTTGGCCGCAGGTAGGTGTAAGTTGTAACAGTGTCAGTAACAGAGAGAAGTGAAGGGTGTAGCCCTCAAGGAATTTTTTTTGTTTTTTAACGGATCTTGAAATTCAAATGCATACATTTTAGTAATACCAAATTCCAAGGCATGGCTGAGTAGTACGTAGTCACAGTAATTGATATTGCTAAAAAGTGGTTATTTTTTAAGATACTTGAGTAAAAGGAAAAAAAATTTACTTTTTTGATTCTTCTCGTCGAGACGAATTAATAATTTATAAAAATTTGGCATAGAATTAATAAATGCAAAAAAATTCAAATAAAGACAAAATTCCCAAATTTAAGTTAAGTACAAGAGAACGGGGCCTTATTAGTGACCAGATTTAATTTCATCCAACCATAATTTAAGAGCAGAAGGATCTTAATAATTTCAAAAGCAACGGGCAACAACCGTTCATAAACTTTAGGGGAGGTGTCTCTATTTATCAGAAACTTCAGAGAGGTCAGTGAAATTTTTGCTAACAAGACATATCACTTGCAATAAAAATAATAATAATTAATCCAGAACTTTTAGGTAGTTTAAAACTTTTTGAATTTGCTTTGCATGTTTCCTGTCTTTGAAGCTTATTATTATACATTAAAGCCGAAAGCAACTAACTTTTGCATAATCAGAAATTGTAGCTTATTAGTCATTACTACTACTTAACGTATTACTACTTTGATTGAAACTCAATGACATTTTACTCTGTGGGCTTTCATACGACAAAAGCCTAGAATCCAGATTCAAAGCCCACCGTTTGGAGGGGAAAGAAAAAGCAAACATTAGTAAGAGAATGTTGACTTTTAGCAATTCGATGTTGCTAACATCGGCTTACTAATCAATGGATAAGCCATGTTCAATTTTAAAAAAAATTAAAAGTTTAAATGTACTACCCACATATATCAATGCATTTTTCCGGATTATTATACACCTTTCATAAATATAAATACATTTTTTTGCATATTAACTACGGTTCCGGGATCCTGTAGGACGGTAGTGCCCTAATAGTTGAGGTTGCATTTTCCTTTGGTAATTTTCCTCACAAAAAAGAGTTCCTTTTTTAAGGGGCTACGTATGAGAAGGGGAAAAAACAAGGAGGGGGCAAAGTGTATGCAAAAAAGACCACTTTTGTTAGCGGGGGCCCACCTTGATTGTCTTCCACGCGACGCGACGTTTCCTTCTTTCGATTTGGAAAAAAGGCGGTGGTCCCTCCCGCACTTTAGTGTTCCCCAAAAAAACAGTTGGGGGCGTGCTTCTCGGTGCACGTGTCAGTTCCTGTAAGGCAAGGTGGCTTATTTGGTCCCGCCAAATACATCGAGTGAAATGCTTCAGTGTAGCTTGCGCACTGTGTTTCCGGTGGTTCTCCGATGGAATGGGCCGTTTGATTGAAATAGACTTTTAATGTTGGTTCCACGTAGTGGAATAGAGAACCAACATTGTGGAACCGAGGGGCCGATTGGATGAGAAATTAGTTTTGGATAAATACAACATAAAGGGAGATAACATAATAGTGGCAGGCCCCGGCCAAAGGTAAGCCCCACAAGTGGGTGGACTCGGGCAACCCCCGGCATGCACGGAGCAACCAAAAGTCAAAAAAATCCATAGATATAAAAAATAATAAAAGCAACAAAGAAAAAAAATTAGGAATATGTACAGTTTCCTTCTAAAAGAAAATAAAAAGTTTTTTGAAATACAAACAACATGATCATATTTATAAGGATGAGTTATTTGAAAACAATATGGTCGTAAGAAGTAACAATATTTAATAAGGTCTAATTGGAAATGTGATGTTTTTCAAATGGTATGGATTGTTCATCGAATTTTGTTGACTATATATACTGATCACAGTTGTCTCAAAACAGTCCAAATATAATAATTCCGAGCGGGATTAAATCAACCCAACAATAGAAAGGGACAAAGTAATTTGGGTGTCAAGTTTCTTATCAAACCAAGACAAAAACATTCAATCAAGCTCTCATTCGGTCAGAGGCCCTCGTCCGCCTGTCTAATCCATCATCTAATCAGGCCCAGAGAGAGTAATGTTAACGCAAGTGCAAAACAATAATTGAAAGTGAAGAGCTTCACCAGAAGACATTATATGCTTTGTTTGGATTGAAATTTGAATTTTTTTTTGAAAAATAGTAGGGATAATGAGTAGAGAGAGAAATGTTAAAAGTATGAAAAATTTAGGAGAAATTTTTTGAAAAATTCTTTTTAAGTTCCAAAGAAAACAATACATATATGTCTAAACGTGAGTTTTTAGACCTCCACTAACAACAATTATTTAGTTTGGAGAAAGCTCCAATTCTTGGGTGTTTCCTTTTGGCTCACAAGTCTTTTCTTATTAAAAAAAAAGGCCATTCAAAATCTAGCATGGAATCACGAAATTTGACTGGAATCAAGCATTAATTTTCATCTTATTGACCAACTATATATTTAGCAAAAATTCTAACAGTAGGGACAATCCGCAGGGATAACGCGTTTGGCCTCATTTTAGATCTCGAAAAAATCTAGAAAAATATCCATAAATTTTTGAATATTATTTCATGGGGCCCTGTAAAAAATCAGCTCCAGCGGATAATGATAAGTATTACTTTTGGATAAGTAGGGGCGAAATTGGATATTTTTCTAGATTTTTTTGGGATCCAAAATAAGGCCAAACGCATTGTCCCTGCGGATTGTCCCTGCTCATAGCAGAACTGTATATTTAGAACGTTGGCCCTACTCATTTGGTTACAACAATCATAAGTATTTTATTATTCCCTCCGTCCCTTTTTTATAGTCTGGTATTCCATTTTGGGCTGTCCCTTAATAAGTGTCCATTTTGTAAAGTTAGTGGATAAAAGTTGGTGCATTGTCTATTTTGTTCCTAAAAGTAGATTCCATTTTGAAAAGTTAGTGAGTAAAAGTGTAATGATGATGGGTAAGTAGAGGAAGTGGAGGAAAAAGTTGATGTGAAAGGTATAATGATGATGTCTTTTTAATAAGTTGAAATTACGAAGTATGACACTTAAAAAGGGACGGAGGGAGTAGAATAGAAAAGGTGCTGTATCAATTTCTTGTTTTTCTTGGTTAGACGCACTTTCATGTTTTTTACTCATTATATTATAAGCTTTTCGTTTTGGGAAAAAAAAAATTGATACTTTACTTGATTAGACACACTCAAATTCGAGTAAAATTACGTCAAGGGTTTAATTTGAGCAAGAAGCGATTTTTTGCCAAGCGATTGGAAACTTACAATAACATATACATCAACAGAATTAAAGTTTGGTAATTAACCGATTTTGTGTTTAATTAGTCAACATTTTGAAGTTTTTTTTTCCCCATAACTTCTAATTTTTAAATTTTTTTTCATCGAGATGAACCAGTAATCTACGAAACTTTCACATAAAAATAACAATAGTTCAAAAAAGATGGAGATAATACGAAAAATAGTCCAATGATTAAGTTAGGCCAAACAGCTAAGTAAAATTTTGAAGTAATATTCAGTTTGAAACAAATTAATGGATTCGTTAGAGAGAGATTTTGATGTGCTTTTACCTGATTAAAATTGGACATAAGAGTTGGAGCAAGGAACTAGTAATGCCCTAACTCACCTTTTATTTTCTCAACAATACACTATGGGAGGAAAACTTTTCACACATCTATACTACATATTATAAGAATATAGTTATCTAAAATAAAACGAAACTCTCTCATTAACTCTAGCTCTCTCTTACATGGAATTTTCTCATTTTCTCAAATTTTTTATTCATTATTCTATACTTTTATAAAATGTAATATATGGAGTACTTTATTTTTGCTTGAAAAAGAAACTAAGCTCAATAAATAACATAATAAATACTCCTTAATAATACCTATCTCTTTTCTTCATTTCTTTATTTTTTTATTGTTGTGGAATTTTCTTAATTATTTTGCGAGAAAAATGGAATAAATTCCATGAGTTATACGCGTCGTTCCATTGATGAACAGAATAACAAGGAAAAAAAGTTCTCATTGATTTTTTTTCTGTCCCCTTACATCGAACGGACAAAACGCTGATACTATACACTTTGTACAGTAGTGTACTACTAGCTAGCCATTGCATTACACAAAATCCGAAATGATGAATCCAAGTTGATAATGTCGAAAGAAAGAGAGATTGGTTGGTGATCTGCCGAACAAGTCAAGATATCATTGGACAATAAGATCGATCCCAAAAGATGTATATTAGCTCCTCCATATGCACAAGCTAGCAAGTCTGTGTGTGTGTGAATACCAATACAAACATGCATGCTGGCCAGCCTAACCCTTTTGAAACAGCTTTGAGCAAAAAAGAAAACAATCAAGATCCGGGAAAAAAATTTCAAACCCACAAACAAAGACCCTTTTGGAGGGAGAGAATATATTCTTTTTTCCACAAAAGCGTCCCAGCTTTAGGGCACCACGCTTTAACTTGCCTTCACACAAAAAAAAACACCACACCACCCCCTCCACAAATCTACTGTTCATCCGGGTCAGTTTGTGCGTATTTCGACTAACTCCAGAGTTTTGAAGTTAATGTTCAAATGATTTTTTCGGATTAACTTTTTGACCTCCGTGAAATTCAATCGATCGATCATGCAAACTCACGAAGAACAAGCGTTTATTTATTTTTTTCCACTTGGCCAAACCCGTTAGGTTCATATATTCCACTTTCTTTCACCCCACCCCACCCCACCCCACCCACTTTCATTTTCTCCTGTGGAAACGTGCCCTCTCCCTTTGCATGCGGGAATATAAAGATTAACATCTTCCTCCTCCTCCACTCTGTATATGCGTGCACCACAATTTTGCTACTGCACTCACTCTCTCTCTCTCTCTCTCTCTCTCTCTCTATAAATATATATATCTATGCAGCTTAAGAGTTGAGATCGATATTGTTGCAGTAGAGCATATTGCTTTAAGTTTGATCTTCACTTCTCTCACAAGATGAGTATTTTTGCACTTAAATCTGCAACAATATCATCAATACCGAGAGCTGCTATGCAACGTAAGCCGGTATCGAGGCTTATAGTGATCTCCTCTCTATGTGATGCGAATGCGATGGGAGCAGGCTCTTCATCAAGTTATTCACTGGTGAATTTGGAGTCCTGTCTATCCGAAAGCCAAGCGCCATGAGATCGATCGATCGATCAATGGAGGTCGTGGTGGATATGCGAAAGGGGGAATCAAGCGGTCCTGGTCCGATCACTTTATCGTGTTATCGAGTAATTTCTATGTATGTGGAAACTTTTTTCTTCTTCTTCTTCTTCTTCTTCATTTCGGAGTACTCTTGGACGTTTAATTTTGTTTGTAGCTCGTGACAATTTGTTCGTTTTGTTTTCATGGGAAATTCATGTTTCGAATTTGAGGATATACAGTGTGTTTTTCATGTACCAGATCGAGTAGCGTTTATGTAATTTTGCAGAAAATAAGGTAGTTTTACAGGCGTAATTATAGTATGTAGTAGTGTTGTTTGTTGATATATTAATGGCTTCTTAATTTAAGACGAGAAGTATCCTAGAGCCAAACACAGTTTTTTTTATTTTAAATAATTGAATATCCAGACCAGTTTGTGCACACTTCGATTAATTTTGAAAACTAAAAGTTAACTACCGACAAACGTACGGTGCAAACCTTCTAGTAAACCAAATTAAAAGACATGCTTATTGAGCTGACGAGGAATTTAAAGATCGGCTGCGTCCATATCTTAGTCCACTGATCTCCTTGATGTCCAGATCGGCTGCGTCCATATCCTAGTCCACTGATCTCCTCGATTTTACGTTACTAATAATACATCAGTTTTCATTGATCATAAGGTAACAACTTTGATGCGAAATAAAGCAGCTTGTTATTGGAGGTTGGTTGGTCATGAGTCTGCTTCTTCACTCTTCAATAACTTTGCAATACCTCAGTCATTGTTTACGACAATCATTTTTCATGAATTAGAATTCATTTATAAGTAAATTGATTGGCATATTATGGGTTGTTCACTATATTGATGATCAAACCGCTCACCTAACTCTATAGGGAAAGTGAGGATTTGATTCTCGTTAGAACTGCGAGTTCTTGATGTGATGGTTAATTGATACTCTTTAACTATCCCCACTAGTACTATGCGTTTAGTGGTACTTGTTCTCCATCTTCTCAAGAGTAGACTAGATATCTATACATCGAGCGGAAAAAAAAACCCACCAAAATTCAAGTGACATGATAAATGATTCTCTCAGTCACACATATAAGGGCTAGCTATAACCCTACAGTTGCTTGACACAATTCATGCCATTAATTATGGGTGGATCTGACTTAACTTCTCCAACGCAATGATTCAACTCAACGACATGTGTTATAGAGTACCTACGTATTGAAATTGAATGACTAAACACGTTCTCTTAAATAAAAGATCGATGCCATGCTATGTGGGGTCACTAGTCTTTGTCTCCTAGGCACCTAACAGAAGTAAATGATGATGATAATATGTCTTTGTTGAATAATATGTCGCTAAGTAAATAGTTGAGATTATCACTTAGGCAAGGCCACGTGGTACGTACTATGAAAATGTTGAATAATCATTCGAATTGAATGGCATCAAAATACTGTCGAACCGCAGACTTCAACTAAGTCTTTTATGGCATTTGATATCGCACTCGCATGTCTGTTTTTAGAGTGGTCGCATGGAGTGTCATTGTTTAACAAAATTCATAGGGGCACTTCAGGCCCAACAATATTGTATAACCAAATCTATAGGGGCACTCCGGGCCCAACAATCCTCCCCTCACGATTACGCTCCCGCGACTCGAATCCATGACTTCTTGGCTCTGATATCATTTGTCGGACCGCTTTTCTACCATCTTTCCTAAAACCAATTGGTGTTAGCGAAGGTCTCAATTAAGTCTTTTATGACATTCGACATCGCACCCGCAGATCTATTTTTGGAGTGATTGCAGAGAGTAGCATTGTGTAATCAAATCCATGAGAGCACTCCGAGCTAAACAAATACAAATCAAATGCGTAGTTAAGCCACATGCAACAAAGCCCTAAAGTCAAAGGACAAATTAATCTAGAAGGCCGGGCAGAGGCGACCATAAGTATCGGGAAAAATAACCTAATCTATATATCTACGGATGGGATAAGTTTATCCCTATAGTTGGATGGTGGTTTTTTTTTATTTTTTAGATTACCTAAACTGATCTGTATATATCAGCAGGAAAGAACAGTTAAAGCTGTTTGTCGCAAGAGATAGACCTTCATCAAGGTGAAGAATTTTTTAAAAAAAAAGTTGTATAGTACTCATCTCAATAAAATCATTATTTCTATTCACGTAAATAAGAATCCTTGTTTATGGGACTCCGGCCAGCTGCTTGTGGAATGTGAGTAACATGGAGCATTTATGGGATGGCCAGTATTAATCTACTACTAAATACCATCTTCAATAAGTTGACATCATACTATGACTGTTTTTGAATAAACACTTTTCCTCTCTCCCTTTTCTTTTTTTTGGATAAATTAAGATTTTATTACCAAACAGAGGATCGAGTTACCCCCTGAACACAACATACAAACAAGAAAAGAGAAAAGGGTTAGGAACAAGCTCCCTCCCCTAACAACATATGAACTAGCTAGAACAACTTTAGACTAGAAATTAAACACCCTACTAACAAAAAAAAACGAAAAAGAACAGAGAACGACACATGAAATGTTCCAAATTAACCGATCGCTTCATCCGCCACGAGCTCAAGCAATTTCTCAAATCAGCAATTACTCTCTGAAGGACCTCATCTGAATTTGCCTGTTTCCCTTGAAACACCCTGAAGTTTCGCTCCCGCCATAAGTGGTACAAGGTAGCTGCAAGAGAGAGTTTGAAAAGAGCATGAAAAATACCCTCACCCCCTTTGTTGGATACTGCCCAATCCATCCCCTTTAATTGTTCGTTCCCTTTTCTTGTTCTTGCATAGGTTTGTTGACTGAAGGAGTTTAGTGTTGTGCCTAGTGATCTATAGACATAATATTAATTCCCCCTAATAGGAGTCCAGAGTAGTCCTGTATCTTCTAATACGTACTAATTAACATGGTTAATTAGCTTTCATTATTTTAATCATTCATGCATGTCTTTATTCTGTTTTGTAGTTTAATGATGAGATGCCATATACTAAAAGGGGCTGTTTGGGGCACTGTAATCAAGGAATGTTTGGTGCTATGGAAGCACCATTGCCCCACTAACAAAAAGATAACATGTGGTAGGAAAGTTATGCCCCCCTCATTTTTTTTCTTCTGTTTTTCTAACTTCAAACTTTGACAGTATTTTGTTCATAAAAGAAGTATTATAATTCAGCATCTGTACCAATTTACATACATCTTGATTAATCTTTAAATGTTAAAGTTAATGACTGTACAAATCTCTAATGACACTCGATGAATTTTGGCTAATACTGAAAGTCAAATATGAGAGCTTAGATATATGGATAAATTTCTTAATTATTATTAATTTGCTCTTGCTCCCTTAATTTGGGGTGCCATACAAAAGAATAATTGTTCACCATTTTATAGTATTGAAAATATCATTTGATTCGACATTATTCATAGAATCAACCATCGCGAATTATAGACCCTACTTATTGCGATAGAATCTGGTTTTGCTTATTGGGGTGCCGAAATTTAAAAGTTAAAACCATGAAAAATAAACTAACAAAAACAAATTATAATTTCACAGAAAATAGTACTCCGTAAGTAGTACTCGCGAAACTGTTTTACTTATATAGATAGACACACAGATGACAAAATAAGAAGTTTTGAATATATAACTCAACCAAATCAAAATAGAACTCGATGTTCCTTCTTTCCATGACTGTTTCTACCTCTCCCAATATTTTGGAAGCCAATTTTTCAATCTCTTTGACTCTTGTCCTCAAATGTTAGGAGTTAGGGTTCTGTGTTTTGGTTAGGGTGGGCCGGCCCAGGTTTGGGCCGGATTTAGGCGTTTGGGCTTTTTTGATTTATTTGGGTGCTGGGTTATGCTGTATTGTCTTATTTTATTGTGATTCCTGGTAGACCTTTAGGTATTTTGAGCAATGTTTGCTCTTGTGGTGTATTTTCCAACTCTTTGTTGGATTCCCTCCCCCTTTTCCCATGTTTTAATAAAATTTCATCTTTTGCCGATTAAAAAAAAAAAAATGTTAGGAGTTCATTTAGTGTTTTTAATATAGAAGTAAAAGAGAACAAAACCCCCCAACTTATTTGTGTTAGACCACAAAGAATATCCGGTCCATTAATAAAATGACTCCAGTGTTGAAGTATATACTCCGTAGTTTATCCAGTGGGGTAAATAGCAAAACAAGTGGTGCCTCTACTCTGTAGATCCGCCAATACTGCCTATGTAACATATGATGGAATTATGTAAGGTGTGTGTTATGTCATACATTCAGTACCCAAATATATATGATTCATGAATGCAAAAATCCACTCTCTATTGATCCGTCTTAATATTGTTTGTCCATTTTGAAGAATCCAACTTAATAAGAAAACACAACCATTGAAATTTTCAACTTTCCAAGAAGTGCCGGCCCCGGCCCATTCAAATTAGACTTCGTCATTTCAATTATTGAATCAAGGGTAAAAGACGAAACTCGTAAAACTTGTGTACTTCGATTTTTCAAAATGAACAGAAAAAATTGGGCAATGATTTTGGCACTCTACTTTTTGATAATCACACTCTACTATTTGTTTAGTGTCCTTTCTATGTGTATTTTGAACACTAAAAAATAAATATTGGAGTGTGGTTTTTAAAAAAAATGAAGTGTCAAAATTAATTATCCAAAAAATTTGGGATATCAAAAAGTCAAAGGGACGGACAAAATGGGCTTCAATAGTCTGGAAGCCCAGCAATGGTAGTGATCACCGGAACTGGGCTCGAATCAGTCCATTCAAGCCCATTGGGCTATAATGCACTCCGTGTTTTAAATCTTAGTTGAATTACGACCACGTAAATGCAAAAATCACAGTAAAAAAAATCTTTATAGCTTTAAGGGAAAATGACGGTTCAGGACGTGTTTTGATAATTAATACCCGCTAAGGATATTTTGTTTATTAACAAATGTTCTTAGCATGTCTTTAAAAGGTATTAATTATCAAAATACGTCATTGGCCGTCATTTTCCCTAGCTTTAATGAAATGGACCTCGAGGGTCCAGTAATAATTAATAATTGTAATTTTTCATATATCGTCACTTGGGGCTTAAAAAAAAGTAAAAAAAGTAGAACTTAGTTAACTGTTACAGTAGTTAAATTCGGTCAGCGAATATAAAATAATATCGACAAAATCTTAATTTCGTCGATGAAGTGGGCGCGTGGGACCCAAAAAAATAAATAAAGCAATATTATACAAATCGTCATTTGTAAACTTCAAAAAAAAAATTAATTTCATTAATTATGAGTTGGAATCCGACCCACATAAATAGTAGAAAATACCATTAAAAAAGCCTAAAAGTATTAATGAAATGGGCCCTGTGGGACCATTATGCAGTTAATTATAAGATCTTTGTAAATGAATCGAAGGTGATGTCGAAGGTATTATCTTGAATGTTATGGGGTGATCAATACAAATGACTTAGGCCCTGCTCTTGAAAGGGAAATAAGTACTTATTTTATAAGAAAGTAATTTCAAATTCAAAAATCATATGTTTATGCAAATATTGTTTCTATCAATATGAATCTTATTTGATAGATCTCATTGAGATCTTTTATACAGTGCAAAAAAAATTAAAAAATTATTTTTTATTTACATTATTTTTTGAGTTTAAACATATAAAATAAACACTTATTTTTTAAAAAATTGTTTTGAAATGAGGCCTTAGGAGATCGACATGCACCTACGATAATTAGTTCTGGATAATACTACAAATTTAAACTAATTTTCCATTTTGCGGGTACTTTAATAATTGCCAATGATTAAATTTAATAGTAGCATGTGATGATTGGCTATTTAACACGCCTCTAGCACCTGCCCGAGACGAGTATAAGCATCCAGGTTTTGAACCTATTTATTTTTGAGTTTTTCACATAAGTTTTGTCAACATAGCGGTCAAACCAACAAATATACAAACCGCGAAGAACAATCAAGTACAAACAAACATAAAACGGACACAAATTTTTATGTTTTCTAATCAATATAACACGTGTTGATCTAAAGAAGTGTTTGTCTCATTTAAAAATTCCAACCTAATTGTTTTATTTCCCTCATGGGTTTCAATTTCTTCATTTCCCTCTTCCATTGTCGTCCCAAAAACTTCCTCCTCTTTTTCCTTTTTGCCTTTGGCTAAAGTCCCACCCAAAATCTTTTCAATGTCTTGGTCTTATGCCCTTTTTCTAGGTGTAACGCACCCTCCGCAGCCCACATAATATTCCCTCCTTCACACCAAAGTAACCTTTGTCCGACGTGTTCCTTAATCGGCTCGCCTTTGTTTAGGTTGTCCATTTTTGGACTTCTACTTTTCATGAGTCTTTTTCAGCCACTTGTTTTACTTATTCTTATACAAGTTGCCACACCACACAACTTTTTCATTTCCATATAAAATAACCGGTTGTCTGAATCCCTATGTACACGTACCTCAATTAATTTTAAAGTCATGAAGTTAACGAGTTGGCAAATTAAACTTCTGATAATCCAAAAGTTATCTTTTAGTTGGCGGTGAAAGCTAATCAAACCTGCAAATTTGAGAGAGTAATTAAAACATTTATTTGCTGTCATGCTCCCACCACAACAACCCTTGGATTTATCCCACAACTTTTCCTAATCAACTTACCAAATGCTTTTCGCCTTTCCTATGTTTAACATTCCCTTTATTTATGGTGCATGTCGGTTGATGACTCAAAGGTTAGCTAGTTTTGACTTTGTAACTGTGGAACTGACTTGACTTTGTACATGTGTGGAAATAATTTATTCCGTTCCGCTAAATAAGTTAAATGGCTTTTTTTTTGGTCTTTATTCAAATTTTTTTCGTATTTGTTAGTTTTTCGTCAATTTTTTGAGGATTAATGCTTTGTCGTGATGAAAGGAATCTAAAAAGTAAAAAATTACGATCGAAACCTAATTTTTTAAATAAAGACAAAAATAAGCCAATAAACCAATTTTTTCGTCTTTATTAAAAAAATGGATTTCAATCGTAATTTTTTTATTTTTAGATTCCTCTCGTCATGAAAAAGCAATAATCTCCAAAAAAATTAACAGAAAACTAATAAATGGGAAAAAAATTTGAATAAGGACAAAAAAAAAACCTAGTGGCTTATTTAAACTCTCTGCCATTTTCAAACTGGAAACGTAATGTACAAATTTGCATATTTTTGAGGGTTTCATTGTGACATGACAAGTGAAACTGGGATCATGAACACTAAAAAAAAAAAAAAAATGGGAGTGAATGAGATTTGCAAAAAAAATTGTTGAAGTGAATACATTAACAGGGATATGAGAAATAAGGACAATGATTTTCGCACTCCATAAATAAAATCAATTCCCAATAAAAATTACTGTATAAGTATCAGTGTAAAAAATCAGATGAGGATTCGCCCATCCTTGAAGAACCAATGATCTTAATTTTTTCATAATTTCATGCATAAGCACCACAGGAAGGGTGAACAATCTAAGTGGGAATAATTTAAGCATGAAATCACCATGAAAAAAATAATGAACAGCCTAAACGCTCATATTTTCTGTTTTGAACATAGAAAAGTGTCGTTAAAATAACAAAACATTGAAAAAAAAAAAATTAAGATCCTGGCTAGTCTATTCAATTAATCCGAGCACCAACTTTAATATCAACTCATCCAATACATAGTTTTTATATTTGCAGAGTGATCACATCATTAATACGCAAGTCCTATTTTTCTGATCATGCTTGGAGAACTTTAAATTTGTTTTTCTAACTATTGAAAATAAATATTGGGATATTAATTGGGTAATTGTTTTTCCAAAAATAAACCTCTTAAATATAACTTCTTTGGTTCATTGTGACTTAAATTTCTAAAACTACCGTTGAATATTTCATGTAAGAGTGTTGTGCTAAAATTATTGTGCCGTAATTTGCTCGCCATCTGCTAAATAATTAATCAATAAAAGATTTGGAATCTTTGATTTTGTTCTACTGATATGACTTAGCCCTATTATTTCCCACAAGAAGCAGAGGAAAAGAACTGTCGACATAAATTATTTACCTTGAAAATCATATTAATGTTGCCATTAATTACTACTGTGTTTTTGTTAATCCTACCTCATATGGACTGCAAATCCAAATAGGCAACCTGATGTTAAACTGCTTTGTAAAAGCTTGGAAAAGAATTGACCTATGTTTAGGCCACAATAGTATATATTGTAACAACTGTCTCAAATTTGAGTCCCCAATTAAGTTTCGGTACAACACGACCAGTCAGGTTAGTTACTTGTGTTTATCAGTCACCGTCCAAAATGAAATTCTCCCCATGCCCGCTTTGATCTCTAAACATCTAGGCATATTGAAATTTGTGTACTACTATACTAACTACTAAGAATTTTGTAAAAATATGTTCATTTACTAGGTGTATCTTTTTCTTACACTCTCAATCTATCTGTGCTCACCTGGTCCTCCCCTCTAAACAACTTTCCTAAAAGGTCTCACTGAAAAGGAAAAGGAATAAACCACTTGTTCGCCGTTGAGTACTGGGGAAGTCTAAACTCCAACAACACCGAAAAAGAAGAACCCTACTTCTATGGGAACCAACCAAAATGTGCAGGTGCACAAATCAGATCGTGAGGTCTACTCTAGGTCTCACATGGATAATTAGAATCGTTTTAATAATTTTAAAATTTCTTTTCAAAAGATATTAATTAATTTAACTGAATAAGTGTAGGTGCTTGATCCAATTTTTTAATTTTTTTTATTTAGATTGCAATATTAGGAACATAATCTTAAAACACTACGGATACAACTGCGTTTAAAACAGTTCGATGCACATGGTTTCACTTAAATTGGACGACTCTGAATACAATTGTGTCTGAAAATTGTGTTTCTAAACTTTTTGAATTATTAATGAGAATTGATAATGTCAAAACTCAATTATGGGCAGTTCATTTAGGAGAGTGATTTTGCCACTCTCTTCTTTGTTAATTTTATTCCTCTTTGTATCTTTATTGATAATTTATTTTGTGAGAAAAGGAAAATGAAGGGGAGTCCCAAAATCAATTCCCTTCATTTTTAACCAAAACAAAGAAATTTTTTCTGGGCAGTTCATTTATGCTCAATTATGGCGGTGAGCGAGTGTGACTAGGAAAGAGTTGGGGGTGACCCAATTTGTTCTTTGTCGTTTTCTCTACGTGTCGGCCATCCATCAACTTAAGGCTCTTGTTTGTCAGGGAACAGCCTTTTTCTCCAATGTCAGACCCATATTATACTGATATACCCCATGTATATATACACACCAACAAATTATATACCACACACATTCCATATCATCATCATCAGCTGATATCAAGGGTCTCTCTCTCTCTCTCTCTCTCTCTCTTTCTCTCTCTGAAAGGAAACCCGACGACCAGAGAAAGATTGAAGTTAGAAATGGAGGTGGACTTGTGGGCTTCAAGGGTTCAATCAGCTAAGCACCTCTCTGCCCTCCAAGCTGCTCGTCTCAACCACCACTCAGGTCTACTACATATCACAACATTTCATCACACACGTGCACACACACCCACCCACCCACCCCTATTTCTTGCAATTTCTTTAGCCTATTGGTTTTTTGTGTTGTGAGACCAACTATTATATTTGTGAACCAGTATTTATTACTTGTATTTGTGAAGTAACTGTATTTATGTACTAAAGGGTCTGTTTTCCTGATAAAAAAGAGAAAAAGGGTCTATTTAGATCATGAGGAAAGGAAGAGAAAAATGTTAGTAAGAAAGAAAGTGAGGAAGAAAATATAGAGAAAAATTTACTGTGCTTAATATTTTTTTGTTAATTTCTTCTCGATTTGAGGACGGGAAGAGAGAATTTGGTAGTTTTCCCTTCTCTTCTGGTAGATTTCACAACCTGGGTTTGAAGATTTCCGGGTAAAATCTTATTGGTGTTGTGGGTTCGATACAAACCAATACATAATCGCACGAAGAATAATCAAGCACGAAAGAAAGCAGGACAAATTTTTTACATGATCTCCAATTGGGTAATTGGGTATGCAGTTAAAAGAAAAGAAAAGAAAAGATACAGATTACAAGCGAATAGCACATTATACAGCCGAGGTTTTGTATCACTAATTACCGTAATTGTTGTTATAACTATTTAGGTTGAACCCGGTTTAGTCAACAAAGTGGTAAACTAAGTCCGAGTCAGACTTCGGTTTCGGTTTTGGACCTGTATTGCCTTGTTTGATTGTTGATTTCTGATGTGTATTTTGGGTATCAATTCTCATTGAGTAACCCAACTGTTATTTAGTGTTACAAGTTACAACACACCGACTCAAAGTTTGATCTTGTCTTTTGTTTTGTTCTTACTGTTTCACTTGTGAATTGTCAGTGACTATGAAATGAGACATTTTTGTCTTGATAGAGTGGGGAATTTATGGTGTCAGTTCTGACTTCACACTTGAGTTTGCTTTTCTGCCTACCATTTAGCGGCCTAAAGTTTATTGTGGCTTAGGCGAAACACCACAAGGGCCTATTCTATTGGGGGGTGTCAGGTGTGTGTGGGTGGGGGCCCTGGGGGGGCCCCCTTTACAAGAAGCAATTTTTTGGTGGGCCTTAGGCAATAGACTAGGACCTAGTTTGCCAAATAGTTGAGCCCTCTCGGGCTGGCTTGACTTGTAATATGCTATGTTATAGCTCTTCTTTTAGGAACATTGCTCTTCTGTATGACTGTTATGTGATTCGTATAGGTTACAAATCTTATATATTCACATCTATCTCAGACTGTTTCTTGTTTGAAACAGATAATCATTTGAACATGGATGGTTCAGAAGGGGAGGACGACTCGAGAGCTTACTTTCCGTGTCCTTTTTGTTATGTGGAGATTGAGCTTCACGGTCTGTGCAGTCATTTGCAGGAAGAGCACTGCTTTGACTTAAAAAATGCGGTACTGTATTTATTTGCGTTTGACTACTCTTAACTTTGTAGTTTCAGTCTTTTGTTTTGTTTTCAACTCATGGTATTGGTTATTATTTGTTGTTTTACATCCAGCACAGACAAAACACCAGTCATTGTGCCAGTCATATCTTTGCTGCATCTAGAGGAAGATATGATTGGCTCACATTTCGGCGCACAAAACATATCATTCAACTTTTTTGAATCTGATGATTTTAATCACTTTGGTGTTTTTGTTTCAGGTTTGTCCTTTATGTGCTGCAAATCTAGGGAAAGACCCAATTGGGCATTTTACGGTGCAGCATTCTCATTCAGTGAAGGTGTTATTAACAAAACTTTGATCTTTGAATTCTACAAAAATTTCAACGCTGTCTTTAACAATGATATGTTATTTGCAGAGGAGGAAAAAGACTCAAAAGCCGGGCTTTTGGAGTAATAGTTCCACAATGATGGGAAAGGACTTCCGAGAACTAAGTTCATTTCTTGGTTCAAGTTCAATAAGTGGGAGAGAAAATGTGCATGACTCTGCTCCTGATCCGCTCCTCTCAACGTTTATATGTAATGTACCCTTTTCAGACCCTAAATGTAACCAAGAAGATGGATGTGCTAGTACTACTGCTGCCTCAACCACTTCTGATGTGCCAAGGTACTTTTCTTCTGAACCAATGTAACTTCTCTCATTAGTGTAAGTATTGCTAAGTAGTTGGTGATGTACTATGTTACATGCTACCATTTACGGCATGAAATGTTATAAAGAACCTTGTAAACACCACTAAATGGATAATATGAAGATATGTTTTGGTGTTATAAATATTCCGAAGTGTCTCGGTGTGCTGGACATGGGAGTTAGACGAATCCTACACTTGGACAGTACCCACGTGTGAAGACAATATCCGAGTCCATCCAACATAGCTCATGTGCTATTAACTACGGAAGAACTAAAGCTTGAAACTAGTGTTTGTCAAAAGTTGCTGGTATAGGTGTTCATGGATTTAGAGAAATTATATTGAACCGAGAACCATGAAGCCAAGATAGGGAAGGTCATCATGAATTGATTATAGTTGTTAACACATGACTGGCAAAGCTAGTAAATGTCTTCTAGGAAGAGAGTTGAATTATCAGTTTAGAAAAACCATATGGATCACATAACTTGTCACTGAGAAGACTTGAGGACTCTAGGCATGAATGAGTATGTTGTCATTTGTCAGAATTTTGAGCCACTATTTTGTAATTAGTGTATAGTTGTGTTACAGGATAGATTTAGCCTAGGTTGGATCATTTTTTTTGTTTTGTAATTTCTGAAAAGGTGGAGTTTATTGGTCTTCTGGCTTTACTTTGTTAATTTGAGGTTATTTGAGGCTATCCTTATATCCCCTTGACACTATCTCGCACTTACCAGTCCTAAAAATGAAAAAAGAAAATTTAATGTACTTCTGATGACTTTGGACAGCTCTCATTTGAGAGTCAAGCTCTGGTCGAAGGTTATAACAATAAGAAATAAAGATACTGATTAAAAAGTGGAAACTTTATAAATGTGGTATTTGAAGAATTTCATACTGAAAAGAACGTAGCAACCTTGAATGTTTGCTGACGATGTGATGCGTACTAACCGAACTTAGAGAACTTTTATGCAATGGTTTGTCTGCTGAAATCCGAGCAAAGTATCTACTTTCATGTTCGTAAAGTAACTTTTAGCTGTGATTTTTCTTAAAAATGCATTGTTGTCTCTACTTTTGGCATGAAGATGTACAAAGTTTTTCTGGTATTTAGTGTTTCTACAGAAGAAGTATGGTATATAACAAATTGTAAAAGTCCCACAGAAAGTCTGTTATTAGTGGTGCTTATTGGAGAGTGTAGCTGTGATAAGAACATTATGTTGGAGCAATATCAATACAAGTACAATAAGCTAGGAAACCAAAACAATTGACTGGCACAAATTGTAGATAGAAGAAGGAAAAATCCTTTGTAGTGGTGTGGCCAAGTGCAAAATGAACTGAATTGGACCAGGTTGAAAGTGTACATACTAAACACACCGTGATCTCAACATTGAAGATATTTCTTTGCCTTTAATCGTATTTTATGGTAACTTGCACCTGATCTCAACATTGAAGATATTTTTTGTGCCTTTTATCGTATTTTATGGTAACTCGCACCTACAACATCATCTTTGTATCTCTAGAGGATGTGACAATGCTACAAGGCACATCTCGCAGTCGCTCTCCTTAACACAATATTCACCCTTACAAATCCAATGAAATTTATGTTCACTATGTTGCTAGCAAATCGCCTCTAGGAACCTCAAGCCCAGAATTCTGATTGAATTCGGCCCTTCCAATTTAGATTGAATTCTGGGCTTCATTGTATCTTGGAGGCTATTTGCCAGCAACTTGGCACACACCAATTTCGTAGGAATTTGTAGGGGCAAATATTGTCTTATCGGAAGCGATTGTCTAACGCCCCTTCACGCGCAGTCTCATCTTCTTCTACAGATTCTAAACAAACAACCTTTGCCCTAAGCTATGTGCTTGTTCATACTATATAATACTGTTCCTAACATTCCTCCAGGCTCCAATTAGGCTAACAAGGCTGTGACTATGGATTACCTGTCCTTAACCTGATTCAAGGCAGCATTTAAAAAAAAAAAAAAAAAAACCTGATTCAAGGCAGCTGTATATTGTTATTCATTTTCTAGTAACTGCTGAAGGATATGAATATCTGTTACTCCTCTGTAAATTTTATTTTGACAGAATGATTCCTGCATCTTATTTGATGAATATCTTAGTTTGCCCCTGGCTTATGCCCCACACTTTGTCACCCCATTCCTTTAGAAGATTGACTTGGATGGCTGGAAAGCTTGAACAAATAGTCTTTAGGTCACAGCCCACCCCACCAAGTTTTCATTCAGTACGTGGCAAACGTGGAAGAGATTTTATTGCCTGTGTGGCAACATACCATAAGTTCCTTGAAGCCTATATTTGGATGCCCCTAATCTAGAAAGACTAGAAATAGTAATGGGATTCTGGATTCTAGAAACTAAATAGTCATTTGTCTCCTGCTTGATCTAGTCCAATTCCAATGTTTGAATTAACTGAATTGTTTTTTTTTTTGGGTGTGTGTGTGTGGTGGATTTCGATATTCTCTTACTAGTTTCCTCAAGAAGAGAGATTAAATGGAAGGAAAAGAATGTCTCTGTCTACCCTCTGCAGTCTTGGTTCTTTGGTTATAAAGAGTAACATTTTTTAGCGAAGAGGCTATGGGGCTCCTGCCCCAACTCCATTTTGTAGGAGAGTCAGAAGAAGCTTTCCGTCTGAGTCGTCTGACCCTACGGGCTGGACTTACAAGACGATTGTTGTTGCCTGAATCTCAGGACTGTTACAGATGCTGTAGGAGTCTGCTACAGTAATGCTTAAAAGATTAGGACTTCTGACCGGAGCAAAATATACTTATTAAGAAGGCTTCATTGCATCTTATGAATACTACGATTTCGACGTTCTTTTATTTTATTTTCCCTTTCTGATTGGTCTGAGAATGTAAGGTTACATGGAGCATGGAATTCGATGCATCAAATTTCTTGCGATGGTGATTCTGGTTTGGATAGATTGCCAAGAATAACTTCCTATCCTGATCCCCTCCAACATTGGATTGCGGAGATCTGGATTCACATTCTTATCCTCCTAGATTCCTATCATCTAACTCGATTCCAAGGAGTAAATTTTAGTGATACGAGGTTGCAAAAGGATGAAATGGTAAAACAAGAATGAACTAACGCATAAAAAATGCAATGGCAGAGATGATGATACCACCTTTTTCTATTTGTGCAGTACTGTGGCAGTTAAGCCGGATGAGTTTCGAGAAGAGGAATATGAAGAGAAAATGCAGAGAGCTGAATTCTTTCAACAATTGGTCCTCTCAACCATTTTCTAGGAGCTGAACCACAACTTTCTGGATTTAGAGGTTGGTTGCTAACTCAGAGGATGATACTTTTGCCCCGATGGATTATTAGCTAGTACTTTCTGCAAAAGAACTCCAGAAAGTATCCTTGTTGAGTACTAGTAGTGGCCAAGTATAGGCTATAGGCATACCTGCCATTCTTCCACTATATGCCTGTTCGTTGCCACGAATAGCCACTACGTATATCTGTGATCAGCCAATTTGTCTGCAGATCGGGTTATGTATCTAATATATGTATTTATCTTGAAGGAACTGTAACGAACCTTTTCAAGTAATTAGTATTGGATCACAGCAGTTAAAACTTGTGCCCATTGGTGTGCGTGTGTGTGCGTGCGCGCGCCTCTCAGATGGTAATATCATGCAAGCTGACTGAAATGTTGGATATAACACTCTTCCGGTTTAGCAAGTGCGCATATGTTATACGCACAGTTTCAGGGACCATTCCCAAAATCCACAATTCTAGGACACTATCAGATCTAGCAGCAACCTGTGCGATGCACTGGGTTTACAATGTAATTCTGTGTCATTGACGACATAGACAAACCCAGTAAGAGCTCAATTCTTAGCTACATTTTTGCAAGTTCGTAATGCTCTCGCTCTATTTTTTTCAAGGTTATGATTCGATTTAACAGAATGACACTAGAATGGAGCCATTTCGATGGAATGCCAATTCGAAGGGGTTCTTCAATAGAAGTATTAGCAAATTTGGCCATCCGTCCATCACTGTTAAGCTTAACGAAAAGGGTAATCAGTGGATGGATACGTGGATTCAGATCCTCTATGGAGGATTTCTCTCCATTGTTAGAGTGGATCCACCACATAATAGAGGAGGGAATTGGACCGCTCCTTGATCGTATAGGAGGCTTCGTTTTTCAATCTCCCTGCCAAAAAGGGCCACTTTCAATCGAAGTCGCATGATAGGCCTTTTTGCTCCCACTCTGGAGTTGCGAGTTTGTCCTATTTCTTGCTAAATTCGTAGGAAAAATTTAAAAAAAGCTTCTGAACTTTCAAGAATTATAAAAAAAACACCTAGACTAACTAATGACAAAAAGACACCTGAACTTACTATTCCGTCAAAAATGCTACTGGTACAGTGGCTGCTGTACAGCAGCCGCGTACAGACCCCTTTTGCGTCCGTCTCGGGTTCCGCAAAGATGATCGGAGCCGCTCATTTTGTTCAAAATATCTCATTTAAGGTCTCTGTAAAAAATCACCTCAATTCGATATCGGGAAGGGTGTTTACGAATCATCCAACTTTGCTTCAAATTTTAGGCTAAATTAGCCGACAAAGCCATCAATCAACCCCACAATTAGCATCAATTCGACCTCACACCATCATTCTTTTGGAAATTCGACCTCACACCATCAATCAACCCCACAATTAGCTGCCAAAGCCTTAACCCCAATTTTAGAATTTTGAAATTTTTTTTTTTTGGAGAGATGATTTTCCCTCTTCCCTTGTTGATAACTAAACTCCCTTTTTTTCTTTTAGCAAAAAAAATTTATACACTTTCAATATTAAAAAAAAAAAAAAAAAGAGTGGCTATCAAAAAGGAGTGAAAATCACTCCCATTTTTAACCTTCATTTTATTTTTTTACTTTTAACTCTTTCTTTTTTAGTAATGAATAAATTATGCAATAACAAAATTTCTTACTATTTTTTAAAAATTACTTTCACAACTGTTTTTTAACTATTTACGAAATTGGGGCTAGAACTTTGGCGGTTGGTTGTGTGGAGTTTTGATAAATAGTAATAAAAAAAGAATTTTATTGCCTATTTATTTACTACTAAAAAAAGAAAGAGTTAAAAGTAATTTTTAAAAGTAAAAAGTAAAAAAAAAAAAGAGGGGAGGTTTATGCCTTTCGTTAACTCCATCCGTTACAAATTGATGGAATTGGATGGCAGGGGCTTTTTTGTTAACGGAATCTCAAGTTCAGATGTCTTTTTGTCATTAGTTAAAGTTTATGTGTTTTTTTATAAAGTTTCTGAAAGTTTAGGGGCATTTTTGAAATTTTTCCAAATTCTTAAGTGCACAATTCTTGAAATGGTCCATTTGAAGCGGTGAATTCGAGTAATTACTAGAAATATTTGGACTAGATACGTAACTCACTTCAAGGTCGATTTCATTTTGTTTTATTTTTTTAGACTCAGGTCAATTTGGAAATGTGCAAGAGGTTTTGGCCCTTTTGGATTTGTCTGTAGTTGACTAACTAATGTGAAAATGCTTAAAAATATGTGAAAAAACAGATCATCTAAGTAGTGTTTAAAAGTATTTTTCACATATATTCTGAATATATTTAAACAGACCATCTTACTAAATAGTGATTAAAAGTATAAACTATGGGTACAAAACCGTAAATGTTTTTTATTTACAAAATGGAAGAAACTTTCATTATAAATAAGTCGGGGGTGTAAATGGTTCGGTTTTGTCCAGTTTAGAATTTTTTTTCAAACCAGACCGAACACTTCGGTTTGGATATTTAACAAATCAAATATTAATGGTTTGGTTTGGTTGTTTATTCCGATTTTCAGGTTTGTTACTCATGTCGGCTCAATCAAAAGATTCTTCATTTATATATATAATCCCTATGTTTTCTCTTGAACTACTAGAAAAAATAGTAGCAAATGTAGAAAAATACCAGTTGCTCTAAGAGGAAATTTTAGCAACATTAGCAAAACCTTTTCCAACCAACAGTAGCAAAACACTAAAATAATTAAGGGTTATAGAACTAGTCCCTAAAAGGAGTAGAACAATGAGAATTTTTTTTACAGAGCAACCTGTAAGTAAAGTTTACGGCGCTCAATCGTGCGAGTCCAAAAGTGTTCTGGACAGTCCGGATTGAAAACCAATTTTGACTAGTAAAAATTAATTGTTACCGGTCAAAATTGAAAAGCAGATCTCAATTATTGATTTTCGAAATACACGGCCGAGATTGAATTGTTGAGAACAATATTTGCAAGCAGCCATGTGTTTCTCGGCAACAAGATCAGAAGCGAAAAAGAAGAGGCGGCACCGCACATAAAAAACCTAAGAAAAAAACTCAAAATCGGAACCCTATCTACTACAGTATATTTTTTGTTATGTATATATACAAATCCGGTCATTTCCAATTCATTTCGAATTGGAAGGTATCTTACCGGAAACTGAAATTTTATTTTTTTTTCCCGGTTTTTGGCTAAAACTCAAACGAGACGAAACCTTTTACCTCTAGAAACCAAACCAAATAACCGGCTTGGTCCGATCTTGGTTTTTAGTTCGGTTTACCAGTTCGTTTTTTCGCACTTAATATAAACTAATACAGTAACTAGATTATGAGTGTGCTTCTAGCAACAATACCCTTAACTAATTCTTATCATAATACAGACACACTCCATATGCCTTCTTGTTTTGGTTTGTAAAACTGAAAATGGTTCAAATATAACGCATGCACAACATAACTTGCATTATATCCATGGTCTATATCCGGGTGGCAAGCACCGGATTTAAGTACTTCGGATATACTATCTGGTATCCGGGGTGATAACATATCCGCCCCTTATATCCCGTTGGCAAACGGGCCAAAAAGTAGAAAGATTACTGCCTAAAAGTAACCACTTGAGCCATCAAGACAACGTTTAAAAAACTCCCTTGACACATCCAGCTTAGCAACCTTGAGTCTGCAGCCAATACTCCTACACAGTTCACTACAGTCTTATAATTATTGATGCTAATAAAAAAGAATAGAACATGGTTAATTAGGATCAACAGCACTCGTAAACCATCATCTTCCCATCCCATTGCCCACTAGTGTTCACATTGGACCATGAATAGTGTCGTATCCACTCATTGGCATGTCGTTTTCGTATGTTGTTTCAATTAAGCTAGGAAAAGAAAACATCACAAAACACATCTGAAACATTTCGAAGACGTAGTCAGAAACAGTGTAAAATGCATATATATTCGAGAGTACATGAAAATGGCATTGATGGATGCAAATGGCATTGTTGGATGTACCTAATAAGTGTCTCAACAACTCTACATTTCAGTATGTTCAGTACAACTTGCATGTTTCGGTATTCCCCACTGAAGCTGCTGCAACTGCTCTAGTACCCAGACACCTAGAAATTTCATAAAGAGGCACCACACGGAGGAGTTCAAACCTACACCAAGATGGTGTGTAAACTGGGACCTAGTGCAGAGATAGAAAGGAACAATCAAAGTGCAAGCTAACAAATGCTAACCCATTCAAAGATGAGAGCCGACGAGAACCTATTCTACCATATGCACAGAGTAGAAGCTAAACAAGAATACTGGCTTATGACTTATGAGGCTTAAATTAGTCTGGTCTGTAGAACAAGATGCCATTGAAGCAATGTAGCGGACAAAATCCATTATCAGAAGGATATGAACAGTAAAATGAAAGGCTGCATATATTCAGTTAATTTTACATGCTAAAATCCAATGCCAGACATACAATTTCCAATAGTTTGGAATTAGATAACCCATATCCTCATCATAAGCTCTAATGTCGTAAGTTCCAGATATAAACTAGCAAACTTGCAAGGAAGCTGTCTTATTGGGATAATTCTTCATATTTCTAGTTTTGCGGCTTTTGCCTACATTTCCATGATAAAAAAAGGTTCACATAACCTTACTTGACTCAAAATAGTTGAGAGCAAGTTTGCCACATTGAGTCTTCCCTCTACATTGCCCCATAAACCAATGCAGTGGTTTGGAATAGAAGCCATTGCATTTCAACCTCCCAACAAAAGTATGCATTTCATATCCAGAGTACAGAACTGCACTCCGTATCAGTATTTCGATCTTTGAAACCATAAAACTTAGATTGGGAGGAAATAACTATGGGCATCATTCCAAAATGCAAGTAAAGAGTATGAAAGTTTGGTGGTCTATAGCCCAACAACATCTGAGTCAATGCGCGGGAAAAGTAATCACATTACATCATGACTAAAATCCGTCCGACTAAAACTAGCAACTGGGACATACAGCCAAAGATAAAAACTTTCAGAAATGTGAAATCATATAACATTGGGATTGCATTTAAGTTAATAGAAACATTGGAAAAATGAGAATAATGAAGAAGTACTCATACTGAGTTGGGGTTTGTGCTCATTCAATAATGGACTGAATAACTCCAGCTCCAACAGTTTTCCCCCCTTCTCTGATAGCAAACCTCATCCCTTGCTCGCACGCCACAGGCATTATAAGCTCAACCACCATCTTGACACGGTCACCCGGCATAACCATCTTCGACTCCTCATCCTTATCGTTCATGATAGCCGTCACTTTCCCTGTCACATCAGTAGTCCTAAAAAAGAACTGCGGCCTATACCCTGCGAAAAAGGGCGAATGCCTCCCACCCTCTTCCTTCTTCAACACATAAACTATGGCTGAAAACTTGGTATGGGGAGTAATACTCCCAGGTTTAGCCAAAACCATCCCTCTCTGAATATCAATCCTTTGTATCCCTCTCAACAACAGCCCCACATTATCCCCAGCCATAGCTTCATCTAGAAGTTTCTGAAACATCTCAACCCCGGTCACAATCGAGCTCCTAGTATCCTTCAAACCGACAATATCAACTGTTTCTCCGACCTTAATCGTCCCTCTCTCGACCCTTCCTGTGGCCACGGTCCCACGACCCGTAATTGAGAAAACATCCTCAACAGCTAATAAAAACGGCAATTCAGTCTGTCTTTGCGGGATAGGGATATACTCATCAACAGAATCCATTAACTGATAAATCTTGTCAACCCATTCATTTTCCCCTCTTTTGATACTAGGGTTCGCCGTCAAAGCCTCTAACGCTAAAAGTGCTGAGCCAGAAATAATAGGCACGTCATCACCAGGGAACTCATAAGAAGACAAAAGATCACGCACTTCTAACTCAACCAATTCGAGCAACTCCTCATCATCTACTTGATCTTGCTTGTTAAGGAAAACAACCATGTTAGGAACACCCACCTGTATTTTTTATCAGCAAAAGATACTTTCATTATCACAAAGATTAAAGATAAAATCTATACAATAGGCAAAGAAAATCAATGAGGGAGCTTAAAAGAGAACACAAGACCCCTACGCCTAATGCAGCTACTCGCAAAATCGCAAACTACCCCTCCACCTCTCGAATTTTTACGATTACGCAAGAAAAAACTGAGAGAGCTTCAAGTAGTGCACAAGACCCTTCTAATGCTGCTACTCGCAAAATCTCAAACAACCCCTCCGCCTCTCAAAACCAAAATTTTTTATAGGCAAGAAAAAGAATTGAGGGAGTTTCAAAGAGTACACAGGACTCTTCTAATTCTGCTACACACAAAACATCAAACCACCCCTCCTCTGCCTACGATTTTTCTATAATTAGGCTAGAAAAAAGCATCAAGAGAGCCTCAAAAGAATAAACAAGACTCTCGTAATGCTACTCCTAAAATATCAAACTATCCCTATGCCTCTCGAGTCTCTATTGTTTATAATTAGGCAAGAAAAAGCACTGAGAAAGCTTGAAAGAGCACAAAGACTCCTCAATGCTGCTACTCCCAAAATCTCAAACTAACTCTCTCTCTCAATTTTTTGTAATTAGGCAAGAAAAAGAGTACACAAGGTTCTTCAACACTGCTACTCGCAAAATCTCAAACTACCCCCTTTATCTTTCTTGATTTTTTCCAACTTAGGCAAGAAAAAGCATTTGAGAGAACTTGAAAGAGTACACAAGGTTCTTCAACACTGCTACTCGCAAAATCTCAAACTAACCCTCTATCTCTCTCAATTTTTTTTCCCGATTTAGGCAAGAAAAAGCATTTAGAGAGCTTCATAAGGCTATTCTAATGCTGCTACTTGCAAAATCTAAAAAAATCCCTCCGCCTCTGAATTTTTTCATAATCGAACAGCTAAAGAAAACAAACACCAACAAGAAACCTAACATAATACTTGACACACACACCCAAAAAAAAAAAAAAAACCCAAGAAAAAACACACACCTGCTTGGCAAGGAGAATGTGTTCTTTAGTCTGGGGCATGGGTCCGTCCGCGCCCGAGACGACCAAGATGGCGCCGTCCATCTGCGCGGCGCCGGTGATCATGTTCTTGACGTAGTCGGCGTGTCCAGGGCAGTCCACGTGGGCGTAGTGCCGGTTCGCAGTCTCGTACTCGACGGTGGCGGTGTTGATGGTGATGCCGCGGGCGCGCTCCTCTGGGGCGGCGTCGATCTCGTCGTACTTCTTGGGGGCGGAGTTACCGTTGGCGGCGAGGGCCATGGTGAGGGCGGCGGTGAGGGTCGTCTTTCCGTGGTCGACGTGGCCGATGGTGCCAATGTTGAGGTGGGGCTTATTACGCTCGAACTTGCCCCTTGCCGCCCGAACAGTGAAGGAGCGGCGGGATAGGGCTGGTGGTGGGTTTGTCAAGATAGTAGTGGAGGCGAAGGAAAGGGTTTTTAAGTTGGTGGGTTTGGGAAGGAGAGTGGCAGCAGCGGAGGAGGGTTGGGAAGGTGAGTAGCGAAGTGGGTATATGAGTTTTGGTGAAGTGGTGGTCGCTGAAATTGCCATGGTTGGGTTGAGTAGGTTGAGAGAGAGAGAGAGAGAGTGAGAGTGAGAGTGAGAGGGAGGAGAGAGAGGGGATTAGGGATTGGGTGGATGAGGGGAGGGGAGGGGGGGAGAGAGGGAGGGAGAGAGAGAGAGAGAGGTTGGGTTATCCCTTCCAACACTGGAAGACAAGACCTCATACGGGTTCCATATCTATCCACCCATTTCTACCTCGTAGATTACGCTGACCATGGGTACCATGAAATTTCTGTGCAATCGAGTTGATTTCCCCTCAAATTCTGTTTTACCGAGGAATTGGAGTAGTATGTATTTTGAGTCGTTTATAGAGCAAATTTACCGGTTAGTGTATATTTTTCATTTTATCTATTTATATTTTTTTAACATTATACCAATATAATCAATTTTACTTATTATTTATTAAAATATTAAGAGAGAGAGAGAGAGTGTGTGAGAGAGAGAGGAAACAATAAAAAAAAATAGATTGCTTATAAATAGTTGTGAGCTATTTTTAGCTCAGAACTGTAGATGGAGGCAAATTGCCTCCCTCTTTAGCTACTCTGCTGTTTGGGTACATTTCCCATTTTTGTGAGGTAAAATGGCTATAAAGCTACTTTGAAGTAACTGGTGAGCTTGCTCTTAGATGATGTGAAATGGAGTATTATTATAGAGGAGTAAACGAGTTCAGAGCCGAGCTTCATCGTGTTCGAGTTCGGCTTATTTATTAAATTAGCTAAAAACTTGAACTTGAGTTGAGTTTGAGTTTTGAGCCAGCTCGTTCTAAAACTAGAGCTCAGATCGATTATTAAACAAGCTGAACCTTAACGAATCGAACCATGAGTTGCTTGGTTCGTTTGCAACCTATACAAGATTTTTTTTTATGTTTTACAAATTTTATCGATTCCAAAGGCTGAAAACGCACCAGTGCAGAGGAATTGAACTCGGTTCATTGAGAGTTGATTTTTGGTTGTCCACACTGTGCCCTAGCAAATTGATGAAACGTGAAATAAACATCATAACAGGAGACGATATCACTAATCATGTGAAAAAATGGCGAATACATTAGGGGATGAGATGGTTTCTTAATGACCTTGAAGGGAAATTCCCTAATCTTAGTTGATAGATTACGTAAGATGGTGTCACTGTTACACTCAATAGTCAATATTTCTTGCTGATATTTTACTTTGTCTGGGTAATTGCATTGTGTCACATTTACAGTTAGACCATGTGAGATTTCGGCTCAATATGTGTTCTCTGTAAATCCCGCCCGAGCGGTTTTCCGGCTTTGAGCTCTTTGTAACACGACCATATGATAATTACATCTTATTAAGTTCTACCTCTCCTACGCTTGAATTCATCAATTCAAACCACAACCACAGCAGATATTAGAAAAAGCTGAAGACAAATTCTCATCAAATAATTCATGTACCTGCTCTGCATGACAAAATAAAATACTACAAGAATTCTCTGATATAATATAACACAGTGCACAAACCGGAAGAACATCCGCAAAAATAACACAACCGTAATTCAATCCAGATATGCAAAAACAAATACTACGATGATGATAACAACAACAATAGAACCTATATAGTCCCCAATCATCAAGGGTATGGGCAGATGAGGATTGGAGACGGACCTAACTTTTGACGATATGCAAAAAACAAAGAGTAAATTATAGTAAACCCCCTTCAACTAACCTGCATTTTCACTTAACCCCCTCCGACTACAAAATTCAACAATGTGCACCCTCTAACTATCCAAAATTGACACTTAACACCCTTTTGTTAGGTCTCCGTAGGAAAAATGCACCGATGGCCGTCTCCGGCCACCGGGAGGCCGATCCGAGCCGTCCAAAATTTTTTTTAAAAAAAACCGAGTGGGCTAACGCGGGAATCAATGACATCCGACGTGCGTAGGTGCTCGATCCAAACACCCCAAGAATTTAAATGATGTGTTTAGATCGAGCACCTTCGCACATCGGATGCCGTTAATTCCTGCACTAGCCCACTCGGTTTTTTTTTAAAAAAAATTTGGATGGCTTGGATCGGCCGTCCGGTGGCCGGAGACGGCCGTCGGTGCATTTTTCCTACAGAGACCTAACAAAAGGGTGTTAAGTGTCCATTCTGGATAGTTAGGGGGTGCATACTGTTGGGTTTTGTAGTCGGAGGGGGTTAAGTGAAAATTCAGATTAGTTAAGGGGGTTTACTGTAATTTACTCAAAAACAAGGGCGGCGCTATTCGCACCCACGTAATTTCTCCCACACCCCGCTAAAAATTTTCAATTAGGCTCGACAGTTAGTTACCGAAATTGAGATACACTTTCAGCATCCAATTACCGAAATATGATATTTTTTTCAACAGCTATTTACCGAAAATGCATGTTTGGCAATTGTCTACCGAAAATTGAATATATTTTCGACATGTAGTTACCGAAATATAATCTTATTTTCAACAACTATTTACCGAAATGTTATTTATGATTTTCAACGACCACTTACCGAAATATGGCGGGGTATGGGAGAAAATTTGTGGGTGCGAATAGCCCAGCCCAAAAACAAATCTTACCTATAAAAGTTTGCTTCGGATTCCTGCCTCAGCAGAAACAATTTCTTGGAATTGACAGCAGGAGACAAGAATTGTATTAAATTGTAGCGGGAATCATTGAAGATAAAATGGAAACAGAGAAAATACTCAATCTGGGGATCACAAGTTGGCCGGTTAATTCAGCTCTGGCAATCACATAATATCCATATATGGAATTTTATAAACTTTTCTCCCAGCAGATTCAAATTCATGGATTTGCAGCCCATTCCCTGCAAAGCTAAATGACCTTGCATCAAAGTACCTGAATCACTCGAGATTCACAGCACCTGACGGTTCATTTGCGGGCATACACACGCACTCTGTTTACAAGCATTTATTCTCCTCTATTGTTGGCTAGCCGGGCATGCTCATTATGCGCAGACATGTGTATTACTCATAAGATGGGAAAAACCGGGTTCAAATCATTGGAACAGATAGGTGCATATAATTCTCACACAACGAAGTTGAGCAAGATGCTTAGCAAGAATCAAACCAATGCTCTGCGATATCAGCTATCCATTTGGCTGGAAATCTTCTATATGCACCTTTACTGTATGTAAAAAAGGACCTACCCAGTGCACAGAGCTCCCGCATATGTGTGGTCTGGGGAGGGGTTATATGCATGCAACCTTACCTCTTCCATATATCAAAATAAACGCATGTGTATATATGCACACACACACCCCTATGTTCATATATTTCACAATAATCAAATTGCTCGAATATGCTATTGGAAAACAAAGTGATCATGTGTACGGACAACAGGAAATAATTCTATTCATTGGCAGCTGAAACAAATTTATCTAAAGGTTTAAATATCACTTTCCCATTTTCCTTCTAAGGCTCGAACTGTCCGAGCTCAAAGGAACAAGCTTTACGACAGTTCTTCACTCACAAGTAGATGTCCATAAGCAGTTGCTCTGAGAGATTTCAATAGCTTACACTATAGCACTGTAGCAAAATTGGATGTTGGGCTTATAATCAAGAAATGAAAGCAGTAAATGATCACTTCTTTCAACATAAACTTCTTAAAGCAGTCATGTATAAGAGCAAATAGATTTCGTTGACACAACCAATATTTGCCAAAATAAAAGGTGACATGCCCAAAAGATTTAACTGAGTTGTACCACTGGTAGATCATAACTGATTTCAATACTCATGAAAAACTTCCGCCATTAGTAGTAAATTCAACAGCAATGGAGAAACATAAAACACAACAAACCTATTGCTAATAGGCATGGGGCAAAAACTTCATGCAAAGCACACCCAACATTGGATTCCATTCTTACCCATCCAAACATGAAACAAAAACAAAAAGAGATTGCATCCTAAGGGGAAAGGTCGGTACAACTGTGAGTAACCAGTCTAAAGAACACATGCCCTCCACAGGGAAAACAAATGAAATACCACAAAGTTCAAAACTTAATTTATGTCAGTAGGCAGAATTTTGAAGGAAATCAGCGTTTCCTGTTGCTAATACAAGGACTATGAACCATATGTACAAGTATAAACTTCTTCAAAATTTGACAACTCGTATCAACTATGAATAAATGTACAAACACATTATCCTTGTGTATGGATGACAACTAAATGTGCAAAATGTAGATGAAATTTATGGCATCGAGCGAAACCAACTCACCTCGGTAGCGGCATGCAATTGTCTGCCTTTCCACAAAGAGGATCATGCTGGTTCCTATGAAAGAGATTTATCAAGCAAGACTAGCACAAGCATAAAATTTCTCCCCATGCTATAATTTACATCATGGTATACCCCCAAAATCACAGCAATACCCATGCCAAAAGTGGTGTGTTCCTTTGCAAACTTCTTTATATGTAGATCCAAATATACAGTTTCCAGCCACCAACTCCTCCCAACTTTGCCACCGTGGAAATATCTAGGGTTCGTGGAATATCAACAACTTTTTGAGCATGAGTAGGGTGATTGCAACATTCGATTAAGTATCCACGGGTCAAAACTTCCATCTTTGAAAAGGACCCTTAATCAGCAGAATTCCCAGCTGTGCAGTGCATCTAACTATGCATTTTGTAGCCAGAAATCTTCAACTTACAAATTTTTATTACTTGGTGACGTATTGCTGGAGGATTTTCCTTCAAGAGATCTAATACAGCCAACTCATGCTTCTTCTTCAGTTCATCTAGCTCTTGTTGCTGTTCTGTCAACAGATGCTCAAGTTTCTCCACAGTGATTCTAACATCATCCGAGTCAACATCACTTAGTGTTTCATTGTTCCCTCCCAATGCACGTGGTCCATTGCCAAAAAGAAAATCTCTATTGCCGTTACTTTTGTCAAATGGTGAAATAGTAGACAAAGCAGTTTCTTTTTTGTTCCACTCATCCTCTTGCGGTTCAAGTGAAACATAATTTGAATCCCCATGTCTAAAATCACTAGGACATTGTTCATTTTCACCAATCCCAGTATGTCCAGTGGCTAGTGAATCTTCAAGAGACAAGTTCAAAGGGCCAAATTTTATGGGAGAATTACCATCTACCCCTCTGGGTGAATCTGACCAGTACTTCCGACCAGAAGGAAGACGTTCCAACACAAGATTAACAGAAGGGGTATTAAAATCACTTATCGAAGGAGAGGCATCATTCTTAGCTTCAGAGCAACTGATGTCAGATGCTGCAACTTGATTACTGACATCATTGACAGAAAGTTCTGCAGGTGCCCAGTCAGAGATATAAGAACGAATTTCTGAGTCAATCATCGAAGCAATAGTGGATACATCTTGATCCGTTAGGTCCAGCTCCTCAACCATTTCACTCGCAACAGTGAGCACTGTATCGAACTCAGTATCAAATGGGAAGTGGATATTCCGAAAATGACCTGGGCCCATGTGGAGACGTCAGTAACAAATCTATAGAAGCCAATAAGTATATTGTTTTCTTGAAATGAAACAACAAAGACCAGGGACCTGTTTCTTTATCTGGATCAATTTAGATCAAAATATCGCATTGGACTATCATCAAAGAGGACAATAGATCTCATGTTCTCTGGAAAATTTTGCAGCTAGAATTAAACATCCGTTGGGTATTATATCCTAGAAAACATGGGATATACAATACCTTGGGCATTGGGGCATGTGGTATTATTATCCTTCACTATTAATTGGATGGGATCATAGTTGTTAAAAATCTAAGATACATGTACGATTTGTATCATCTCCTTTGGAGAACGATACGTATCCTACCTTGTATCTTTTTTTATAGAAATCCTACGATACGATCACTTATCCTACAATTTATATGCGTATCTTAATTCGGTACATATCCTACGATTATTTATTGGAAAAAAGTCAGACCTTATTTCAGGAAGTAGAATTCCAAATGCATTTACGTAAGCTGTTCGATCTAATTATGGCATCTTTCAAACCATTTGACAGAAAGTCAACCTCAATGCATGGCTTGTATGGAAGAAAGAACCAAACTTCGATTGTGTTTTGCCAGACTTTTCTTTCCCTAACAAATGGAACAAAAAGCCTTAATATAATAGGCTCCAGTTGAGAAACTTGAAATTTTGCATCTTAAAAACTTTTTTTTAAAAAGTAAGCATAGTTGGTTGGTGTTATTAGGTGCATCTACTTTTTAATTGTATATTAATTATGATTAATATTGTTGAAATATAAACTAAATTTAATATTTTTGCACAAGAAAGTTAAGTTTAAACAAGTCTAATTGACAAAGCTCCAATTGTCAAAACCCAAAATGGAAGATGTTATTAAAGAAGATACAATATCTAGTTTTTAGAAACTCTAAAATATCTAACTCTAGAAACTCTAGAATATCCTTGTAAAACATCTAGAGTTTTTTTGTGAGAATTAGTCACATGTGTAATTCTAGAATTATCTCAAAGTTTTATCTTATATGAAAATATTTTTGTACTAGAGCCTTCCATAAGGTACTATATTTAGGGATAGGTACTAACCATTTTGTACCAAGCCAAAAAAAAGTTTGAGAACCGTAATACAAATACTCTCCTTCTCCACTCCTACTCTCCCTTTTTCAAAAATCTTGTCCAACTAAATGATACATGATACGTATCCCGATTTGAAAAACACTTGATCGGATTACATATCTCTTCATTATTAGACTAGCCAAACAAACATGCTCCAAAGGAAGAAAATAAAAACAGACAACCTGTTGAATCTGCTATTCTTAGTTTCAGAAATATAGTGTTCATGTCCTTCATTTGACCCTCTACAGTGAAGTCTCGACTTCCCTCTGGCACAGGGTCCTTCAAATCTGACAATTTGTTCCCGTCAGAAACTAGAAAAGAGCAACAACAACAGGAAAGGCATCAATTTTAATTGCTTTTGAAAGTTTACCTGCATTATCAGCATACAGTGGTAGGGGTTGGCCAATTATTTCACTATCTTCATTAAACTGGAGAAAAGGATCCATAAGAAGTTCCTTTGCAGGCAACCGGTCAGAGACTTCAGCAATACATTTTTCTATAAAAGCTTTGACTCCAGGATCCTTTACTTTTGCCAGTGCTGCTGGCTTAATTCCCTTCAAAAGCAAAAGGAGGAGGATAACAAAAGCCACTCTACTAGTTCAAGGGATAACTTGTCAATGATACTTAACACCGAATCAAATACGTGATCATGGCCGCATAAATATTGAAATTTAACAAGAGGTAAAGGAGGAGGAAAAAAGAAGAAAAATACTACTGGTACGATAAATGCTCTACACTAAGATCAAGATTCAAATGAATATCCAAAAACCAACCCGGGTCAACTTCTCAAATGAAAAACAAATCCAGGTATTTTGCTTCAAATCAAACCAATGAACCGATGTAATAGATTACACTCATAGCCCAATTATACTAAATTTTCGCACGGGCACACACAACATAGAGGCCAGAACACAAAAGCATATATAATAGTACAACAAAGAGCCAAATACAATTGTGTGGTTAGGTTGCATTGTCTGAACATACTGGGAAATGATTGTAAGTCAGCCTTAAATTTGCGCCTATTTTGCAATTCTATGTTGTTCAACTAGCACATGTATCATACGTCCAAAGACTTGGTTACCAAGTTATTTCAATTGTAGTAACATAAAATGAAAATGGTGCATTCTGATCCTCTTTGAACCATTGGTATTTTTTAGGGACATATAGTCAAACACACTCGCAATCTATGGCAAATAGATATCGTAGGCATTGGTCAATCCGCCTTCCTATGGTTTGATAATGAGCACACTCTGGGGCCATTGAAGAGAAGGTACAAGTCATCTATAACTAGGGGAGACCTATTAATACTAAAGTGGAGTCCATCTCCTGAAATGGTGCATGGAAATGACCTAGAAGTTGGAATTCTGTTACCAGGAAAGAATGATAGTCTATTAGGTGTATACATGAATAATCAATGAGAAATACATGCCTTCCCTCGGTCCAAATGTACAATGTCGGTTAGTAAAAAGGGCTAGCTTTTTTATGTTTTTTTCCCTTTTACCAAGTGGAAACTCATATAATGGAAACTGGCATATCCGGTGGTTCAACAAATAAACCATAATCCAAAAATACCTTTCTCACTATAGGGATTTTTTAGAGACTCGGAACTCTACAAGGTGGCAAGTATGAAATCTAAATTTCCAAGATGAATTAGACACATGTGAAAAGGATGGTTTGGTAATTGTGAAGAGATCACAAATGCCTTACTGATGTCACTTTCTTGTATATTTGAGCAGCATTTGAACATTCAACATATGGGTACTCAAAGGTCACCAGTTCCAGCAAGCACATACCAAATGCATAAATATCTACTAGCTCATTGTATTCCTCCTCATAAAGCTCTGGCGCCATGAACTCGGGAGTACCTAATTTCACATTTACAAAACATTATTCCACCTTCCGCGAAACATTCCAAGGCATCCAATCCCAAAAGAATGCAAACTCAAAAGAAAATAAATCCTCACCAATGACACTATGAGCTGAACGAGCCTGATGAAGAATTGCAGCGAGTCCCAAGTCTCCAATCTTCACCTCGCCTTGGTTTCCATTCACGAAAATATTATCACACTTTAGGTCGCGATGGATTACAGGTGGGTCATGGCTATGAAGATAGAAAAGGCCCTCCAAGATCTGCCTGGACCATTTCTTCAACGCCCTTAAATCAACGTGCTTATGTTTCTTCCGATATCTACACACAAACCAATAAAAACATAAAAAGGAATCCACTAAGAATACCAGGTTGGAAAAACAATAGTTGGAGATAAGACAACAGTATATGTAACATACTGCCGCAATGTCCCAGAAGTGAAAATCTCGGTAATGAAGTTGATATTATCCCTTTTCATGTCCACCCATGAGTTGTACAATTTGATGATGTTCTTGTGCTTGAGAGTCTTGAGCAAATTAACTTCTGAATACAGTCGATCCAAGTCCTCAGAATTCCGCAAGAGATCTGCGACCTTAACTTGATTCCAAGCTACTTCAATTCCTTCCAATTCATCAAATGCTCTATATCTAAATGCCCATAACTTAGGTCAAGGATAGCCAACAAACATGCGCATCAACTCCGTCTCAAACGTACAAATACACTGCACTAGGGGTGTTTGCTGCCTGCAGCTTACGACATTTTTTGGTCTCAGAAGTCGTTTTAATTTGTTTGTCACAGCTACTGCTTTTAGTTAACTGGCCAAAACAGCTTAAAAATTCTGTTTCCTTTAAAAACCTCAACTTTAATTCTCTGGCTTTTGCTTTTCACTGATCACATTCTACCATAAGTCCACCTACAACAAACACCCAATAGGCCAAACTTCCAACAAAAAATCTTCATAAAGGATACACCTTTTTGAACGCCCCTTTACCAAGAACCTCTTTGTACTGCAAATTGTTTCAGAATAATCCCAAATGAGAACAACATTCATGGAATCTCAACACTATCATCAAGTATCAAATAACACAACAAATGAAGCTTGAATACATATTCATAAATGCACACACACACAGAGGTGTCCATCTATATACATATAGTATTTATATTTATGCACTAACCCGACCATATCGACCGGACGGGTCGATCTCGACGAACTCGGTGTCAGAATCCTCCGGGTCCGGTTCAGACGACGAGTCAGGGGGCATTCTCTGAGCAGAATAGGGGGGAATCAGAGTATTAGGTAACCAAAATTGCTGTATACAACCAGATCAGCTTCCTATTCCGGTCGAAAATTTGATCCGAAAATTGCGGGTATGGACTAAATGTTTCAGGCGTGTAGGTATCAGGGGATTCAAATGTGTAGAAAGGTAAGAATTCCAGAGAGAGAGAGAGAGAGAGAGAGAGAGAGAGAGAGAAGCAGAAGCGTGCGAGGAAGGGAAGCGTGCGGCGGGCTGAGAGAATGAGGGGGGCGGCAGGGCGGATACGCTAACTGGCTGTGACTCACTGACTATTTCCATCCCCATACCATGGCCGTAAACGAGCCGATTCTACATTGTTGAAATTTGTTTTGTAACTGAACTCAAGACCAACTTAATGAAAATTATTCGGTAATGGTTTCCAAATAGATTTTTGTGCACATATCATGCATATACATTTTTTAGGGGTTCATATCGGAGTCCCACAAAATGATCCAAACCGCTTATCTTTTTTAAAATATTTTTAGGAGGGTTCCCGTAAAAAATTAACTCAAACGGATATCGGTAAGGGCTTTCTCAGAAATCGTAGGGCAAATCATTCTGTTTTGCCTTACGATTTCTGAGAAAGCTCTTACCGATATCTGTTGGAGCTAATTTTTTACAGAAACCCTGAAAATATTTTAAAAAAGATGAGCGGTTCGAATCATTTTGTGGAACCCTGACATAAGCCCCACAAAAATGTATGTGTATGATATGTGCACAAAAATATGTGCAAGTAGCACTGTTGATGAAAATTTGATGAGCTGAGTTTGTCTAAATTTGAGTTAAACTCGAACTTACTTATGAACCTTAACGAGCCGATAATATCATATATTCATGCTCTCATAGGCCTACAGATACAAGTAAAATTTTTAGTATGTACGTAAGTACATTCGTACATATATAAGATGATAGAAATATATGCATAAATAAGTTTTAGTAATTGTCCAATGTTTATACTTGTACAAGTTCTACAATTATCATTGTGTACTTATATAGGATTCCCACGGTATAAATATACTCCAGGTTTATGAGCCTAATCGAGGCAAATACTGATAGATTTATTATTTGGCTCATTTTTGAACTGAGCCTAAAATTGAGGCTCATGTTTGATTTATTTAGAAGCCAAATCGACTTGAATGAACATTTACCGAGTTGAGTCTCAAACAATTCATGAACTACTCAGTTCCTTTACAGCCTTACCCCACATCAATCCTTTCACCTTTGTACTAAACTAGTAGGGATGACAAGTTCTCCAAACCCAATGGATGCTCACCCCCACCTATCTAGAGGCAGATATTAACCCATTTTTTACCCAATAAGTGTGGGTATCGGAGAACATACAAAAATCTCCACTCAAATACGGAGCGGGTATGAATATGTGATACCCATACCCGCACCAAACCCAATGATGTACATATATACGTGTTTTTGTATAGTATGTGTATATATACAGTATATAGTATATACTGGTATAAGTGTATTAGGAGTTACAAAAAGTTCATGGATCGTTTTCTATACATTTTTTTATATAATCTAAAGTTTGTGGATAGTATTTTTGTGTGGCCTTGTATTTTACTTTTTATTTAAATTGTTAGTACTTTTTTTTTGTTGTCGTAGACTCATAGCACAGATGAATTATTTTTTACTTAGATCCTATCGTTCTTTTTTGTTCAAGCAGTTTGGATATGGATTTATCCGAATATACCCGATCCCCAATGGAAGGCGGGTATGGAGGTAGAGATGCAAAAGAATTCTCCAGTTGAGGATCGGGGTGTCAACTCTATAAACTAGGTTTTCGGCATTTTTATATGTCTTTTTTGAACTTTTGTTGATTATTTTAATCTTTTCTTCTTAATGAGATGAATCTAAAAATTATGATAAAGAAAAAAATTAATCAGGACAAAAAGATTTAAAAACAACTATTTTTATTGTGTTTAATATCATCTGGAGTTAGATCCCATAAAATACATTTCATAATCTCGTTTTTAAGTGAGAGAGAGATAGACCTACCGTTCATTCGCCAAGATTGGCAACGGTGGTGTTCTGTAAGTTGTGGTTCTAGCCAAGTTATCCTGGAGAAAGACGTCGGTTCAACCTTAAGGTCCTCAACGCCCTCCGGTCAGTTTTATGGTGCGGACCTCACCTTCCCGGTCGAATTTCAATGATTCGAGCTGCTCAAAGTGACCAGAACATGATTTTAAGGGTATTCGCTAAAAATTAGCAAAAAAAAGACCAAGAAGGGTTTGATCGGAGCAGTTTTCATTGAACGGTTCAATAAAAAACTGCTCAAATCAAGCCTTTTCCAGTCATTTTTTTGCTGATTTCTTGTGGACACTCTTATAATCACGTTTTACACAATTTAATCTCTTACTGGATAATTTGTGTATATCTATTGATTGATCTTCTGCATGGGGGGGGGGGGGTGGGGGCGGAGGAGGGAAGGGGGAAGAATAGCCCAATTAGCATCTCGTGATTCATTTTTCCCGAAACTAGGATTCGAGCCCTGTCATGGATATTTGTGGATTGAGGATTATGAATACGGAGGAAGCTATGGTACACATGGTATACCGTATGTCTAAATTATGACAATTTGTGATTTTCATTATGACGATTTTTGGTTTTCTAATGCATAATTTTGATGGTAGTTATGACTTCTACTTTAAAATTTACCTATTGAACAGGTTATCCATAGTTAAAAAATATTGTTATTATGTAACCATAATTATTCGTACTAGAAACCATAATACTTGTACCCAACCAAATATATGTGTACAATATCACAAATTAAATAATGCTACTCACAAATGTTATGACAACACCATAAATTGGCATTATCTTGCCACAATGAGTCATACAAATTTTTTTTTGACACGTATGATATTTCGTAACAAAATCAAAATATGTTGTACTAAAATCAACAATTGTTGTACCCAAACAAAATACATGTATAAAATACCACAAATTCAGTAAAATAACCAAATTTATTATGACATCATCTAAAATTGTCATTTTCTTATCACAACGTCTCGTATCAAAAGAAAACGTATTTAAATACTACAAATTATATAACAAACCATAATTGTTATGACAATACTATAATTTGGCATTTTCATGCCCACAACTGTCATAGCATAGCAAAGGAAATTGATTAAAATATTCAGTAACAAGACCAAAATATCACAAATTCAGTAATATAACCAAATTTGTTATGACAACACTATAAATTGACGTTTTCATACCCACAACGTGTCGTATAAAAAAAATTCAATCGGAATGTTCAGTTAACGATAGTTATAATTAGCAAAATACCAAACCACAAATTCAGTAATATAACCAAATTTGTTATGACAACACCATAAATTGATGTTTTCTACTCACAATGTGTCATATAAAAAAATGTAATCGAAATGTTCAATTAACGATAGTTATAATTAGCAAAATACCATATCATAAATTCAGTAATATAACCAAATTTGTTATGATAATACCATAAATTGACGTTTTTATATCCACAACATAGCGTATAAAAAAAATTCAATCGGAATGTTCAGTTAACGATAGTTGTAATCGGTAAAATACCATACCATAACTAAACGTCGTTAGCGAGTATATTTTTAGAATGATCGATCATAATTGTTAGAATATCAAGTCAAACGATATTCGGCATTGTCACCAAAATTAGATATCGACAACTGCATAATCGAAAAATATTTAATGTATCCAGATACATTAAAATCTAGCAATGCACCACCCGAGCCCCATGTAAGGCATTTTTTTCTGATTAATTGGAACCGTCTATTTTTTACACTATATGAATAGATCACATGTACCAAGAATGAAGTTGATCGCTTCTCATTAGACCCTCAATCAGACAAAAAAAATCTTTTTATTATTGAATTTGGGTGCCGATAAAAGCGCTTTCTAAACCCTATCGAGCCAAAAAAATTTCGTGGATTAGTTTAATCAACAAATATAACAAAATCAATAGTTTTGATCGTTATTATTGTATCGCAGTTGCAAGTCAACCATACATTCAGTTACAACAGAGAAATTGGTTTTATATCAAGTATATTAAATGACTAATTCTAAATGTTCTTTTGGTACGACACATTGTGGTAAGAAAATACCAATTTTTTGTGTTGTCATAACAATTATAGTTATGTTATATCATTTGCAATATTTTACAAATGAGGGAGAGAGAGAGAGAGAGTCAAGAAAGAGAGAATAACCTATTACCTGCTAAGTCATTTTTTCATTTTATTAATTGATTTAATAAATCGGTGGTCCAGATTATTCATGTTTAAATCCAAGGGTTTAAAATCATGATGCGTATGGTACACCCCCTAATAAGAGGTGTGTACCATAGGACTACCCTATGAATACCCTCCCAACCCTTTGTGAACTAATTTATAACTTAGCCCTCGCTAACTCCCACATAGTCCCATTAATGTTGTATACAGTATTGATATTGTTAGCCCAAAGATTTCTATGAAAACCTTATTGATTTTGATGATAACAAAGTAAATTTTATTGAAGAGAAATATAATTTATATTATTTGCTATTGATTTGAATAATGTTTATTTTGTAGAATTTGATTGAGCTATACAAGGAAAGACTCTAGATCAAAACTCCTGTCTCCAATAGTCAAGATTGAAATTAAAAGGAAGAAGATTAAAGACAAATCTTCTCCTAAGTTTTGATTGGCTATAAGGACTCCTATGGAAAGCAAATATCAATTGAGGAGGAACATAGAAGATTACTTGCAGCTTAATTATGTCTAATGGCTAAATGATGGGAACAAGTCAAGTGGATTGGAGTATGGCTTCCTAATGGGTTTAACGGCTAGTACACAAAAGGAATGGATCTGCGTGGACTTGGATATGGTTCCAATCAAAGGCATAATGTATAAGAGTATTTCCAATTGTGACCGAATGCTTCCAACGTTCATATGTTGAAGACTATATACAAGGCCAAGGAAGAAAAAAGGGAACAGACCAGTGAGCTTCACGGAAATATTCTAAGAAATACACCAATCTCTCATTACTCTATTCTTTTATCTTGATATCTATACACTTGTGTGAGAGAGTTCTTGTTTTGATCTTTATTGTAAAAGGGATTGTACACCCTTATTCATACTCTTGTGAATGATTACTTTTTGTGAGTGATTTTGGAGAGAAAATCACTTGGTGGTTAGGTGTTACTAGCACATGAGTCATAACTAATTGGGTTATGTGTGACTAGCACCAGAGTCTATATATATATATATATGTATGTCTGCAGCATTGCTTAAGGCGTCTTTACCTGGACTTCATCACTTCGTTGAATAAACCTTAGCAGGCAGTTTAATAATACTATATTTAACTAGACAACTTTTTTTAATCCAAGGTCGGTTTGATTCCTGTTGTACTCCAGTACTAGTTATTAAACTTATTGTTCCCTATGTGTCTTTTAAAAAGCAGAGAAGTACTCTCTCTATATACTCCTTTTTCACTGGATTTGGAGCATAGATTTCCACGAGCACAGAGAAAGCACATGAAGTGTAGGGTTTTTTTTAAAAGGATTAATAGTCAAACCTTTAATTACCAAATCCAATTAAGATGGGCTCTCCGATGTAAGTATTCTGCCAGTGAACTAGTAGCCCACTGGAAGAGTATTGGATTTCACTAACTACAACTGACACTATTAATTTTTGTCGAAAGAAAAAAATTATGAGTACTTGGAAAACCACATTACGAAAAAGCACAAAGTGAAGAAAAGAAAAGAAAAAAAAAAGAATGGTGTGTTGATGGTCCCCTTTGCATTTTGTTATAGGAGGGTCTTTTCTTTTTAAAATAGAGTGTCCAAACCATTCAATTGACACGCATCTTAGTAGAGTCCCGTATAGACTTAACCCACAAACATTGATCGTACGAAAGGAAATTTTGAACCTGATCGATACCTTTCGAACGAGGGAACTCTTAAATCTTGACGATAAAACCAAACATGTGCCGGTGATATATGGGAGGGTCCCGGGCAGTTAGGATGATAATTAGAATAGAAAAGTAGTGGTACACAGGGAAGGAGGACTGAAGACATGGGGGCCTTCTTTTT
>BPLS01000600.1:1052041-1076779 GCA_019656275.1 Rhododendron kiyosumense
AGAGAGAGAGAGAGAGAGAGAGAGAGAGAGAGAGAGAGAGACCAGTAAAATTGCTTTAAAAGTGTCTGGATTGATATCCATTGCCATCATGCCTTCTTTCTGAAGTTGGAGTAGTATTTCAATGAAACATTCCTTGTCAGGTTGATCATTTTTTGTTGTTTTGGAACTCCTATGTCCTTCAATGAACTCGTCAAGGAAAGCATCTAATCCCTCGGAAGTGTCGTTCAGCCTCTTTACAAAACCAGTTAAAATATCCATCCATCCAAGAGAAGGGAAAAAATCCAAGAAGCAGAATTCTCCCATCTGCTCCATTGTAGTCCTTGATAACTCTCCGAATCTTTTCATGTTAACTTCTCCTTCGTACTTTCTTCCTAGAATACATCTAGATATTATGCTGCTGGACAAACCAACCAACAACTCTCCAAGGTTTATTGGGGCTCCGGTAAGACTTGCACCACGTATCTTCTCAATAAACCCTGCAACTTCTTCTTCTCTAACTGAACGAAAGGATTGCACTCTATTGAGGGTCAAAAGTTGCGTAACACAGATCTTTCTCAATTGCCTCCAATACTCGCCATGGGAAGAAAATGCTAGATCACGGCATCCATAGGTTACGCTCTTAGCAGCCCTGGTTTGGACTCTATTGGAGAAAGTAAGGTCTTGGGTTTTCATGATTTCTTTGGCCATCTCTGCTGATGAGACAACAAGAGTCGGGGCACGACCCAAGTGTAGCAACAATATAGGGCCGTATGTTTGAGAGAGGTTGCGGAAAGACTGGTGAGGGAGTTTGCCTAGAAGGTGCAGGTGTCCAATTACAGGAAGCCGTAGCGGCGACGGTGGCAAGTTGAGTTTTCTGCTACCTTGGAAGAAGTTGAGTACAATTGGGAGCAATATTAAGAGGAGGGATGAGAAGAGAAAGGAACTGATCGATATGGTTTTGTTGAGCTCTTGACACCATTGTTGCAACAGTGGTGTTAGAGCCATTCTTACCTCAACTTCCCTGTGAATGAATCACCCATGTCTCTTCTATTTATAAGCTACATTCATTATGACATATTTAGCGGAAAATGCAACATTTGTTTGGGGGGATGAAAACATTTGTTTATTAATTTATATTTCTTTATCTGGACTAATTATCAAACTTTCTTCTTTCTAAGGTAAGCTTATTTTAGAAATTCTCTACTTGATTTTTGTTGGTTGCCACATGTCGTAGCCACGACGCTCCTCACGAAAACTGACTTTGCATTAGTATAGAAGTATAGATTAGGCCGAATCGATGACATAATTAAGAAGGATTCGCAATCTGGAAAGTGAATTTGCAATGTCTGTTTTAGCTTATAGGCACAAACTAATTAAAAATGTTAGTATTTGCAATCTGATCATTTCAACTTTGGAGTTGCTTTCAGAGATGAGTTATGAATAATGATTATGGCGGATCCAAGTCTCTAAGGCTCCTTAAGTGACAAATCTCAAAAATGGCCACAAAATCTATTAACAACGACTCACTCTATCGGGAGATGTTCTTTAGGCATATTGTGTAAGAATATTTACATCAAAATAATCAGATCGTATCCACTCACCAACCGTAGATTGGTTAACAAAATGATTGACAGAAATTTCGTATGGGCCGGTCTTGGTTTTATTGGTGAATTCTTGGAGGCTCCTTAATTGTAATACTCCTATCTACTAAACCTAGTCTTCCTACACGTTAGATATGATAGGAATTCACAAGTATGTCACTAACTTAGATAGGCGACTCAGTCATCACTGCAAGTCCAAATTCTGATTTAATTAAGACTAGTGCTTGTCTCGGTTGGAATTGTCTGTGCCTATATATAGCACTTGCTAGCTAGTGGCTCAAATACTAAATCAATTCATTAGTGTGTAGTATGTGATCATCTTGTTAGTGGCACAAAAGAGAATTATCCGTATTTACGGCACTCCCCAACTAAACTTTTAAGTTAGCTACGTATAAAGAACTATTAATTTGCTTATGGAATCCCATTAAATACCAAGTAAAAAAGTTAAAATAGCACTAATATAGATCCCCCACCACATACATTAAATGCATTTGTAGAAATGAAAGAACATATTAGAACCCAGAAATCAAAAACCTCAATATAACTTCAATATAGAATAGTTATCAAATGCCATAAACTAACCATATGAAGAGTAAAAAAAAAAATTAGTTCGAACCGCGAGAAAAAAATAGGCTATCGAAAGAAGTTACAGAGAACTCAGGCTTTGGTTGAAATACCTCAGTGTAAGCGATCACCGGAGGCATAGTGCTTACCCGTGCTCACGGCAATACCCACCCCGATTGGAATTAACTCAATTTGTTGAAAATTATGTACCCATGGAGTTACTATTCTGAAGTACAATTTCTGCCAAGACTTGCATCAATTTCTACCCATGTAGGTACGGGCAACCCGATGATAATAGAAAAAGGAAGGGAGAAAAAGAAAAAGAAAGGTTTGAAAACACATGGATTTGGGTGCGGACTACACTACTAAACTATCATTCAAAACAAGAACGTCAAGAGGAGTCAAAATAATAAAACTCGATTATGTGTAACATTTAACAATATACCCACCCACCCATACCAAAAACATCACCCAAATTTCTTGAACACTCGGAACATGCAAATTCCACCCGGAACAACAGCTAGATTGAAATTTAAACACTACTTGTACCCTCAAAAACTCCCAAAAAAATTCCAAAGGAATGTTTCACACGACTTTCAAAAAATGGTTTATTTGTTAGTCCTATTATCTTTGCTTTCACATAGCTTTTTTGGCCAAGCTTAATTTCACGCAGCTTTCTTCAACCAGCTTCGCCGGAATAAATCAAAAGTGCCAAAGGAATGTTTTTTTTTGATAATTGAAAGGAATGTTTCTTAGCCTAGCTTCTGACGGAATTTGTAGATCTCGATGGGGATTCGAAGATGACAAGAGTGAGAGATGGGGGGGGGTGGGTTGGGGGTGTGGAGATGAGTTAGCCAAAATCTCAGCCAAACTACAGGGGGGCCCAAATGGGGACCCAAATGACAGGAGCTGAAATTATTATTTTTATTATGCTAAAAACAGAAGCTAGGTAAAAAGAAAAGATGATATTTTTGTGAAATATTTAAAAGATTGTGGGCACTTTCTTAAGAGAGTTGAAGAGCACACATCAACCCTTGAATCAAACAAATCTGAGCCGTTGTAACAACTTGTCCCCACACCTTTCTATTTTATAATAGAGACTAGTGCTTGCCCGTGCCTACGGCACTACTTACCCTTTGATGACATTTTTGTAATATATTTGTAAGAGTGTGAGTGTTTTCTTATGAGAGTTGAAGAGCACACATCAGCCCTTGGATCAAATGAATCTTGACTATTTTTTCAACTTGTGTTTATGTGATCCCACACCATTGTATTTTATTAGGTAGATAGGTGATCTCTCAACTGCAAGTCCAAATTCTGATTCAATTAGGATTCCACCCATCATCATAAGAAAAAGAAACAGTGGACTAACTTACATAGGCGACTCAGTGATGACAGCAAATCCAAATCCAAATCCAAATTCTGATTCAATTAGGATAGCTGATTCGGTGACGACTACAAATCCAAGTTTAATTCTGATCTTAGAGCAAGAAACAGTGGACTAATTACTTACATAGGCGACTCAGTGACGATTGCAAGTCCAAATCCAGATCCAATTAGGATTCCACCTATCATAAGAGCAAGAGACCGTGGACTGACGCACTATAGGGTTTTAATTAATGTACCTTATTGGGACATTTCACGAACTCGATCATCATCATGATCTTAAACCCTTCGTTTCATTGGGGTCGCTGAAAAATTAATTTGGACTAAAAAAACAGATTGATCAATGTCGTAAAAGATATGATTTGACAAAAGTTATTTGTTTTTTAAAAAAAACTGATGGGCAGTCCGATTTTTTTCGATCGGTTGATAATGATTTGTAGAGATGAACAAACACAACGATATTCACGCACTACCTGTGAGCAGCAATCGTTTTTGATTCTCTCTCTGTATATATGTACAGAGAGAGAATAAAGGTCGAGTGGCTATATTCTCTATAAGTGAAAGTTATTTTCTATAATTTTAAAAATTATAGGTCGAGTGGCTATTCATTGTAATTTTTTTTTCCTCCGAAAACAGCATAATGATTTCATTCAAGCCGTTGGGGTATTCTCTCCAACTTCTAGTTAAATGACAAGAACCGGCACCCTTCAGTTTTCCAACAATAGGAAATAAGGCATGTTTTGGCTTAATAATCCCAAGCGATTAATTTTTTGTCTTCATTTAAAGTTTTTTTTTCCTCGTATTTGTTTGTTTGTGTCAAATATTTTTTTTTGGATTATTAGTTCATCTTGACGAGAGGTAGGTAAAAAATAATGTTCACAACTAAACTTTTTTGAATGAAGGCAAAAATAACCCAAAATCCAGTTTGTTTTGGATTAATTGTCTTTATTTAAAAAAATATGCTTACTACCATTGTTGCAATAATCCAAAATCCAGTTTGACGAGAGAAAGGAACTGATGGATCTGGTTTTGTTGAGCTCTTGACACCATTGTTGCAATAGTGGTACTGTTAGAGCCATTCTTACCACAATTTCTCTGTGAGTGAATGAATCACTCATGTTTCTTCTATTTATAAACCACTTTCGTTATGAATTCTTATGGCGGAAAATGCTATGGTACACACTCCTGATTAGGTGTGTACGTTAAACGCCTTGAACTCGTACAATTTTATATGGAAAATTCGTAACATTTGGATAAAAATTCATAACAGTTGCATAAAACTCCAAAATATCTAAGTGTTATGCATTCAAAGTTGATGTTTATAAACATACGTACAAATTAAGTTATTAATTCGAGACTATGGTTATACATTTTCATACAAAGTGTTATGAATTCAAGAGATTCAAGAAGTGCCTGCGTACACAGCCAAACAGAAATGTGTATCATAGAATGTTGCTCTTTTGATAGTATTAACTTGGCTATCATGTGGTAACTGATTAACAAAGACCCTAATACCACCTTCCCTGGGGCTGCGTTCTTATGAACTTTATTTAAATTTGAGAATTTTGTCCTTATTTAAATTTTTTTTACATTTATTAATTTTACGCCAAACTTTTGTGGGTTATTTATTCGTCTCGAAGAGAGGAATCATAAAAGCAATTTTTTTTTTTACTTTTACCTAAGTATTTTGAGAAATAACCATATTTTAGCAAAAAAAAGGTCACTTTTTGCGCTAAAAAGTGGTTATTTATCAAAATACTTGGGTAAAAGTAAAAAAAAAATAAATTTACTTTTCCGATTTTTCTCGTCGAGACAAATCAATAACCTATAGAAGTTTGATGCAAAACTTACAAATGCAAAAAAAATTCAAGTAAAGACAATTTCCAAATTCAAGTTAAGTTCGTAAGAATTAACGCAGCCTAAAGAAATCCCTCTTCTTTTGCTTCATCATTGTTCTCCTTTGCTATTACTATTTATTTTGTAACGTCAACGTCACTTTCCGATTAAAGACACAAACTAGTATAAAATTAATAGTTGTATTTGAAATTTTTTTTGAAATTTCAACTGTGGAGTTGTTTTCACTTTTCAGAAGGATTCAGGCAGATCTAAGTGGGAGATTTTGAGATCTCATCGTCATTTCATTGAGGTCATGAAAAACTTGATTCGTAACCCAAAAATAGATTGATCTAACATTGTAATCGATATCATTTGACGATATTACTATTAATTTTGTAACGTCAACATCACTTTCCGATTATAGACACAAACTAGTTATAAAATTAATAGTTGTATTTAAATTTTTTTTTGAAATTTCAACTGTGGACTTGTTCTCACTTTTCAGAAGAATTCGGGCAGATCTAAGTGGGATATTTTGAGATCTCATCGTCATTTCATTGAGGTCATGAAAAACTTGATTCGTAACCCAAAAATAGATTGATCTAACATCGTAATCGATATCATTTGACGATAGTTACTTTTAAAATGGATAGTCAGCATGATTTAGAGAATGAAAATTTATATCGTTCATGTGATTGTTAATGTCACATTAACCTTACGTTTTGTGCAAATAAAGTGCTATGTCACCTCCGTAAAATGAGTGATTCTTATCATCGAGATGAGATCGCAAAGAGCTCAATCTAGGTGCACTGCAACCTTACAAGAACCCCATCTCTTCTACCGTAAGTCCTATATATTGGGCTGCAGCACATAGATGTCACATCGCACACTTACTAGAACTCTACCAATATTACCCCCATGAAATCCGATCCGCAGTCAAATTACAAATTAATCATTGTGCTAATAATTCAAATAACCATAAAATCATTAGGACCAAAATCCTATTGATCATATCATCGTCATTGATGATTTTGATTTTAGTTATACACAAAAAAAAAAATTGACGATATGTCCAACGTTCTAATATTGTACCCCTTGGGCTATAGCGAAAACTTTGAAATTTTTTGATGACAAAAACAAATCGATCGATATTATTAATTAAAGGTCGAGCGGCCACTCGTGGTTTTTTTTATTAGAAAAAAATCAACATAATAATGTCATTCAAGCTGTTGGGTATAGAAGCAGGAAGGGTGCGCGCATAAAGATTTCTGATTGATATTATTGTCTAGCTAGTACAGTATTTTTTATCGGATGTCCCCGGAGGGACTTGTCTAGCTAGTATTAGTGTCATGGATTGAGTATACGCTTTTTTTTTTTTTAATCATTGTTGCCGGATGGATATTCTGTAAGTGCCGTATGGCTTTAGAGGAAATTACACATGAGACCACTATATCCAAGTAGCAGAAGCAAGACTGTTACGAAACCCCAGTTGTTGCAGATGACTGGAAAACAAGGCATACCATGCACATGGAGCTTGTCTAAGCCCATATAGAGCCTTATTAAGTTTACAAACAAAGGAGGGTCTAGAAGGATCCACATAACCGGGAGGTTGCTTCATAAAAACCTCCTCATGAATATATAATCCCATGCAAAAAGGCATTAGAAACATCTAATTGCTTCAAAGGCCAGCCAAAATGAACAGCTAGAGCAAGAACTAGTCGTAGAGTAGGTTGTTTAATGACAGGGTTGAATGTTTCAGTAAAATCCAACCCTTCATACTGTTGATTACCTCTAGCAACCAACCTAGCTTTGTATCGAGCTATAGACCCATCAGAATGCCTTTTGAGTTTGAAAATCCAATGACAACCAATTATGTTAGCATGAGAGGGAGGAGGAACTAAAGTCCAAGTGCCTTGGGATAACAAAACCACAAAGCTTCTTTTCATGACTTTTGGGACTCGGTCGCGGAGCGCCACGTGGTCTTGGGTACTTGGACACGTTTGGGGCTATCCATGGCCTACAAAAATGCCTTATTCACACGATTAACCTATAAGGGCCAAAAACACTAACTCCGCACAATATCATCTAATTAAAGTAAATTATGCACGAGAGAGGGACAAAAATGGTATCGATAAGCCCATTTATTTACACTATCGAGGGCTTATCAGTCTCCACACAAAAACTCCATTACACATATGTTGGATGGACTTGGAAGTAAAGTATTACTACCTGAAAATAAAAAAGACTACATAAGATAGAATTATCAAAGTTATGAAAAAAAATAATTAATTTACCTGAACTCATCCATCTCTCCGTTGAATAAGTTGTGAAGCTTTTGGTGGGTGCATGCAAGAAAACAAAAGGGAACATAAAATAATCCAATGGATTTCAAGGGACATTTTCGTAAAGCAAGTGGCGTAATGGAGGGTAATTAAGTCATACAATGAATGAGTTTTGATAGGAACAAAAAGAATTTTGGCAGGAATAAAAGTGGTTTTGGCATTATTAGCTCCCATACTTATAACCAATATGAATCTTGTTTGATTGAGTTCACTTATTTTATTATACAAAAAATTTTAAGTCATAAATATTATAAATTACAAAATATGAACAAATTTTTTGAAAAGTGTAAATATTACAACATGAACACCAATAGATAGTTATAGTTCATCTCGTAAAACTTGAAGTTTTCAACAATCATACAAAAGATTAGTTAGATCAGACATCAATAGTAGATATTTGAATAAAATGTACTCCCTCCGTTCCTAAATAAGTGTCCGGCGAGCAAAATTAGGCTTTACAAAACATGCATGTTTTTTATTAAAAAATTTAATTTTTTTTCACAATTTAATAGAACTTATCGCTATTTATTGATTTGTGAAAAAAATTTGATTTTTTTAACGAAACAGATGCATTTTTTTGAAGGCCTAGTTTTACGCGTCGGACACTTATTTAGGGATGGAGAGAGTACTTTGTTTGCATAAATTGACAGCGCAAGTTTAAATTATTTTCACCATCCTTTTTTTTTTAAATGCAAAAACATGATTTGTTCACATTCATGTCGATATTCAATGAAAATAAATTCTGAAACACATCTGTTACCGTGGATGACAGATCGAATCATCGTTTTGAACTTGGGGTGAAACCCACAATGGGGGCCATGGAAGAATATGAAGGCATGACGGTTTACCAATTTTTCCTCGGGAGGCTCTTTTCGCACCCCCTGACAACCCCCTTCCTCCAGGCCCCACCACCTTTTCCCCCCCTCGGTTTTAGGTTTTTTTTTAAATTTTTTTTCTTTTTTACTTTTAAAAGACTTTAATTACTTTTTTTTTTACTTTCACTATTTTTTTACTAAAACTTTAATTACTGTTTTAGTTTTTTTTTTTAACTTTAATTACAGTTCAAAATTTCAATCCGTTTGAACAGGTGGAAAGATTTTAATTTTCTGATTATTTTATCCTAAATGGTTATAATTAAATTTTAATTTTAGAGCTCTCGTTGATTAGCCCTAAGAGATATTTGATTATACAACTTTTTTAGCTAATCAACGAGAGTCTTAGAGTTAAAAATTTAATTATGACCATGTAAGATAAAATGATCAGAAAACTAAAATTTTTCCGCAGGTTTAAACGGATTGTAATTTGGAACACTTAATTTTTTAACCATATTTTTTAATATATATAAACTGTCTACATAGATTAAAAAATTAAGTGTTCCAAATTTTAATCCGTTTGAACCGGTGAAAAGATTGTAGTTTTCTTGATCATTTTATTTTAAATGGTCATAATTAAATTTTAACTATAGGGCTCTTGTTGATTAGCCTTAAAAGATATTTGATTTTACAATTTTCTTAGAGTTAATCAACGAGAGTCATAGAGTCAAAAATTTAATTATGACCATTTAGGATAAAATGATTAGAAAAACTAAAATCTTTCCACCAGTTCAAACGGATTGAAATTTGGAATGCTTAATTTTTTATCCATATTTTTTAATATATAAACTGTCTAAAGAGGTTAAACTGCCATAATTAAATTTTGATTCTAGGGTTTTCGTTGATTAGCCCTAAGAGATATTTGATTTTACGACTTTCTTTGTGCCAAAAATTCATTATGACTATTGAAGATAAAATGATAAAAAAATTCCACCAATTCAACCGGATTAAAAATTGGAACACTAAAATAATATTAAATAAATAAAAGAGAAAAAAGATACGGAGTATAAACATTATTATGTAAATAAAAAAAAGAGAAAATGTGTTCGATATTTTTGAGATGTGTGGGGGTATTTTCGGAAGAGAGGAGGTGGGGTCGGGGGTGCGTGTGTCGGGGGGTGCGAGAAGATATTTTTCCTCCAGTAACCAGAAAATTAAGCCAGACCCTTGAAGAAAAGTCAAGCTTTCATTTCTCTATTGACTGAAAACAACATCAAAGACCCAAAACCATGGAAGACCTAAAGTCACCTTCAGGATTCTACCAATCATCATTGCTGAAAATACTTCCTTCTACGTATTTTCTCTAGTGACTGAAAACAACATCAAAGACCCAAAACCATCGAAGACCTAAAGTCACCTTTAGGATTCTACCAAGCATCATTGCTGACAGCTGAGTTGAATCTTCTGAACTGATCAACCAATGAAACAACTAAAGAATATAAAAAAGAAGACGTAAAGTCCGTGTCCGTATCTTAAGAAGATATAAAGTTTACCCGCTCTGTTTTAGCCCTTTTGATAAGACCATAGAAGTGAATCTTCATGGAAACTCCGAAAAGCAAGGAAGAAGACTCATGCGTGTGTACTAAAAAGTAGGAGTGAGGACTTTGGATATGATCTGTTAACAAGACTCAAATCCAACATGAAGGTAGAGGGTTTGGATCGATAATTTTTTGACATGAACACCAGTGGTAAAAGCAGAATTTAATCACATTGGGATCAAACTGTCAAGGATATACAGCACATATATAAGGGCAAAATGTTTGGAGAACATATCCTATGAGATAAGTTTATAGAAATACCCCCAAAACTACGTCACTTCCCACAGAGATTTTCATTGAGTGGGGTCAGTGCATGAGTTGGAACCTATGTATTTGAAACACAAATATAAGCGAGAAGTTTCCATCATGTTTGGTGTAGAAAGAGGTTGGGGCAGAGGCAATGAATAATTTTTTCTAAAAAAACCTACAAATGGCCTTGATACAGTCCCTCATCCAAATCCATTTACTATACACCCGTCAACGTAGTTTTGCAATTTGATTAGAAAAAAGAAGAGAGGAGTCTTTCTGCTGTTTGTGCTTACCAAATCAAATGCTGAGAAAGCTAAGATCCCCTCTCTCTCTCTCTCTCTCTCTCGTCAAGGAGAGAGCAATAAGAGCAGTGAAAGCAAAGCAAATCAAATATTTGTAGTTAAACTAATCCTAAGGCTCCTTAATTATTTGAATTTATGCTCTGGAATCCAACAAATTAAGTGTTTGACAAGTTAAAATTTTCCTGATTATAATGACAAGTTCAAATTTTCTTTTTTGATCATATTGACAAGTTAAATGACTAACTAGCGATGAATTTAGTGTCCAACGTATGTAAGAAAATCAAAAGATGGGCTTTTCCTCAAATTATTTTATATTATCACCCCTGCTCTACAGGGCTATAGGGCAGCATTCCAGCCGTCCAAAAGTATTTTTAATTGTTCGTACTTTAAAAAAAAAAAAACTTGCATTGAAGAATCTACTTTTTTCTGAAAGAGTCTCTTTTAAATACGGATCATTGATTGTCGAGATAGACTATCGGAATACTCCATTGTAGCCCTATAGTGCAGAGGTGCACTACAGGTCCCCGGATCTGGCTACGGGATATAGCAACCTCTCTTTTTTCTACTGTGTCTGCCCCACTAAGGGTGAGTGGTGGAAAACTAGAACACTCTTTAATCCTAAGGGGCTGGCCAAGTTGACTTGGCCCGGGACTTTTGAGTTTGCTCCCTAGCTAGTTTCTAAGGTTTCAGGTTTGAAACCTTCCTATCCATTCCATTAGGATCAATCCATACAAAGCTTAATTGGGACCCCTACAAGTGAATGACGGATTTGTCTCTCAGGATTAGTTGAGGTGCGTAAACTGACCCGCATGCTTAAGTTATAAGAAAAAAAAAAGAGAAACCCCTAGCACACTCTTGTAATTATGCTACAATATTTTTTTACCAAGCAATAGTTTGAGGGCCATTATTAAATTTTACCACTTGATTAACTCCTCCACCAATATGAAGTGATTCTTGACTCATATGTCCTTTTCATTTTTTAATGTATGTGACTATCAAAGCTGAATCACTCTCTGTCCGGATATGGCCATGATCGTATATCTCCCGATGACAAGTTCAAGAACGGTACAGAGACTTAATTGACACTAGAAGTCGGGCACACGGAATGGTCATTTGTTTTTAGGAGTTGGACTTCTATTTCTTTCATGCTCACTAGGGGTGACAAATTGAAACCAAACCCATTAATAAACCCAAACCTACGTACTAGAAAATAAACCCAACCCAGCTCATTTATTAGTTGGGTTAGAAATGGGTCCAACCCATTTAACCCATTTATTAATTGGGTCTAATTGGGTAAACTTAAATGCCCCAATAAGTCATAAACATAACCCATAAAAAAAACCTTCATCAATTGATCAGATTGAAATCCCCGCCACTGCAAACACACGTATATGACTCTCCGCACATGCGCTGTGCACGTGATTTAAAAATAAAAAGGAATTTTTCTGCATACACACGTATATGACACACACACACTCTCTCTCTCATTCAATTCTTCTGTGCTAAATCACACGTGTCCAAAAATATTTTGGGCGATCCGGATTAAAAATCAATTGTGACCGTGTTTATACCCGTTTTTGGCACCGCTGATTGGGCTTGCCGTGATTGGAATTCTTTTAAATAAAATGGGCCGAAAGTTAAATAAATTGATTGAATGATTTTTGGGCCATGGGTATTTTCCCATTTGGGCCTAAGAAGCACAACCCTTGCGAAGAATTGCGGCCCAAGATCTTTGAAAGGAGCAGCCCACGAGAATTGTGGCCCAAGATATTTTGCAGCCCACGGTTTGACCTGTGAGGAAATGTTGGTTCGATCCATGGATGCAACCTACGGTTCTAGGCTAACAAAAAGATGCTGGAATGAGGTGCGGAGCAAGGCCCACTTTTGTAGGGAATTGGTTATGTTTCTGGCAGTTGGGTTTGTTTCAATTCAAAGGCCAATTGACCAAGTCAATTGGCCATGTGTCACGAGGAGCACAAAAAAAGGGGGGAAATTGGGAGATATTTCTACCTAAGCATGGGACACGTGTCAACATACAAGAGGCCCATTCCCCCATGATCGAACTTAACTGCCATCAACTTCTGAGCAACTGCCCATGATCAAGCATGCATGGAAAGTGGAGCAAATCGTGGGACACATGGCAGCTTATGGTGCAATGCTGAATCCGGATTCAGGCCTGAATCAGCTTGCTGTTTTGCTTATAAATAGCAGAATTGAAGACAGAAAACAGGTCCAACACCAATCAAAGCTCACGCTTACAAACAAAGTCTTCCCAGCGAAGCACACTTTCCTACTTTCAGCAAAGTAGACTATCGAATACTTAGTATTCAACCCCATTCGAACTAACTTCTTCAAGTAGTTTGAATTTTATTTTTCTTGTACAAACTTTATTATCCCGGAGTAATAAAGTTCACGTTTTTCACGTCTCATTTCCTATACGACTAGGAAATATTAAGTCCACAACCGTGTGGCAAACCACGAACCTCCTTACGATCTTTAACCTTTGGGTCATACACAATCGTTCTACGATAGAAGTCAAGATTCACGGGAATCTTCACAACAAGTTAGGCGCTACAAGTCTTGGCACGCCGCGCACATCGCATTCACGCCTGCTGCCAAAAACGCGAGTTTTCATTGGCACGCCCAGTGGGACCCTAGTCGTTGAAAGGTTTCAGTCATGCCAGCAAAGAAGGCAACGATACTACCACAAGCGGATCCACCACCGCCTGATCCTCCAGGCAGCCCTGAAGGAGTTGTTGTTGATGTACCACTGCTCGAGGAAGCCGTTCCTCAAATCAGTGCACAAGATCTCAATGACGCCACGGATAGCGTCAAGAATTACATGTTTTTTGCAGGACAGGAGATTTCTCACACCGTGTCACAAACGATGTCTCAGTCCATTGAGCCTTTGACTCTAGCAATCAAAGACATGATTGCCACAATGACAGAGAGACTGCCAATAGTTCCTCAGCAACAAGTTCTACCATAGTTCGGAGTTTATGGCAACGATCAAGAATAGACGGGTCTGAGGGACACTATACCACCACCACAAGCGTTTTTCCAAGCTTCTTCGTCAAACAGCCCTGCACCGGCAGGGGAAAGGGCCAAAGGAGTTGTTATTGGGAAGGAACCGACGCATCCAACGAACAAGGAACAAAGGTCCGTTTTGCTGGAAAATCCAAACAGGCCTGTAAAGACTGACAAAAGGCCTCCTCATGGAGGACAAGGTGCTGTTAAGGACAAGAACGTTCCTCACGCTCATTCAGCCCCAGAGACTCGGGGGGGCAAACTCAGGCATGAATCTGCAGGCACAAGAGGCGCGTCCACAGTCACCTCCGGTGCCAAATATGATCGGAAGGGAACAGGTCCTGGATTTGCTCCAAGAATAGTTAGGGCCTGGATTCAGGCATGTGGGCAGGCCCATGTACAGGAAGCCTCACATGGAGGAGGTTGATGATGAGGCCTTTCCCAAGGGATACCGAGTCCCTGAATTTCAGACCTTCACAGGGGAGAATATGCAGTCCATGGTCGAACACATTGCCCGATTCCAGGTGCAGTGTGGGGAAGTTGGAACGAATGACAAGCTCAAGTTAAGGCTCTTCCCAAATTCCTTGACTGCAACGGCCTTCACTTGGTATATCAATCTCCCACCCAACTCTGTCCAGACCTGGGCTCAGCTCGAAGAGATGTTCCATCAGCAGTTTTATAGGGTGGAACCAGAGATAACGATGGCGGATTTGTCTTGCTACCGTCAACTCCCAAAGGAAGGCGTGGAGTCTTATCTCTCCCGATTCAAGACAGCACATTTCAAATGCAAGATTCCTTTGCCGGAGGCCGAATATGTGCGTTTAGCACTGAACGGCCTAGACTTTGAGTTCAAGAAGAAGTATCATGGTACAGAATTTCGAGACTTGTTCGAACTGTCCGCAAAGGCCTCGCGGTATGAGAAGCTTTTGGAAGAAGAGAAAGATAGAAAGGCAGCTTCTAAAGGGACCTACTATCAAGACCCTAACTATGATGTCGCTGCGATTGAGACTGAGGCTAACCTTGATGTTGATGTGGCTGAAATCATCAATAGGAAGCCTTATGTCTGCAAGGCCTTTGTTAAGACAGAACCTATGAAGCAGACAGTCCAAGAAGCCTCTAATAGGCCTACCAGGGCCTACACCTTTGACATCACCAAAGCGGAGGCTATTTTTGATCAGCTCTTGATGGACAAGTTATTAAAGCTGCCCTTTGGTCACAAGATCCCAGCACCGGACGAGCTTAAGGGCAAGGAATATTGTAAGTACCATAATTCTTGGAGTCATTCAACCAATAATTGTTTTGTGTTCAGGAATGACATTCAAGATAAGATTGATCGGGGAGAATTCAAGTTTCCCGAGAAAGATAAGCAAGCCATGGGTGTAGATGGAAACCCATTTCCTTCAGGCCTAAGTGCAAACATGGTATCAGTGAATACGAGGTTCATGCCTAGAACCACACCAAGGCCTAGAGTAAGTTTGGGGGCACCGTCAAGAGCAGCATTCAGGCCTAGATCAGACGACTACTGGGATCCATCCTATGAGGAAGACTCCATTCCTGAAAGGGGGAGGAGGTTTGAGAAGAAGAAATCCTGGTGGTTAAGGCCTGAAGGAGTTAGAAAACCAGAAAAACCAAGTTGTTCATTGGTTTGTACTGAGTGTGGACATCATGCAGTTCCGTCCAAACCTGTGTTGAAAAGTACAATTGTGGGAAGATTGGAGTTCAGGCCTGAGGAGGTACGTAGGCCAAAAGAGAAGTTGGTCAGGCGAGAATCGGTCTTCAACAGAATTCAGCCAGGTATGATAGAAATAGAGGACGAGCTCAACAATCTCAAAATTTCAGCTCCATTCAGAGGGAAGCCTAGGACTGTTAAGCCTCCTGTCATTCCTCCAAATGAATGTCATAAGGTTGAGCATCCTAAGTTTCCTACTCCGCAGCCACCTTTGTCCCGATCCCAGAAAAGGCGCCGCCAACGGTTTAGGCAGGCGGATAGAAGGGCTCGAGAAGAGCTGGATTCAGTTGAAGATGTGATGGATGTAGACGACCCTAACGGGAAGAAGCTGATGGAGTTGGTCGCGGAAAAGTTGAAGGATGAACCAGCCAAGCCTAGGCGTGAACACAAGCCTCTGGAAAGAACTTACAAGGAGGTTGTTGCTGGTTCGTCTTCAGAGCAGTTTTCTCGAATTGAAAAGAAGGCCTTACTGGAGAAAACCCTTGAGGAGGCCAGGATTAAGCCTCCTCCAAGGCAGGTTACTTTGATGAAGAAAGGAGTTCCTGAGCCAAAGAAGCAAGACTCGGGGGGCAAATCGAGGTTGAATCCGCAAGCCAAAGAGTTCAGGCCTCAAGAATGCAATGCAACATGGTGGTTTTCCTTCCATCTGAACTAGAGGTGAAAGATAACAAACTTACTGCCATGGAGGGCGATATGGTGGAGATGGGTCAGACTGCCGAAATACTGAAGGAGTCCTTCAATTTAGGCCTGAATGGAGATGGACCTTCAGTGGTAATCTTGAAGGATGAGAATGGAGGCAGCACGAAAAATCAAGCCGCAAGCGTGATATTTGAAAAGCCTACGCCCAAGATGACGGGGCATATCAAGCCTTTGTATATCTCAGGATGCGTGGATGGAATGCCGATTAATCGACTCCTTGTTGATAATGGTTTTGCGGCCAATCTCATGCCTAGGTCTACCATGCTCAAGCTCGGGAAAACAGATCAAGACCTGGTCTCATCAACGGCTACTTTAACCGATTTCACGGGACAGGAAACAACTTGTCAAGGGATTTTGATCATGAATTTAACAGTTGGATCAAAGACTCTTACAACCCCTTTCTTCGTTGTAAATTCACGATCTTCGTTTAATATTTTGTTGGGAAGGGATTGGATACACGCCTGTCTTGCCGTGCCATCAACATTGCATCAGTGTTTGGTTTTTTGGAATCAAGACGATGTGGAGGTAGTTTGGGCGGATCGCAGGCCTTTTCTTGCTTCAACCAACCATGCCGAGGCAAGATTGTACGATGAAGATGTCGGCCCAATGAAAGTGGCAGGCCTGGATAAGTATGGCTGCCATAAGATTGTACCTGTTTCTGCTCATAAGTCGGTAGAAGAGGTGAAGGCACTGTATCGAGAATTAATCGGCCCAATGATCACGGAGTCAAATACGCTGATTATAGCTTCAACCAAACGATTATCCCAATGTTAGCAAGGCCTTCAGAGAAAGAGAAGGACATGGTTTTGTTGGCCATGTTGGCAAGGTTCGAGGCGTATTGGCTAGAGAACAAGCTAAAAGAAGAACAAGAGCTGGAGGAAGAGGGTTATTCGGCCTGTGCGGCCGAGGTAATCAATGAAGACGAAACTACGGAGGAAGACTTGGATGAGATTCGATTGGAAGATCTTGAAGCAGCTCCTACCAAGTTGGATGACTTGAAAGCTGATGTTCAAGATCCTTTGGAAGAAGTTAACCTAGGAGATGAAGAAAATCCTAGGCCTGTATATATTAGTCAGCTTTTGCCAGAGGACGTGAAGAAAAAGCTCATTGAGCTCTTGACCGAATTCAAGTCTTATTTTTCCTGGAACAATGACGAGCTTCCAGGCCTATCCAGGGATTTGGTGGAACACAAGTTACCCATTCAAGCGGGTTTCAGGCCTTTTAAACAGCCACCAAGAAGGATGTCCAATGAAGTCTATTTGCAAGTGAAAGAGGAGATCGAACGCCTTTTCAATGCTGGGTTTATACGAACAGCTAGGTATGTCACTTGGCTTTCTAATGTTGTACCAGTCCTCAAGAAGAATGGCAAGATCAGAGTATGCGTGGATTTCAGAAATCTGAATTTGGCCTCTCCAAAGGACGAGTATCCAATGCCAGTTGCAGATTTGTTGGTGGATGGGGCATCCGGCCATAAGGTTTGTCCTTTATGGATGGTCATTCCGGTTATAATCAGATCTTCATCGATGAGGCTGATACGGCTAAGACTGCTTTTAGGTGTCCCGGAGCTTTGGGAACCTTTGAGTGGGTTGTAATGCCTATTGGCCTAAAGAATGCAGGTGCTTCATTTCAACGAGCAATGAATGCAATATTCCATGACTTTATTGGCCGGTTCATGGAGATTTACATCGATGATCTAGTGGTCAAGTCCCAAACGTATGAAGAACACTTGGAACACTTGAGGAGGTCATTTTTAAGGATGCAGCAATTCGATTTGAAGGTTAACCCCTTAAAGTGTGCCTTCGGAGTGTTCGCAGGCAAGTTCCTAGGGTTCTTGGTTCACAATAGAGGGATCGAGGTCGACAAGAATAAGGCCAAGGCCATCATGGAGGCTAAACCTCCTACAACCAAGAATGAGTTGCAGAAACTTTTGGGATCACTCAACTTTTTGAGAAGATTTATATCAAATCTAGCAGGAAAGGTTCAGGTCTTTTCTCAACTCTTAAGGTTGAAAGATCACGACACTTTTGTTTGGGAGGCCGATCATCAGAAGGCCTTCGATGAGATCAAAGGCTACATGGCAAATGCTCCAGTCCTCATGCCTCCTATCAAGAACAAGCCTTTGAAGCTCTACATTTTTGCTGCAAAAAGTTCTATTGGCTGCCTTTTAGCACAAGACAATGAGCAAGGGAAAGAGCAAGCTGTGTATTGTTTGAGTAGGTTGTTAACTCCTTGTGAAATGAGATATACTCCTATTGAAAAATTATGTCTTGATTTGTACTTTGCAGCAATAAAATTGAGGCACTACATGTTTCCTGTTGTGGTGTACATTATGAGTCAAACAGACCTTATTAAGTACTTACTTTCTCGGCCAATCATGCGAGGCCGAATAGGTAAATGGTCTTTGGCCTTAATGGAGTTCAGTTTCCGATACATCCCTCAAAAGGCTGTAAAAGGCCAGGCTTTGGCAGATTTTCTTGCTGATCATCCCTGCATGGATATCGACGAAGAATCTGATACAGGACTGAGTGCATTTGAAATCTCACTCACACCTTGGACACTTCTGTTCGATAGCTCAAAGACTCAAATGGTCTCAGGCTGTGGTGTTATCATCATTTCTCCTTAAGGCCTGAGAACAGAGTTATCTTTTCAATTTGATTTTCCATGTACGAACAATCAAGCTGAGTATGAAGCAGTGATAATAGGCCTTGAAATCCTTAGGGATCTTGAGGCCAGAGAAGTAAGGGTGATTGGAGATTCAAACCTTGTAATTAACCGTTTGGCGGGAACGTTTAAATGCTATAGTGAGGAGTTAGCCCCTTATTATATGGCAGCGATGCAGTTAATTCAAGATTTCGACAACGTAATCGTTAAACATGTCTCAAGAAGTATGAATACTAAAACAAACGGTTTGGCTCAGGCCTCAACAGGCCTGAAGCTTTTGCCAGAGATTCTTCACAAGACCATTACAGTCCAAAAAAGGCTACTCCCTTCTGTCAGTAGGAGGGGTTTAGGCCTAGAAGTATTTGTCTCGGACCTTCCAGTAGAAGAAGAAGAGGAGGGTAAGGAGGACTGGCGTGATCCTATTATTGCTTACTTGAAGGGGCCTCATATGGGGGCTAGCAGAAAGGTCAAGAGAAGAGCGACGAGCTATGTTCTTCTTGGAGATGAATTGTACAAGAAAGGCCTCGAAGATGACCTGTTGCTGAGGTGCTTATGCCATACCGAGGCTATGAAGGTAATGGCAGAAGTCCATGAGGGGATTTGTGGAGCACATCAGTCCGGTATCAAGATGAGGTGGCTAATAAGAAGGTATGGATACTATTGGCCTACTATCTTAGAGGATTGTATACGTTTTTCCAAGGGATGTCAGCCTTGTCAAGCTCATGGCCCGGTACATCACACACCTGCAACAGATTATCAGGCCGTAGTGAAGCCTTGGCCTTTTAGAGGCTGGGCTTAGATGTAATTGGGATGATTTACCCCCCTTCATCAAAACAACACAGATTCATCTTGGTAGCTACAGATTATTTTACGAAATGGGCAGAGGCCATTCCATTGAAGTCTGTGGATCAACAGGACGTGATCAAAGTTATGAAGGAGAGAATCATTCATAGGTTTGGGATACCGGAGCACTTTGTGGCAGACAGAGGTTTAGTATTCTTTGGTGCACAGGTCAGGGCTTTCACGAGCCAGTTTAACATACAGCTCTCCCATTCAACTCCCTATTATGCACAGGGGAATGGCCAGGCCGAATCAACCAATAAGACCTTGATTGGAATTATTGAGAAGATGGTGGAAGAAAATCCAAGGGTTTGGCATGAACTCCTTTTTGACGCATTGTGGGCTTATAGGACTTCAAAGAAGGAAGCCACGAATGTTACTCCTTACATGTTGGTTTATGGCCATGACCCCGTACTTCCTATGGAGGTAATGGTTAGAACGGCCAGGATCGCATACCAAAATGACTTGAATCGCGCTGATTATAGCCAAGCCATGTTAATGGAAATGGAAGACCTTGATGAGGTAAGGTTAGCTGCTTTGGACCATATGTTGATCCAGAAGCGCCAAGTGGCCAAAGCTTATAATAGAAGAGTGAGAAGAAAAAGCTTCATAGAAGGAGATTTGGTATGGGAAGTTGTTCTACCCTTGGGCACACAAACCTCAAAATATGGGAAGTGGTCTCCAACATGGGAAGGGCCTTATCAAATTTACAAGGTGTTCGAAGGTAATGTTTATCTTTTAATGGATTTGGATGGTGGAATGCATAAACATACTATCAACGGAAAGTTTTTAAAACATCATTATCCTACGATGTGGGAAATGAGAGATTTTAAGGAAGCACTACCATCAAAGCCATAGGAGATAGATAAAGGCCTGAATCTGTTTAGGCCACCATTAAGGCCTGAATCTGTTCAGGCCACCAAAATGTTAACAGTAAAAAAGGCCTAAGGCTCAAGCCATGCAAACACCAAAAAGCCCTACGGACTAGAGTTCAGGGCTAAAATTAGAGGTTCTACTTTATTACAAAGCCAAAAATGGCTTACAGTTCATCCAGAAGGCTTGATCGAAGGTTATCCCAAGAGTTAGCAAGGCCGTTGAGTTGGGCCTCTAACCTTTCTTTAGAAGTTTGAAGGCCTGGTTGTTTGGAAACCAAGGGTTGAAGCTTGATCTTGACAGCTTTGGAAGTAGCGAATGGTTCCTTCTGTTGTGTTTCCAGGTTTGATTGTTGAGTCACCAGTAGCACCAGGCTCTTTTCAGCCTTGTCTTGTTTGTTCTTCAAATCCTAGATTTGATCCTCCCAGTCCTGAATGTTCTTGGCAAGGGTGATTTTCTGCTCCTCAATGGTACTGATCTGAGCCTTTAGGGATCCATAGCCGCCTATGCACCCGTCCATTTCTTGGCGTAGGTCCCTGATCTCGGTCGGGCTCGAATCGACCTTGGAGAGTTCAAGGGCTGCTCCGTCATATGACTTTTGCAAATCTGGGAAGTCTTTGTGAAAGTTTTGCAGGACTGATTCGGCAGCTTCACTGAAGACCTGAGCTCGGGCCAAAACGCTGAGAGCTTTCCTGAAGGAGGAAACTTTACCTGGATGAAGGGCCATCTTGATATCCATCTTGATCAAGGCCTTAAAGGTTTCTTTGGCCTCAGCAATCTCTTCGGTGGTTGGGGGCACCTGGGTAGAACTTGACCCATCTCTAGAAATGCCCGAGAGGGATACTTGAACAAGGCTAGCAGCCGTTTTGAAGAAGTCCTCCATGTCCTCGTCAGCAGCGTCCTCAACAATTTCTTCTTTTTGGACGGGTGTTGGGTCAAGGTTGATTGGAGAAACCTTGGACTTCTCAGGGGTTTGAGATAACGCCTCATACTCAGGGTTGATTGGAGGACCTTCGGAGGTAGCCTGGATGGGCGACAAGTTTATAAAAAGGCCTTACAAGGAATTGAGAAGGTCAAAACTAAGGGATGGTGTGTTACCTCTAACGAAGCAGGGGAAGAATCGCTGGAGGCAATGGAGACACTCTTCTTCAGTTCTGCCTTTGGAACTTCATCTGCTTGTGATTTTTTGGACACGACTATCTTGGTTTTCATCTTTTTTGTGTCCTTCTTTGGAGTTGATTCAGTTTGGTGAGCAGTCTCTTTTGATTCGGCCTAGGAGTTGGGAAAGGTACAAGTATGAGTATTCAGGCCTTAATGAAATTATGTTCAGGCCTTGATATAATACAAAGATACCTTGGCAGAAATGTTAACCTGTTCAGGGGAGCCGGTCTTGGTGCTGCTTCGGGTTCTACCAGCAATTGCAGTGGTCTTTTCCTGCGATGTTAAACATTTAGGCCTAAATTACAATGTTTAGCAAGAAAAGAAGAGCTGATCAGATCATACAGTGGTGTGCTTTTTGTCAGCCAGCTTTTTGAGCCTTTTCTTCTGTGGAATTTCTGTTGGTTCAGGCTTGCTAACTTCTTGTGCACCTGAAATGGAGTTTGAATGAGGAGTATATGGTAAAGGCCTGAACAGAAGCAGCAAAAGGGAAAAGAAAGTGAACTCTTTGGACGTACCTTTTTTTTTCAGGCTGGCAGATGGAGAGGGAGCTTCAGAGCGAGAGGTTTTCTTTTTGGTAGGATCACCATCCTTTACAACTATAGCTTCAGGGGTTATTTTTGCCAAAATCTCATCCAGGTCTTTGGCGAAATACCTATCCACATGAGCTGTCCACCATTTCTCAAATCGAAGAGACTTTTCTGGACGTTCAGGGTAAGACCTTAAGTGAAAGGTGGCCTCATCCTTCGCAAATTGGTTCCGAATGGCTTCTAGGGTTTTTTCTGGTACGATAATTCTATCAATGATATCCTCATTACAAGACTGGTATGGAGGAACAGGGATCAGTTGCATAAGGCCGAATTGGCGAGCGAATTGGGCAGCATTATAGTACTCTGTCCCGCATCTATTGTTGGCCGAGGACATGCCCATGCCATATAACAGGTCTCTAGAAATGAGGAAACTAGCCCAAACGGCCTTGTGTTCATCAAAATTCTCTCCAGGCTCTCCAGCAGGGTTTTTTAGCCACAACGGTATGGTTTCTCTCTCAAAAGGCATATAGCCCTTGCCCAATGTGGTTAATTCACGATAGAAGTAAGTGAAGCAGGAGTTAAAGCTTTGCTGTTGAAGTTCTTGGCCTGCATAGTGACGGCCATAACATGCATGGGCAGGAATTTTGTTCATTTTTGGGGCCAGTGTGGGGAAGTATGACCAAAGCCAAAGTGTGACTATCCAAAGTGGTCCAGGGGCAAAAACGAAGCTATTGGTCAATAACTCCTGCATGCCACGGTATAAGTGTGCAAGGACTAAAGTGGCTAGGGCCAATTTCTGGCCCGAAGCCAAGGCCTTGGCGATATCTGTGAACTCCTTAGTAATTCTATTTGAGGATACACAAAAAATGCACTTGTTCAACCAATAAACGAGGAGTGCCACGTGTTCTTCCTCAGTGACTTCATTTCCCTCCTCACCAGCAAAATGTTTCAAAAAGTTGGAGGAGGCCAACTGGGCCGACTCGGGATAAGTAAATGATGGAGTTTTCTGTGAAATGAAACAATCGGCCTTGACCCCATGGGGGCGGAGGCCAGTAAGAAAGGAAACGTCTTGCATTGTGATGCCCATCATACCAATACGAAAATGAAAGGCGTTAGAGGGAACAAACCAGAACTGGGCAGCGGCCATAAATAGGGCTTTATCCATGTCGATGAGGTAGCGGCTGAGCATGATGGCTTCATATATCCCTACCTCCTTCCATAGCCCTTCTTTCGTGGCCGCTACTCGGTTGACCCATTGGACGTATTGTTTGTCTGGTCGGTGCCAAAGCCGATTTGGGATGTCTCTGGGGTAGGCGGTCCAGTCGGCAGCAATACAATCAAACGGTAGGGCTCCTTCTGCAAGAGGATAGAACGGGTAAAGAGATTCTGGGTAATCGCCATTGAACGCAGGTCCGAGCGCCATTTTTACAGTGGATGAACGAGGTTGGGTCCGGTCGATTAGGATCTCATAGTTGATGGAGAGGTTCTTGGCTTTAATGATTCTTTTGATCTCGTCAGTGTAAGAGGTTGGGCTCTTGGCTGGTTGTTTGGCCCTAAACGATGACATTGTTCAGTGCTTGGTGGGTTAACAATGGCGGCTAGGTTTCTTTTCGGCTTTGGATGAGAGAGAGAGACAAGAGATGGAAAGAAAAGATGATGAAGAAAGAGAAAAACCAGCTTTGAATTAGGTGACGCTGGCTTCGGTTTTTGAGAAGAGGGTTTAAAAGCTTGGGGATATGCACCGCCTCCTTTTTCCTCTCCACTTTTTGAATTTTTGGTTCTATCTTAATTAAGGCTGCGCATGCAACAAGAGTGATTGGATTGGAAAGGATTTCTTTGGAGGCTTTAGAGTTCCAAGGAAGAAAGAATACCTCCTTTATGGAAATGTGCCCCACATGAAGATCTGAGAATAATGGTGGCCAGTTTCAAAAAGGAAAAAGTATTAGGCCACGTTTGGGCCTAGTATAATTCTAAACGTATCCAGATTTGTTTGGATGCCAAAAATTGTGTTCTTCCAAACGCCTTAATCTTAACAGAATCAAGGCATAGGGGGGCAATGTTTATACCCGTTTTTGGCACCGCTGATCGGGCTTGCCGTGATTGGAATTCTTTTAAATAAAATGGGCCGAAAGTTAAATAAATTGATTGGATGATTTTTGGGCCATGGGTATTTTCCCATTTGGGCCCAAGAAGCACAACCCTTGTGAAGAATTGCGGCCCAAGATCTTTGAAAGGAGCAGCCCACGAGAATTGTGGCCCAAGATATGTTGCAGCCCACGGTTTGACCCGTGAGGAAATGTTGGTTCGATCCATGGATGCAACCTACGGTTCTAAGCTAACAAAAAGGTGCTGGAATGAGGTGCGGAGCAAGGCCCACTTTTGTAGGGAATTGGTTATGTTTCTGGCAGTTGGGTTTGTTTCAATTCAAAGGCCAATTGACCAAGTCAATTGGCCATGTGTCATGAGGAGCACAAAAAAAGGGGGGAAATTGGGAGATATTTCTATCTAAGCATGGGACACGTGTCAACATACAAGAGGCCCATTCCCCCATG
>BPLS01000600.1:1081779-1101841 GCA_019656275.1 Rhododendron kiyosumense
AGTTAAAATCATTTAACTCGAGTAAATAATTCCTTCACCTTTTAAAAAGGCGTGATTAACACACGGGGTTTTTCCAACGTATATATATACCTTTCGTTTATAAAATTTAGGGCAACGTCGCACTATTATCCCTTTGCAAACCATCAATTTCTGTATCGATGGCGCCTAAGAAAGCTCAACCAAGCAAGGTTATGGCTTCAAAGACTGCTTCCAAATCGCAAACCAGTAAAAATGAAGAGTCGAGTTCTCCGGAATCTGAAACTCCAACGGAAACCTATAGCTTAAGGTACCCTCAATGTTTAAGGGAAGCTACTCAACTGAATCTTTATTTTGTTCCTGTAGTTAATCATCCCACCAAATTCGTTTTGGGACCTATTTATTTTCCCAATTCCCCTGGGGAACTACCGACTTATTACCCGGTAAATTTCGATGAACCTTTACTCCTTTCACTTCCAGGTCTTCATCGTACTGGCTGGACCACTAAAGGGTCCATCCGCTCTTGGCCCACTTTTTTCCCTTCGTGGGCAAAATGAGTCGATCATATGAGGAGATACTTACATCTTTCATGGCATGCAATGGGTATTTATGAAGCCATAGACCTTTCTACACAGGCCTTTGAATTTAACCCTAATTTGATTGCTGCTGCTGCTTATTTCTGGTCTGTTTCATCTAACACTTTTGTGTTCCCAAATGGTCCTATGAGTCCCACTGTGTTGGACATCATTCATCTAACTGGCTTATCAAGTATGGGTACAGAGGTTAATGCTGTTTTAGACCATCAGCCCTGTGATCCACCATTTGAGGGCTCTGATAACTCATGGAGTTATTCTAATTTCATATCTGCCTTTTGCACTTCTGACCTTAAAGAGCCATCCTTTACTGAGAAGGTAGCGTTTTACCTATATTGGCTCAATAAATACGTGCTATGTGTAGCTGGTGTCAAGATTACCAAAGAATACCTTCGTTTAGCCATCTGCTTGGCCCAAGATGCAAAGCTCGCATTAGCTTCGTTTGTGCTAGGGACATTGTATAAAGGGTTATGGGTTTTTACACAGAACAAGATTACTAGTAATTGTGGTGGTCCGTTCTGGATTCTTCAAGCATGGCTATATGCTTTTTTCCCATATCTCAAACCCTTGAGCGTTTATCCCAAAAGGAAAGATGGAGGTCCCTGTTTGAGTTATGTAGAATACTTACTGGCTTATGAACCAACAAATGAGGATGCATCCTTTAAGAGGTATTTCAAGGCCTTTTATTGCTCTGCTTTGTCAGAATTCCCTATTTGGCTTTCTTTTAAGGATTGCCAATACTCAACATCAAAGACAATAGAACCTATTCTTCAATTTTTGGTTCCAGCCCAAACGGTCAACAAGTTTTGGGCTAGCATCTTAATCCCAAGGTTTCTATCGATAGGGTTCTCTCCATCAAGCACGCGGTATTCAAATTGTAGTTTTGAGATTTATATGCCAAACCAATGTGCTAGGCAATTTGGCTTGGTACAAGGGATCCCTGTCCTCTACACTCATCCTAGGATCAAAGATTTGGCCAAAACCAGACCAAATGTGACCAAAACCTCTTTGATCAAGGAGCTAATTGGTCAATATCAAGGGATCAAGGCTGGTTTTCAATTGGTCAGTTTCGTAGCTGATCCATCTTCAACTTCAGAATTTAAACTGTTTTGGGACTGCATCAAGCCCATCATCTTCAACAAAGAGTTAGACAATTGCCTTTTGAGGCTTGATTCTGAGAAAACTCCGTCAGGTATTTATTATTTCGTTTATGAAATTGACCCTACATTTAATTGGTCAATATAGAGCTACTTTCTTACCATCAATTTCCTATAGTCTCAATTCCTAAGAAGACTTCAGTTCTTGGGCAAAAGAGTCAAGATAAAGGGAAAAAACCAGAAGTCTCTCCTTCAACCAAGAAAAGAACCAGGAGTTTCCGAACCCAAGATACATTACAAAATCCTCCACTCATGGCAGATGCAATGAAAAGACCCCAAATACCCATGCAACAAAAGAAATTTACAGAACTAGCTGCGGATTCAGAAATATTGATAGCATTTCAAATGGTAAGAATTTAATTCATTGGACTTATGCATCATAATTTAGTCCATTATTGATTTACTTTTCTTTATCTTAATGTCAGAAAACAAGGAGGAAGCTCCAATTACCTCAATCAGATGATGAAGGTGAAAAGGATAAAGGTTCAACCACTGTTCCATCAACTCCTGTTAAGCTCTCGACTATGGGTGAACCTATTCTTCCATCGATTACACCGTCGAAATGTCCATCGATCATTTCGGATACGAGTGACAAACTCTTAAGTGCGAAGTCAAAGGCTATCATACCAGAGATCCACACCTTTGACCCTATTTCTGATCTCATCTTAAACTCCAGCCCCAATTTCCTTATGCCTTTGGAACTTGAGTCCTCTGTGGAAAAAGAGACTTTCAACGCTGAACATTCAGTCATCCATTCTCCCATTTGAGGAGAAATGTTATCAGAGCCACCTTTTCCTGTAGAACCCATAACAGGGGTTACTGAAATTCTTGAGCACTCGCATTCTGAAGTTGGAATTGAAGCTCCAGTTTTAGTTGCTGAACCTACATCTTCATTAGCCTCTCCGTCATCTGTTAATGGGGCTAATATTGATTTGACAACTCAGTCGCCCACCATTGATTTGGACAACATGCTGACAAAGACCAAGAAGTACTCAGAATTCTTTTCAAAGTCAATCTCTGAATTTTCTGAATCTCTATCCCCTTCAATTCCATCGGACCTTAGTGAAGAGGCTAAAGATGAGATAAAGACCTTTTTTGAGTTAGTTGAGCTTCCCCTGTCAGAAGTTGCTACTGATCATGCCTCAACTTTCACTAGCTGTGTGAACTATTTGATTTCCAAGAAGGTCTTTCCCTTATCTGAGCAAATCAAACTTGAAGAGTTTGGCTCGATAATCAATGAGAGTTTGACAATAGCAGCCTATTGTCAACAAGAAATGAAGAATAAGCAGGAGACCCTTAATCAATTTGCGGTCATCTCAACAAAATTGGACACCATGGGCAACAACATTCACCAACTGAAAGGTGAACTGCAACAAATTGAGGATGAAAAGGCTCAACTCCTTGCACGTTTGGCTCAGCTTGACAAACAGCAAAAGGTTTTGTTAGCACAAAAGGAGCTGATCAATCATGAGTTGTCCAAAATTTCTTGTGATGAATCAGGAACTAGAGCCATCATAGCAATGGCTAACACTGATCTGCTGAAATACCAAGAAAAATACAATGCCACGAATGGCAGATGGAGTTATTTTTCTAAGCTGTTCACGGATAGCAAGTTTAAGCATAACTATTCTTCTATGTAAACAACTGCACATTTAGCCTATATGTTTCAGGCTTTTAGTTATGTTTTTATTCTTTTGTAATAGCAAGCCTCTTCTTAGGCTTTCTTTATGGATTTTAGTCCCTTATGGCAAACATGTCTGTGCTCTTTCAATTGCGTTTACTTTTCTCATTTCTGCCTTTGTCATAATCAATCTTATTTCAAAAATCGATATAAAATTTCACTTGTTTACCAATTAAATTACTAATTAAGACTATTTTGTTAGCCCTCATCGATTGGGCTACTTTACTTGGAAATTTAAATCATCATCCGACTTTTCCTCTTTTTGATAGTGGATATAAATCATGATTGAATATTAACTACTCATCAGTTAAAAACTCAACCAATGACACTTAATGGGAGAAGCTAACCGTCTCCCCATTTCCTGATAATGGAGATAATCAGGCGTAATAACTGCCCACTCAGTATGCTTAGGGAACTGAAACGTTTTCAATTACTCCTTTATAAATTAAACCTTTATGAAATAGGTTTAACATCGATTCTCAATTAAACCATTTTAAACTCTTCTTTTCGTAACCTGTTTATCCACGGATCGATTGAACTCATGGAAATTGATCTAAACAACCCTTCATCTTCCTCTGTCGATCAATCGCTTGCTCCCATTATGGCCATTTCTGGCTGGGATGATCCTTTGCCATCCAATCCTCCAGTTAATTGGAGTATTAATCCACCCACTGAAAGGGTAGTTGTGAGGATGGAGGAGCCTCCTTTATATCCAAACTCAAGCATTCGACGTTCGCACGTCAAAGTGAGTTATCAATTCCCTTGGGTTAGAGAAGAACCGATGGCAATGCTGTTGGATTCACTACTTTCCACGCACTATAGGCCATGCCATTTCAACTGGCAGAGGCAGGTGGCAAACCGAGCCTAGAGAGTCATGAATCTCTCTTCGAAAGAGCCAAAAATCAGCAATCATACTGGAAAGAAGTAGTGAGAAAGCCATGTTTCCCAACTGGCTTTTCTGATGATCAACCCAACATATCACCTCTTCCTGAAAACCCTGATTGGTTCCAAGAACTAGAAAAAATCAGGTATAACCCCCCATTATCTCATGCCCATATAGGGTATTCGATTTATGGAGAGTCTGATGAGAACACAGCCAAAGAACTACTGGCTGCTTTTGCCTTCCTGGATGTCCACATCCTAGAAGAGCAAATTCCATATTTGAATTTCTTGTGGGCTTGTGAAACTCTCCAGTTCTACGAGAGTAGCCTCATCACTACTCACCTTCATGGGTTTAAGTCTGCATTGCCTCTCATAAGGTTATGGATGAAGACCAGCACAGCCGCCCACTATGACCCTTTTTGGGCTGATTATGAAGTACACCATGAAAGAATGGTAAAACTTCATAACAAAGTTTTGGATCTAAACAACTCCCGCTGGGACTTGCCACCAAACCCTTCAAAAACTCTTCTCAAAAAACATCAGAGCTGGCTTCGAAGGAAAAATCAAAAGAGAGCCACTCTTTTGGCTAAAGCTGAAAAGAGCGTGACGGTCATGAGGCCTTTAATAGATAAAAAGATAAAAATGGTTGCAGAGGAAATGGCCCGAGACAAAGAACATGATTTCCTGACATACGCTTGGAATAAATTTCATGTTTTTGTCACTTGGAGTTTTCCTCACTATTTTGAAATCATCCGAATTGATGCTAATGGAGACCCCATTGCACCTGTCAATGCCTAACTTTGAAGGCGTTTATTTAAATTCCATGTTTATTTTCCATTTCCTTTTTATGTAGGAGATGTTATTTCCTTTCTTTTCTGTTTATTTCCTTTCCTTTCTGTAAGCAGTAAATGTGAATTATCTTATGTTGAATGAAAAGTAAGCCTTATTTTGAAGGCTTATATAACTTGTCTGTGTATGAATTTCCTTTCATTCATTATGCTTTTATCCATCGACTAACTCCCAAGGAGATGGGAAGTATGCTTTTAAGTATTTTCCATTAATTGTTCTTTCATGTACAGTTCCGAGAATGGATTCTAGCTGATAAGCCCCACCTCGTAAAACTTTTAATACACGAAATGGTCCTTCCCAATTTGGAGACCATTTGCCAAAATATTTTTTCTTTTTCTTATCTAGAGGCAAAATTGCCTTCCAAACCAAATCACCTTCTGCAAATGATTTTTCATGCACTCTTTTATTATAAGCTCTTTCCATGCTTTTCTTTTGTGCTTGTATATTATTTAAAGCATCCATTCTTGACTCTTCTAAACTCTCTAACTCTTTATACATCGCTTCTTCAAAGTCGACAGTCTCCAAGTCATAATGCCTAGCAACCCTATGAGATATAACATTGATTTCGACGGGCAACACTGCAGCCTGTCCATACACCAATTCATATGGTGTAGCTCTTGTACTCTCTCTTTTTGAAGTCCTGTAAGCCCACAAAACTTTTGGCAATAAATCATGCCATTCTCTGGGGTTATTTTTTATCATTTTAGACATAGTATTTTTTATAATCTTATTAGTTGACTCTACCTGCCCATTTGCTTGGGCATAGTAAGGAGAAGAATTCAAAATTTTAACTCCAAATGAGTTAACATACGCCATAACTTCTTGACCATTAAACACAGATGCTTGGTCAACTGTAATCGTTTCAGGAATACCAAATCGACAGAAAATATGCTCTTCAATGAAATCAATTACCTGTTTCTGTGCTACACTCTTCAATGGAATAGCTTCTGTCCATTTTGTGAAGTAATCCGTAGCCACCATTACGTATTCATGTTGTTGAGAAGAATGAGGGATTATTTCTCCGATCATATCAATTGCCCATCCTCTAAAAGGCCAGGGTTTGACAATCGATTGTAAAGGAAAAGCTGGGACTCTTTGAATTGGTCCATATTGTTGACATTTTTGACATCCCTTAGCATAAGAAATACAATCTTTTCTTATTGTTGGCCAATAATAACCGTATCTTTTAAGCAACCACTTCATTTTTTCTCCTGACTGATGGGAACCACAAGTTCCTTCATGAACTTCTCCCATTACTGTCATTGTTTGAGGCTTAGCAATACAAAGTAACAATACTTCGTCTGAAGACTTTCTAAACAAGTCATTTCCTATTATAATGTAATTAATAGCCCTTAACTTTATATTCCTCTCTGTCTTATCATTTGGATTTTCTAAAAATTTCCTTATTGGAACTCTCCAGTCATCAATCAGATTTAGTTCCATGACATCAAAATCATTTTTTTCTCTTTCAATAGAGAAAGGTAAAAATCTCTTCTGTACTCTTATTAATTTTTCATTTTGTCCTTCTGGAATTCTAACTCCAGAGGCTATTTGTGCCATTTGATTAGCATCACCATTTTCTAGTCTATAAATATGGTATAATTGTACTTTGTCAAAATATGATATAAGAAATCTAACTTTCTGTAGTTGTATTTCCAGCAACGGATGATTACATTTATACTCCGCTGTGATCTGTCGAATCACTAATTGTGAATCCCCTGTAATGTCTAAATACCAAATGTTCAATTCTTTTGCCATTTCTAAACCTATGATCAAAGCTTCATACTCAGCTTGATTATTGGTTAAAATCCTACTTTCATCTAGCTGAAAAGAAAACTGCAAAAGTTCCCCTTTTGGAGACGTAAAGACTATACCTGCTCCAACCCCTTTATCAGTTTTTGAACCATCGAATGATAATTTCCAAGGCTTTATTTCTATCATATGTATTTCAAATTCATCCTTCTCCATTAACATATTAGGATGACTTGCAACAAAGTCAGCCAAAGCCTGTCCTTTTATTGCCTTTTGAGGCACATATTGTAAATCATATTCTATTAGGGCTAACAACCATTTGCCTTGTTTACCCCTTAATATAGGCCTTGTTAAGATATATTTAATAATATCTGTTTGTGCAATTACATGCACTGTTGATGGTAACATATAATATCTCAACTTGACTGCAGAAAAGTACAACGTGTAGGGAGGTATTCCCGAACAGGTAAGATTAGCCGCCGAACACGTGATGTGTTAGGGACACGTGGCAGACATGATAAGTTCATTGCCGGGCAGTGCGGTAAGCAGCAATCTGGACCAGTGACATGTGAGGTCATTGATCCAGACAGTCTGTTCGGCTGCTAAGGTCAAAAGACATGTGAAGTCATTTGACCAGATATAACAACGTGGACCAGTTGCATGTGAGGTCAAATGGTCCAGAAGGATTGTTCGGCAAAGAGGTAGCCGAACAGCGGAAAGTTGCCCTAGGTCGTGACGTGGCAAGAATATTCCAGAATGGTAATATTCCATAGAAGGATAGGATCCCGAAAGACTCCGGACTTTCGCGAAGAAGTTCTAGAGAAGACAAGAGGGCTTTACTAGTCCATAAACAGCCCCGTTCAAGAGAAAGAAGAGGCAGGAGTAACAGTCCCACCACGAGACGGTGTGAAGCTTCCCCACGAAGAAGGAGAAGCAGAAGTAGAGACCGTACGCCAGAAAGGCGAAGGGCTTCTTCTCGAAGAAGAAGGAGCAGAGAACGAAGTTCCTCATCCGAAGAGAAGACGAGGAAGCATCACCGTGGCAGGTACGAGAGACCTGATGTTGACTGGGCCAAAGCCACGGCTCACAAGCCGATTGAAAAGGAGGAAGGGACAGTGTCCGCACGGGAAGCGGCACGCAAAGCCCTGAGTAACATCGCAGCCTCCCCGTTTGCAAGGAGGCTGCAAGAGGCCAGGTTGCCGAGCAGAGTGAAGCACGGGGCGTTCGTGCTTTACGAGATAAACACGGACCCTGTGTCTCACATACAGCATTACCAACAGGCCATGTTCATGCACGATGGCGATGATGCCATTCTGTGCAAAATGTTCCCGTCGAGTCTTGGCAAGGTGGCCCTAAGCTGGTTTCATAAACTAGCGCCACGATCCATTAGAGGATGGAGGCAGTTGGTCGAAGAATTCACTGCTCGGTTCCTGACAAGCAGAAAGGCCCCAAAGACTTTTGAGAGTCTATCCACTATGAAACAGGCGGAGAGCGAGCCGATCAGAGATTATGCAAAGAAATACTGGGAAACTTTCAACGAGATCGAAAGTTGCAGTGAAGAGTACGCCATAGCGACCTTCAAAACTGGTTTGCCTGTTCGGGGAGAACTGCGCCGCTCATTGAATAAACATCCGGTGGCTACGTTGGCAAAACTGATGGAGCGAATAGAGCAGCACGCCAGAATGGAAGATGACATACTCCGCGAGGACGGCAGGGTTGCTGCCGAAGAGCCCAAGACGCCAGCAAAGAAGGCGGACAAGCCTGAGCCCAAAACATACAAGGAGCGCAAAGAGTACGGGCAGGCTAAGAAGGATCCGTACAAGGAAAAGCAAGCCCCAGACCCCAAGTCCTTCTTTTCTATCACCACTGTTTGGAAGGAGCCAATTTAAAGGATTATTTATCGAATAAAGAATCAACCGTACTTCAAGTGGCCTCCGAGCCTTGGCGGAGATAAAGACGCTAGACGTGCTACGAATCAGCACTGCAGCTACCACAAGGCTTGGGGCCACATGACTGAAGATTGCGAGATGTACAAGAAACACCTCGATGATTTGGTCTCTCGGGGCTATCTCAAGGAATTCATCCAGGAGGATCCCAAGGAAAAGGAGAAGGCCATGGAACTGGATTACGAGCAGAATCCTAAAGGAGTAATCCATATGATACATGGGTTGGCTGCACCTTATACGAGAAATGAGGTTAGACTGTTGCAAAGGCAATTCAAGCACGATCAGCACGTGATGCGATTGGGCAATAAAAGAGGGCGAGAGAATGATGTATGCAATGAAAGCATAGCCTTCACAAATGATGATTTGGGAGAGGTCCAGATACCTCATAACGATGCTCTGGTCATAACCCTACGAGTTGAGGAGTATGACATTGAAAGGATCCTAGTGGATTCAGGAAGTTGTACAGAGGTGATGTACTACGATGCGTTCAAGAAGCTTGGACTGGCCCAAACAGATTTGGAACAGCCCACGACACCATTGGTCGGGTTTGGTGTAGGGGCAGTGTGGCCCCTAGGAAAGGTGACCCTGCCTGTTCGGGCAGGTTCAGTTGTTTTAAGGACGGATTTCCTGGTTGTAGACGTCCCTTCTTCTTATAACGCGATTATAGGAAGAACTTGGTTACACAAGATGAGGGCAGTCTCTTCGACTTACCACCAGATGGTGAAATTCCCAGGGTCCAATGGGATCGAGTCAATCAGGGGTAACCAGAAAGCGGCCCAACAGTGTTTGATCTCCATCATTAAGAAGGCCCCAAAGGCCCATCATGTTCATACATTGGAAGTGCCAGATCAACCGACTATCGAGGATGTCGGAAGATGCCCGGCTGATAAGGTGATCGAGGGTTTGGAAAAGATTCAGATCAACGAGGCTGATCTTGAAAGATATTTTTTGATTGGGGAGTCACTACCAGCAGAGGAAAAGACCGAATCAATACAGTTTCTGAAGGAATATGTTGACGTGTTTGCATGGGTACCAGAAGAGATGCCTGGTGTAGATGCTGACATAATATGTCACCATCTGAATGTTGACCCTCAACATAAACCAGTTATTCAGAAGAAGCGTAGGCCTGCTGTACAGCACGTGGATGCTGTTGTCGAAGAGGTTAATCGGTTGCTTGAGGCAAAAGCAATACGCGAGGTTCACTACCCTAAGTGGCTATCCAACACCGTAGTCGTGAAGAAGAAGGATGGAAAGTGGCGTGTCTGTGTGGACTTCACAGACTTGAACAAGGCCTGCCCCAAAGATAGTTTTCCCCTCCCGAGGATAGACCAGTTGGTTGATGCAACAGCTGGCTATGAGCGAATGAGTTTTCTTGATGCGTATCGAGGATACCATCAAATTGCTATGTATGGGCCCGATCAGGAGAAGACGTCTTTCATCACCCCACGGGGTTTGTACTGCTATAGTGTCATGCCGTTTGGGCTGAGAAATGCAGGGGCGACGTACCAAAGGCTTGCAACTCTCATGTTCAGAGAGCTGCTCGGGAAAACTATGGAGGTTTACATAGACGATATGGTGGTGAAAAGTCGAGACAAGCGAGGGCATATCACAGACTTAAGAGAAGTCTTTGAGATCTTGAGGAAATACAAATTGAAACTCAACGCCTCGAAATGTGCGTTCGGGGTTGGTTCTGGAAAATTCCTAGGGCACTTGGTGACTATGAGGGGAATTGAGGCTAACCCAGACCAGATTGCGGCCTTGCAGAAGTTGTAAAGTCCCAAAACCACGAAGGAGGTTCAAAGACTAACTGGGATGGCTGCAGCCCTCAACAGATTTATCAGCAGATCAAGCGACAAATGTAGGCCCTTCTTTCAGTTGTTGAAAAAAAGGGAAGGATTTGAATGGGGAGCAGAATGTGAGCAAGCTTTCCAGGACCTGAAGAAGTATCTGGCTGAGCCACCACTTCTGTCAACCCCACAGCCAGGTGAGTCCTTAATTTTATACCTAGCTGTTTCTGAGCATGCTGTAAGTGCAGTCCTGTTAAGGGATTTGGGAGTTGAACAAATCCCAATTTACTATGTTAGCAAGACATTGCTAGATGCAGAAACGAGATATCTGCCCCTAGAAAAACTTGTCCTGGCACTTAGGACAGCAACGAGAAAGCTGCCACACTGCTTCCAGAGCCATAGGGTTGTAATGTACACTGAGTTTCCATTGAAGTCACTGCTACGAAAGGCCGATTTTTCTGGAAGAATCTCGACGTGGTCCGTCGAGTTGAGTCTGTATGATATTGATTATCAACCACGAACAGCAATCAAAGGCCAAGTGCTGGCTGATTTTGTGGCGGAGTTTTCTCCCACAGTAGCTCCCCTACCTCCTACGAAAAAAGGACAGGAGAGTAAAACATTGTCCACGAAGGACAAGGTCTCAGCCGAACAGGATGGCACGGAATGGAATTTATTCGTCGATGGATCATCTTGTAATACTGGTTCAGGAATTGGTGTTGTTCTTTTTCCTCCTGGAGGAATTATGATAGAACTGTCTGTTCGGCTGGGATTCAGCGCGTCGAATAACGTGGCGGAGTACGAGGCACTCCTAGCTGGGTTAAGAAGTGCGAAGACTCTGAAGGCAAAAAGAGTTAGGGTGCATTGTGACTCGCAGCTTGCGGTAAATCAGCTGTCCGGCGAGTATCAGGCCCGGAACGAAAAAATGGCGGCATACGTGGAAGCTGCCAAAGATTTGCTTGACACCTTCGAGAGGGTCCACATTGAGCAGATAAGCTCCGGACAAAATGCACATGCCGATTCATTGGCATGGCTGGCTGCAGCAGTCCCAACTGAACTCAAGCGAAGAGTTGCAGTTGAGTATCTGAATGAGCCGAGCATTGGTAGAAGCATGGAGTCAGTTTTGGAAGTGAACCAAGGTCCAAGTTGGATGGACCCAATTGTGGAGTTTTTACGAGATGAAATACTCCCCGCTGACAAGAAAGAGGCACATAAGGTCAAAACCAAGTCAGCAAGGTTTTGGCTGTCCCCAGAGGGGAAGCTTTACAGAAAGTCCTTTACAGGCCCATATTTGTTGTGCGTGCACCCCGAGATGGTTCAGAGATTTCTTCATGAAATACATGAAGGAACATGTGGAAGTCATGCTAGGGGAAGATCCATTGCCCACCGAGCAATTACCCAAGGCTACTGGTGGCCACATATGCAGGAGGATGCAAAGATGTATGTTAAAATTTGTGAGAAATGTCAGAAATTCTCACCAATGATTCGAACACCTGCGGAGGATTTGGTGCCTTTGACGAGTCCTTGGCCGTTTGCTCAATGGGGAATGGACATCGTGGGTCCATTGCACAAAGCAACCGGGAACCGAAAATTCCTTTTGGTTGCAACAGACTACTTCACCAAATGGATTGAGGCTGAACCATTGGCCAAAATCACCGAACCCATGGTTGAGAGGTTCGTGTGGAAGAGTATTATTACTCGATTTGGGGTTCCCTATTCTTTGATCACAGATAACGGGTCCCAATTTCAAAAGAAATTCAAGGCGTTTTGTGCCCAATATGGAATTCGAAATTACTATTCAACTCCAGCCTACCCTCAAAGTAATGGGCAGGCAGAAGCGTCTAACAAAACCATTCTTGATGGGATCAAGAAGAGGTTGGATAAAGCCAAGGGGAAATGGCCTGATGAACTGCCCCTTGTTTTATGGGCTCATAGGACAACACCGAGGAGGTCTACGGGAGAGACCCCCTATTCGTTGGCATATGGAACAGAGGCAGTTATACCTCTAGAAGTAGGACTTCCAACGAACAGGACTGTGTTGGTTGAAAGTGGGGGCAATGACAGAGCCCTCGAAATTGAGCTTGACCTCGCCGAGGAGAGGATAGAAAGGGCCCTAATCCATTTGGCCTCGTATCAGGAACAGCTGATGAAGAGCTACAATAAGCACGTTCACCCACGAGAATTTGGTGTTGGGGACCTTGTACTACGAAAGGTGCTCGGCAACACCAAGGTAGCCAACGAAGGCAAGCTAGGAGCCAATTGGGAAGGCCCGTATCGGGTAACAGAGATTGTGGGCATTGGGGCCTACAGGTTGGCTGATCTGGACGGCGTCCCAATTCCGAGGCCATGGAATGCTCATAATCTGAGAAAATTCTTTGTTTAAAAGAATTTAGTTTCACCACGTGATTGTGTGGGAATTACGAATAAAATCCCCTTCTGTTTCTTATTTTTAGTTGTAAGGGGTACGAATAACGCCCCCTTAAGTTCAGTCTATGAATAAAGACACTCTTTTCTTCACAATATATTCAGCTTTTTATATTTGGTTTTTTAATATGAATACTGATTTTTCTTTTCATTATTCATATTGGGGAGCATGGGATTGGCACGAACGCCATATATGAATATACCTATCCTTGATAGCTTAAGAATCGCGCACGAATAAACGCTAAAGTATGAGAAATTTTGAACAAATGTACCCCAAGTATGAGATCACTTGGGATGCATAAAAAACACATGCAGCTGTTCGGGTACAATCATTCGAGTAAATGATTGTGCTAAAAGAATATGAGATACTATAAGTCCGAGAAACTTACTGTTAACTGTTGTAGTTAAATTCGATTTTGATCAAAACCTGGTATGAGATACCTCAAGTACGAAATACTTATGGAATGCCTAAGTACGAATATACTTAAGTCTAAGGCTTGCATACTAATTAAGTATGAAATACTTGATTCTGTGGAGCATAACGAGACATGCCAAATACTTAGTGAAATCTAAGTATGAGAAACTTATCCCAAGTATGAAAAAACTTGGGATGTGTATAGAACACACGTGGCTGTTCGGGTTCTGATACAAACATTTGAGGCTTGCATACGTGAACATACAAGAAATCAAGTACGAAAGACTTGGTTCTGTTATGGCTAAATACGAACCTACGAAACAAAACGAGATACTTGCATTAAGGCTAAAAGATCACGATAGTCAAAACACAAAGGGGTACGAGATACCCGACATTACGGCCACGAAGGGCCGAACAAACGTTAAAGCAAAGTTACACCACGAAGGGCCAAGTGCTAGTTCATCACAAGCCAGAAAGAAAATAAAAAAAGAAATGTCAAAGTCAGGTGCCTCGCAGGGCTGAAATAAACTACGGTCTCGCTGGACCTGCATTTGATTGTTCGGGGGAATTGATCTCACCCATCGGATACCTTAATCCAGGTTTTGGATCTCAGGAAGCACATCCACCGTGACATCTCCGGTGGCGTTGCCTCCTTCCTCAACAGCAGGTTCATTGGCAGCCCTCTGGGCTGATGACTGTTCGGTCCCTGGCCCCTGCGGCTCCACCCGGGTTGCTTCATTAACTTCAGCAAAATCATCAATTTGCTGGTCTACATCATCAGCAAGGCCATCGTCTTGCTCCTCAGTCGCTGCAGCACGGCTGCTGGGAAGATCATTCTCGACCCACAAGGGAGAATCTTCTGCAACCCCGACCTTGGCCAAACAGGCCTCCCAGCTGGAAGCCTAAATTTGATCCTGGATGGCTGGCATCTGCTCCACGTAGCTAGCAGTTGTGGCATCAAAGCCCTTCTCATATCCAGCTTCGAATCCAGCATCAAAAGCGGCCTTCTTGGTGTTATCAATTTCAGCCAAAGCCTGCTTGAGGTTTTCCTCAGCAGTGTCGAGGTTGTTTTTGGCCTCGGCATAGTCAGACTTGGCGTTGTCTCTCTCTCTCTCGAGCCTCGAGATTGTTCGGAGCAACCTTGTGTTGTCCGTTAGCAGTTTGACTCTCTCGGTCTCGGCGTCGTTGAACTTCTGACCCAATGTCATCATTTTCTGAATAAACTGTACGGGTAGGAGAAATGAGTTAGCAGAATACTTAACTATCATAATGAAGGTCTTTTGTTATAAAAGAAAACTTCTTTACCTTGATCCCACTGACGAGACCAGTGGATACAAGCCTGTCTGCAGGAGATGCAGCTTCTTTCTGCATGTCGACGGGCAGAGATAGAGCCTGTGCCAAGGCCAGAGCAGTCTTTGAGGAGCTGGCACTGTCCCCGACGTGAACTGGGCGATCACCCCTGATAAGTGTGGGAGTCCACGTTTGGGGGAGTACTTGGAGAGGGGGTGATCGGGGCTGGCTAATTTCCGTATCAGCTGGCAAATCAGAGGATGACGGGTCCTCGTTTCTTGGACGTTTATCCCTTTGGGCGTCTTCGGCATCGACGGAACTGTCCCGTTCACGAGTCGTTGAGGACGACCTTGTCGACCCCCCTCTGGTACGGCGAGATCGTAGGGGGGCAGCACCTGTGGATGGCGCTCTGTTGGCAGCTCCTCATCTCCTTTGTGGGACAGTCAGGAGGGAACTGAGATCGAGTGGCTGGCGCGCCATTATACCTGAATCGGGCGGAGATTGAGAATAGCCCGAAGAAGACGATTGGCTCGTAACCCCGAGAGGGATGGGCTGTTCGGGGACTGTTTGTCTTCTTTCGGACCTCCTGAGTACCACTCGCGTGAGAGGGACGCCTTCAGGAAGCTGAACCTCACCTGGCTGACCGGCAAGAGTGACTCTGGATTGTTGCCTCGAACTTCGCGGTTGGGGAGCAGACGAAGTAGAAGCCCCGCTGGTGCTCGGGTTGGCTAATCTTCTGTCAATAAACCCCTTGTACGCGGGGTCGTAGCCCAATAGAACGTTGGCGTCTCTGCCCCGACCAGCTGAAGGAGTACCAGGTTTGCCCCTGTACCTTAGTACTTGATTAATCTCCGCTGTTCGAACGTAACTAGGCTCTGCTCGGGGCCGTTGGTTAGCGTTCTCCGCTGTAACAGACGCAAACATCAGTTAAGAGCATGAACGACTAGGAAGAGGTAATGAAACAATTAAATTACAAAGCAAGTCAGGAGCATACGTGGGTAACCCCATATGTGGGGACAGTGGAAACCCTCCACTTGACCATCTTCCCCCACTGGTTCGAAGGCTCCAGTGACGTACAGGAAGTCCATCTCGTGGTCACGAGCAGAGTCCGGCATATTAAGCACGAAGCGCTTCTCTGCTTTCCTTACTTTGAAATAGTAAGTGTTGTATTCGGGGTTTAGCACGATGCTATACCACCATTGAATTTCCCAGATTCCCAATTGGGTCCCTAGGATTCGATTCAAGGCGACTACCCCCATCACTAGCCTGAAGAAGTTTGTTGAGACTTGCATGGGTGTAAGACGGTACCAATTGAGTACACGACGCAGCAATGGATCAAGGGGAAAACGAACTCCACCCTCGACAATCGCTACAATGGGGATACACATCCTATCCCAAGTGCCAGCGTCCCTATCTGCTCCTAAGGGGGCGAGTTCGAGGCCCACATTATCAGGGATTTTGTACTCAGTCCTGAAGGTTGACATGGCAACGGGACTGTCACAAAGCTTCCTAAACTTTCCAGGCTTAGGGCCGTTATCGCCCTCGTTCGCCATACGAATTCTAAAGGAATGAAGGGTTTTGGAGATGGCCCAGAACAAAACCCTAGGGAAATGGGTGCGATTGAGAACGGGATCTCAGAACGAAACGCAAGAGGAGAATGAGAATCTTACGGAGTTGTTTGCGACGGAGGCCTGAGATGCAGATCACGCTGTAGACGGCGGCGATGACGACGGCAATGAGAAGGACTGTCGCCTGGTTTTAGAGAGAGAAACGAGTTTTTGAATCTCTGATAAAAACCAAAAAGATCCCCCTAGGGGGTTTTAGGAAACAAGAGACGTTTCGTATCCGTTTGGTGCCGTTACAATAAGTAACGAGAAATACGGATTGAACGGGCGCTGAAGTAACGACGTTTCAAAAAACGTCAGTTCAAAATTAATGCAAAGCGTACGAGATACGCCACGTGGAGTTATTACCCCGAGACGGTATAATAACAAAGCCGCCAAGAATATCGAAGGGTATTAAATGTAATGACTGCCCGGGGCTGGACAAATATGGTCCAAAGCTGTTGTTTCTAAAAAGCCCCACCCATTGCCCCCGAACAGTGGCAAACGGACGAGGCTGGGGAGCAATTGTAGGGAGGTATTCCCGAACAGGTAAGATTAGCCGCCGAACACGTGATGTGTTAGGGACACGTGGCAGACATGATAAGTTCATTGCCGGGCAGTGCGGTAAGCAGCAATCTGGACCAGTGACATGTGAGGTCATTGATCCAGACAGTCTGTTCGGCTGCTAAGGTCAAAAGACATGTGAAGTCATTTGACCAGATATAACAACGTGGACCAGTTGCATGTGAGGTCAAATGGTCCAGAAGGATTGTTCGGCAAAAAGGTAGCCGAACAGCGGAAAGTTGCCCTAGGTCGTGACGTGGCAAGAATATTCCAGAATGGTAATATTCCATAGAAGGATAGGATCCCGAGTATATAGCAGAGGCAAGAGACCCAACGTGACTGGAATGCTCGGAAAATTATGGGAAAGAGTCCCATAAAGGTTGAGCTTTTGTACAGATAAGGGAATGAGAATCCAGAAGATACTAGGTTTCCTATACGAGGTAGGAATCCTAGGGCCATAGGGATGCTTGAGCAGCAAGCATCCGCGAATCTATAAATACGAGGTAAACCTGGAAAAACTAAGAAGAGAACATTTCCAAAAAGGACCGCTCTAACCTAATTTGCCACAATTTCTCTCAAAAGGCTATTATAGTATGTCTTTGGTTAATAGGAAGGTAATTTCTTTTCTGGAGCTGCCACTGGTGCCGTCGTTTTACCACTTGATTAACTTCTTTCTCAGAAGTCTCCTTTTTTCCTTTTTCAATGTAATTGCTCTCAAATGCTCAATCATATCGTTCCACCAGAATTAGTTAAGATGCTTGTAAACTGGCCCGAACGGCTCAGTTACGATCAAAACAAAAATGCTCAATCGTTCTCTGTCTAAATACGCCCATGTCTTATGTCTCAAATTACCTCCCTACAATACCCTGAGAATGTTACAGAGACTTGAATGTGCCTTTCTATACTGCTTATGGTATAAAAGGAGATGTTTTGGGAAGATAAAACTTAACACACTCTTCACCCATCTTGTTAAAGCAATCATGAACTAAGAAGCTATGTTCTCATTACCTCTCTTGTCCTTCTACTTTCTACCCTCCTTCTTCTTCTTCTTTTTCTTCATATTCTACCTTTTCAAGTTCTCCAGCAACACTAGTCGGAAAAAACCTTCCACCTTCCCCACCAAAGCTCCCAATCTTGGGGAGCCTCCACCAAATTGGCCCATTTCCTTACCGCTCCCTCCATACGCTAGCTCAAAAATACGGACCACTTATGTTGCTTCACTTTGGCAGTGCACCGGTCCTCATTGTCTCCTCTGCTGTTGCAGCTCGTGAGATCATGAAAATCGATGATCTGATTTGTTGGAAAAATGGCTGCTGTAAGTTCTGAATGGTAGGCGAGATCTCCACAAAACCTGTAAAACGGTTCGAGTCACGACGATGTCGCTTTCCTAAAGATAGTATTTGCCCCCACCTGTTGGTATGAAAAGGGTTACAGCAAATCTGCCTTCAAGATAAATCGAAACCTGAACTCGAAGTTCTTTCCGTTTTCGTTTGTACTAACGAAACGGACAGAATATCTGCTGATCGAATATTAGAACCGAGAACCATTGTATTATGTTTTCTGCAGCAAAACAGAACGCAGAATGAATGCTAGGAAAATATAGAGAGAGATGTGGGAGAAATTTGGAATTTTTGTATGTCCAGATTCTAACAAGTAGTGGTCTATTTATAGGCCACTATGCCACCCATTGAGAATGGGTACGCACCCGATCTAATATGACCGTTGGATCAGATCCTACGGTCTAGATCGACCAGACACACCCAGTCACACCGAACTGGTGTACTGTTTCACTCACACCCAATCGAATTTAATCCAATCCGTTAGATCGTGCCCATTCGCGATCGACGGCTGAGATCGCAACTCTACGAACCAACACACCCGTAGGCTCGAGTTGCACCGGATCGGAATCGCTCCGTGTGACTCACTTGCCACGTGTGTGACACGCGGCATCCATGTCAGCGCCACCTTATCGCCAACCCGCAGTAAGAAATGGCGCCTACAAGGCGCTGACGTGCTAAGTGCGCCGCAGCCAACGCTACACTGTCCAAGCCACGCACTCGCGCGCGTGTACTGGCTCTACCAGTATGGTATGAAGCACCATAGGATTGCACCACACTAGATAATTGTTTATTCATATTAGGAATGTTTCCTAATATATACCACTCCAACATCTCTTAACTAACCAATGTGGGATAAAGCTCACAAAGAGGAAAACAAGCATTCTAAGGAAATAAGAAAATTTTGCAAAACCAAAACGACGACTCCTTTATTTTGAAAATCTCTAATAATTTTCTCGAGCATGCCTAAACCGAGCGTTCCTAGACGACTTCTTTATGACTCAAAAGACGTGTTATTCAGCCCCTACGGTGAGTACTGGAAGCAGCTAAGAAGCATTTGTGTCATCCATCTTCTCAGTAACAAGAGGGTCCAATCCTTTCACGATGTGAGGAAAGAAGAAACAGCTTTGTGCAAGTATTACTTTCGCTAAGAGAGGTGGTTATCAGTACCACTATGGGCACCAACGGTGAGAGTACCAACAATGTACCGACGATGGGTGGGGCCCACTTTTGGGTCCACACGGAAATCCGAACTGTTCATGCATTTTGAAATAATTTTTTGAATAGCCCTGCAAAAATCAGCTCAATTGAATATGTATAAGTGGTTGATCCAATTTTCTAAATTTTCATTCAGAGCTTAGCATCCTGAATTTTGAATCGAAAATTAGAAATTTGATCAATCACTTACACATATTAAATTGAGTTGATTTTTGTGAGGCTACTCGAAAAATTATTTTAAAATATATTAATGAACGGTTCAGATTATCCGCGTGAGACCTAAAAGTGGACTCCTCACGCCGTCGGTACATTGGAGAAGATGCGGAGAAATGCCTTTACCTGAATCAAGCTCTTGAGGAAGCAAAGAAAAAAGCTGCAACGAAGAAAGCAGAGGAGGAATCAAGAGGGAAGAAACCAGCAAAGGATGATTCACAGGTGCAAGGTAAGCACGAAACAGAAGAAAATTTGTTACTTCTCGATCGAGGAGCAAAAAATCAGGTTACAAATCAAGTTTAAAAGTGAAGACTTTTGACGACAATATGAATTAAAACATTATTAGAGGGCTGCTTTCCGCCCCCCCCCCCCCCCCC
>BPLS01000600.1:1121841-1149596 GCA_019656275.1 Rhododendron kiyosumense
ACGGACCGCTTATGTTGCTTCACTATGGCAGCACACCGGTCCTTGTTGTCTCCTCTGCTCTCGCAGCTCGTGAGATCATGAAAACCCATGATCTAGCCTTTTCGAGCAGGCCTAAGCCAAGCATTGCCACAAGACTTCTCTATGACTCAAAAGACGTGGCGTTCAGCCCCTATGGTGACTATTGGAGGCAGGTGAGAAGCATTTGTGTCCTCCATCTTCTCAGTAACAAGAGGGTCCAATCCTTCCGGGAAGTGAGGGAGGAAGAAACAGCTCTTATGGTCGATAAGATCAGATCACGTTCTCGTTCATTGGTAAATATGACATACATGTTCGCGACCCTCACAAATAATGTCGTGTGTAGGGTGGCCTTGGGGAAGAAATATGATGGAGCGGGAGAAGGGAAGAGGGTTGCGGAGCTTTTAGGGGAGCTTTTGGAGTTATTGGGTATCGACAATTTGAGAGACTACATCCCGTGGCTTGCTTGGATTAACATAATCACTGGATTGGATGCTAAAGTGGACAGAGTTGCTAAAGGGATGGATGAGATTCTTGAGGGACTAGTTGAAGAACGAATGAATCTCTATAAACGAGAGAACGGTGGCAGTGGAAGCGGCCATGACAGAGAAGAAACGCAGGACTTTGTGGATATTCTGCTTGAAATTCAAAGAGAGAACGAAGTTTGCTCCTCTCCGGTTCACAGAGATACTATCAAAGCGGTTTTAATGGTAAAAATGACTTCTGGTTTTTCATTTGAAATTGATTCTTGGATTGATTATTTTCTGGCCTGATTAGCGTTTGACAACATATTAAGAATCGCTTATACTCTTGTTTTGTGTCAATAACTTAAAAGAAGTAATAACTAGTGCTTGGCACAAGATTGGTTTTATCAGTTGGCTACTTATCATTCATGTTTTTCATATTTCTTTTTCCAATCTTTTCTTTGTACCTCTGAATCGTTTTGTTCTTCATCCATTCATTTTCACTTTTTGCCAGTTCTTTCCACCCGTTATCCATTTCATCTATTTTAATTGGAACGGTGCTACTGGTACAGATATAAAATCTATATCAGTGTGTACAAACCATATTTTTGTCCCTTTTGAATCTCAAAAAATGATCTGAATTGCTCATTTTGTTTAAAATACTTTGTTTACAAATCCTATGAAAAATAAGCTCAATCTGATATCGGTTAAGGCACCTACAAAACGTTCAACTTTGTCCCTGAATTCAAGCGTAAATTCTAAAGCAAAGTTTGGATATTTCATAAATACTTTTACTGATACTGGATTGAGCTTATTGTTTGCAAGGATTATAAGAAAAGCATTTTAAACAGATGAGCGACTCCGATCATTTTTTTTTACCCAAAATGGGCTAAAAAATGAATTTGTACCCACTGGTACAGATTTTATATTTGTACCATTAGACTTTCTATTTTAATCTTGTCATTTTGTATAGGACATGCTTGGTGGTGGAACTGACACTACAACCACATCTCTAGTCTGGACGATGACTGAGCTCTTAAGACACCCGAAAGTCATGAAGAAGCTGCAGAATGAGGTGAGGGAAATAGCCAGAGGTAAACCGAACGTGTCCGAGGATGACTTGGGAAGAATGCACTACTTGAAAGCAGTGGTCAAAGAAGCACTCAGGATACGTGCTCCCGTTCCATTACTTGTCCCGCGTGAATCAATCCAAGATGTCAGGGTAATGGGCTATGACATCTCGGCTGGCACACAGGTGCTGGTCAATGCTTGGGCGATCGCAAGAGACCCGTTGACGTGGGAAGATCCCGAGGAGTTCAGACCAGAGAGGTTCTTGAACAATTCGATGGATGTAAAAGGGCAGGATTTCGAGTTTATTCCCTTCGGTGCTGGCCGGAGGGGGTGCCCCGGTACCCTTTTCGCCATGAATGTGTATGAGCTTGCATTGGCAAATGTAGTGCACAGCTTCGATTTGTCATTGCCCAGTGGAGAGGATTTAGACATGACTGAAAACACTGGTTTAGTTATCCACAAGAAAAAGCCTCTAATGGTTGTTGCCAGTCCTTTCTCTTTCTAGTGTCGGAAACTCTACTGCAACTGTAGCTCTACATGGAAAAATGAGTTTTGGTTCACCAGCAAAGGCTAGAACTTTGTATGAGCAGAGCTCCTATATGATGTTAGTGCGTGTAAACGAAAATCATATTTCGCCTAATGCCAATCAAAGTCCTTGAAGTCATTGAGTCAATCGAAGAGTTTATTTAAGTTCCTAGGTGAATTTTAAATTCTTAAGAAGTCTTTCTAGTTGTTAGTAGTCAACTATCTTTATTTTTTTTTAAGTTCCAGTCTAGAAAATTCAAGTTTTTTTTTCCCTATATTGGAGGGATATTCCAACAAGTCCTATGTATATCCTTTGCTATGAGTAGTTTTGAGTGTTGAGTTTAATGGCCTTTGTCCTTCGGTGGATTCCGATAGGTGGCGAGTTTCTTGAAGCCCCGTATTCCTTGTTGGACACCTCACGTGGTGATTATCTGTATCTCCACATTGGAGTGTTGAGTTCTAACTTAATGACAAATGATTCTTGATCATGTGAATTTGTTAAGGAATATTTTTTTTAATTAGCAAATATGTAGGCCCCATTTTTCAAGTTCACCTACAGCTCCCAAAAATCTTAGGGCCATCAAAAAATTTGGACGTGGCTAAAGAGTACTCTACAATACAAAACAAGAAGCCAAATTCATATGAGACGACGAAAAAGACCTAAATAGTCCATTATTCACGTCAGATTTTTTCCTTTATCTTTTTCGTCGTCTTACATTATCTCTTTTTTCAATTTTGATTTTTATATTTCTATACTTTTTCGATTCCTCTCATCAAGCCGAACGACGTGACCTAAATCTAATAAGAATTAAGAGAAAACAACAAAAAAAGGACCGTGTTAAAAAATCACAAAAAAGTTTGGCCAAAGGATCCCTAATTGTTCTCTTTATATATTGTTGTGCTAGGCAAAAAGGATGGAAGAGGGGATGACACTATAGTGACTTTTCCTGGACGCGACTGTGAGAACTCCAAAGCCGTGGTGAACCTTGTAAAGGAGCCAGTCTTGAATAATTCCAATTTCATACTAGGTTTCTACATGTCTACCCAGGAGTAGTTTTTTTTTTTTGATCCACTCCACCCCAAGAGTAGTGAATCACTACTAAATCAAGACATTCTGAATTCGAAACTTGGCAACCTATTTGTTCCCACCCACCGTGTTGGCCTATGCGGACGGTATAAGCGTGGGTGTGCCAGGAGTTGTCGACGCTCAACGATTGTAGGTGTGGAGTCAGTAAGCCTCGATCTGACTCTGTATGTAATGCGATTGCATGTGACCCAAAGGGTGAGGCCACAATGTGGTTTGTGGTTTGCCACAACGAAGTCAACTTAAAATTTTCCAACTCTGTGAGAACAATTAAAGAACAAAAATAAAAAAGAACTTTATTCTATCGGAATAAGAAAGTTTGCGGCCCACTTTCTTCTTCTATGGAATGGTTTAAGATCATGGAAATCCCACTACTTGATTTTCCTCCATTGCATAATGGGGCCATTTTGACAAAGTCAAATACCCTTCCATTTTGATTCTGGAAGATTTCCATTAACTGCTCCAATTACGATTTCCTCCAATAATTGAAAAAATAAAACATGGGTCAAGTTTCAAAAATAAAATTCATTGAGTCTTGTTTCAAATCACAAAATTAATGTAGACCATTAATTTTTAGCTTGAGAATCTCATAAAGATCAGCCAAATTTTAATATCAAATTAAATGGCCGTTAGTGCTGGCCCAATGTTTAGTGCCAAAAATAGTCGAGATGCACACACAACCTTTTAGGGTCAAGTCACAAGTGAGAAATCTCTTGTGAATCTACTAATCTGGCATGGATGGCTTGCTTTTAACTTGACCGGTATGAAAAGTAATCTAGATGCAGACACTCCTGACTGTGAAAAAGAAAGAAAAAAACAAACTCGAAGGAGGGCAAGGCCCACAAGAGACGTGAACCACTACTCCATTAGACACTTGTCTATTCATAGACGTCTTGCAACTATGAGATCACTCCTAGTCCTACTAGTAGAAAACTTATCCACTCTTCTAATTTTCAACTAAAGTTTATGTACTAATATGAGGGCCATCCAGAGGCGGCTGCACACGGCAGAGCTGAACACCTTCAAATTCCCCCTTCCCATTGTTTGATTTAGCTCATAGAATTATGATGATCTTAAAAAGAAATTTCAATATGTTGAAAAATCCGGTTGAGTTGAACAATACTCGGTATCCAAAACTATGATAGAAAATCTCTTCATATCATGCTAATGGTAGGGAAAAACTAAGAAGAGAACATTTCCAAAAAGGTCCGCTCTAACCTAATTGGCCCCAATTTCTCTCAAAAGGCTATTATAGTATGTCTTTGGTTAATAGGAAGGTAACTTATTTTCTGGAGCTGCCACTGGTGCCGTTGTTTTACCACTTGATTAACTTCTTTATCAGAAGTCCCCTTTTTCCTTTTTCAATGTAATTGTTCTCAAATGCTCAATCATATCGTTCCACCAGAATTAGTTAAGATAGTTGTAAACTGGCCCGAACGGCTCAGTTACGATCAAAACAAAAATGCTCAATCATTCTCTGTCCGAATACACCCATGTCTTACGTCTCAAATTACCTTGCTACCATACCATGAGAATGTTACAGAGACCAGAATGTGCCTTTCTATACTGCTTATGGTCTAAAAGGAGACGTTTTGGGAAGATAAAACAACACACTCTTCACCCATCTTGTTAAAGCAATCAAGAACTAAGAAGCTATGTTCTCATTACCTCTCTTGTCCTTCTACTTTCTACCGATTCTTCTTCTTCTTCAAATTCTAGTTTTTCAAGTTCTCCAGCAACACTAGTCGGAAAAACCTTCCACCTTCCCCACCAAAGCTCCCAATCTTGGGAAACCTCCACCAAATTGGCCCGTTTCCTTACCGCTCCATCCCTACGCTATCTCAAAAATACGGACCATTTATGTTGCTTCACTTTGGCAGTGCACCAGTCCTCGTTGTCTCTTCTGCTTTTGCAATTCGCGAGATCATGAAAACCCATGATCTAATTTTCTCGAGCAGGCCTAAACTGAGCATTCCTAGACGACTTCTTTACGACTCAAAAGACGTGTTATTCAACCCCTACGGTGAGTACTTGAGGCAGCTAAGAAGCATTTGTGTCATTGAAAACTCGCGTTTTTGGCAACAGGCATGAATGCGTTGAGCGCGGGCGTGCCAAGACTTGTAGCGCCTAACTTGTGGTGAAGATTCCCGTGAATCTTGACTTCTATCGTAAGAGCGATTGTGTGTGATCCAAAGGTTAAAGATCACAATGAGGCTCGTAGTTTGCCACATGGTTGTGGACTTAAAATTTCCTAGTCGTATAAGAAATGGAACGTAAAACGTGAACTTTATTACACCGGGATAGTAAAGTTTATACAAGGAAAGTAAAATCCAAACTACTTGATGAAGTTAGTTTGAATGGGGTTGAATACTAGATATTCGATAGTCTACTTTGCTGAAAGTAGGAAAGTGTGCTTCGCTGGAAAGACTTTGGTTTTAAGCGTTGAGCTTTAATTGGTGTTGGACTTGTTTTTCATCTTGTGAACATGTATTTATAGGCAAAAGAACAAGCTGATTCAGGCCTGAATCCAAACCCAGCTTTACACCACAAGCTGACATGTGTCCCATGATGTTTCCTCCTTTTGTGCATGCAAGATAATGGGTGGTTATTGGCAGTTGATAAGTTATGGGGTGATGAGGCAATAACTACCCATTACTTCCTCTTTCCTTGCTAGCTTGACACATGGCCAATTGATTTGGTCACAAGCTGATTCAAGTCTGAATCCGAATTCAGCTTTGCACCACAAGCTGCCAAGTGTCCCATGATACTCCCACTTTTCATGCATGTAAGATAATGGGTGGTTATTGGCAGTTAATAAGTCATGGGGTGACGTGGCAATAACTCCCCACTATCTCCCCTTCTCATGCATTTGACATATGGCCAATTGACTAAGTCAATTAGCCTTTGAGCTTTGGAGGGAAATAACCGCCAGCAAACAACCGAATCCCTTAATTCGTGGGCTACACCTCGTGGACCAGATCTGCTCCTTTCTTCATGGGCCCAACTGTGGGCTAGCTTCCCAAAAGATCTTGGGCTATATTCTTCACATGGGCTACGTGTTTCTTAGGCCCAAATGGAAAATACACATGGCTCAAGATTTACCCAATCAATTATATAGCCTCGGCCCAATTTAATCAAAGAATTAATTAAATGGCCAATCACGGCTACCCCGATCCGCGGTGCCAAAAATGGGCATAAACATTGCCTCCCCACGCCTTGATTCTTTACTTTTAGGATCAAGGCGTGAATAGAAAGTAAAGCCATTTTTGGCATCCCAAACAGGCCTTGACTCTTGTTGTAGCATATTTTCTTTTGGTTGCCTTGCCTATGGATAGTAGGCATTAGGCATTTTTGTGCTCCATTCAAGCCTCTGACAATATAAGATCTGTCTTTAGGCCTAAACCATGAAGGGCTCGTAAAAAAGGCCCAGAAATACGTTGAAAGGCCTGAACTTCTTCTTGAAACATTTAGAAATGTGGTTTAAGCCTAGAGAAAGAGCTTAAAGAGCCTTCATATCAGCAAAAAGGCCCTTTGTAAATTAATAAAGTCCTGTGTCCAGGCCTGATTGTAGAGAAATCATAGCATCATGAAAAGGCCTGACAAGGACTAGAGGAAGGCCTGAACCTCTGCTTGGAACTTTCAGGCCTACACAATGAAACGAAAAGACCTCCACCTCTACGGAAAAGGCCTAGTAAAACTCTAATAGGGCCTACTCAATGACTGATAGGCCTTGGCCGAACATTTTAGAGATGCTTGTTCGGCCTATGAAAGAATTTTCAATGGCTACTTAGCCATTTTTACAACCACGATGTTTTTGCGTAAGCCAAGTGAATAATATCCGCTTTTGATGTGCCCCACAAATCCAATGCGGGCGTAGTTCCACAACTTTAAGGCCTACAGTTGGCCTATGCTTGTAATGCCTTTTGGCAATTTGGACAATGCCAAAAAGGCCTTCATGAACCGGGGGAGGAGGGGGATCTCCAATTATAAATGAATCATGATCAAGCCCTGGAGTGTTGTCGGTTTCCTCTTCTTCATTCAATTCCTCCTGCTCTAGAATGGGTGTGACATGCAATTCAGACCTGGACCCAAGGCTAATGGCAGGACTAGATCGTTCCTGACTTGCATCACTGCCTAGGACTGAATCTGCGTGTGGTAGCTCTTCAGACACTTGAGGAAGCTTCTAAGAGGAGATAATGTGCTGATCTTGCCTCATAATAGGACTTTCCATGTTATGGCTTATTCCAGGTCTGAAATCTTGCTCCTTTTGCGTTGAAATAGACCTATCTTTGTGCTCCTCCGGGCATGGAAATAGCATCCAAAAGTTTTTGGAACACTCCTGAATGTTGGCTGCTACGATTAGGCCTGAAATTGTTGTCACGATCTGTATCATCCAGGCCTTGCTGCTGTTCAAAAATCCTCAAAGGGCTGAATTGAGACTCTTGCCCCCCGAGTCGAAGTCCTTGGCCTCCTTGCCCCCCGAGTGCAGGGTTTTTAGAAGCTAAGGGTTGAGAGAAGCTTGGAGGGCTGAAGTGCTTGCTGAAAGCTTGCTTAGACACATTTAGGCCTGAAGTTGGGCCTAAAGTGCTAAATTGTGATATCTGTGGTGGAGAATGAGTTGACGTCCGTGCCAAATTGTCTTTGGGGGCCTTTTTGGAGTTGCTAAGACATTCTTTAACTTTACGAAAACATTCATCCCAAGGATTAATGATTTCCTGTGAGAGTCCTTCATCGGATGTAACGGTACAGGACTGAGTGCTCATATTTTCTTCAACTTGGCCATCAAAGGTCTGAGTAGGAGGATCATCAAGCCCACCATTTCGAAATTCATGCTGTTCAGGTAGGTCTGAATACATGATATGTGAATAGCCATGTGACTTGGTAATAAAGAGATCGTTTACCTCACGACGTAATTGTAGATCTTCCTCTTCAAGTCTGTCAACTTCATCTTTGAGCCCTTGAATTTCATCTTTGTAGCGATTTTGTGCTTCAAGAAACCAATCCTCCATAGGATTGGGTCGACGCCTCTCACAATCAAGGCAATAGATTTCGTCTTCAAGTTCGTCAACCTTATCATCGCGCCAACGAATTTCTACTTTACATCGCCGAATCTCAACATCCAATTCAATGTATCGAATTGACATGTAAATGAATCAGCGTAATACCCTTTGAAACGACTAGGGTCCCACAGGGCGTGCCAATGAAAACTCGTGTTTTTGGCAGCAGGCGTGAATGCGTTGAGCGCGGGCGTGCCAAGACTTGTAGCGCCTAACTTGTGGTGAAGATTCCCGTGAATCTTGACTTCTATCGTAACAGCGATTGCGTGTGATCCAAAGGTTAAAGATCACAATGAGGTTCGTAGTTTGCCACATGGTTGTGGACTTAAAATTTCCTAGTCGTATAGGAAATGGAACGTAAAACGTGAACTTTATTACACCGGGATAATAAAGTTTGTACAAGGAAAGTAAAATCCAAACTACTTGATGAAGTTAGTTTGAATGGGGTTGAATACTAGATATTCGATAGTTTACTTTGCTGAAAGTATGAAAGTGTGCTTCGCTGGGAAGACTTTGGTCTTAAGCGTTGAGCTTTGATTGGTGTTGGACCTGTTTTTCATCTTGTGAACTTGTATTTATAGGCAAAACAACAAGCTGATTCAGGCCTGAATCCGAACCCAGCTTTGCACAATAAGCTGACATGTGTCCCATGATGCTTCCTCCTTTTGTGCATGCAAGATAATGGATGGTTATTGGCAGTTGATAAGTTATGGGGTGATGTGCCAATAATTACCCATTACTTCCTCTTTCCTTGCTAGCTTGACACGTGGCCAATTGACTTGGTCACAAGCTGCCAAGTGTCCCATAATATTCCCACTTTTCATGCATGTAAGATAATGGGTGGTTATTGGCAGTTAATAAGTCATGGGGTGACGTGGCAATAACTCCCACTATCTCCCCTTCTCATGCATTTGACACATGGCCAATTGACTAAGTCAATTAGCCTTTGAACTTTGGAGGGAAATAACCGCCAGCAAGCAACCGAATCCCTTAATTCGTGGGCTACACCTCGTGGACCAGAATTGCTCCTTTCTTCATGGGCCCAACCGTGGGCTAGCTTCCCAAAAGATCTTGGGCTATATTCTTCACATGGGCTGTGTGTTTTTTAGGCCCAAATGGAAAATACACATGGCCCAAGATTTACCCAATCAATTATATAGCATCGGCCCAATTTAATCAAAGAATTAATTAAATGGCCAATCACGGATGGGCATAAGCAGTCATCCATCTTCTCAGTAACTGTTTCTCTACAAAAGTGCAAAAAACTAGATTGGCTTAAGATGCGCGCGTGCCAGGACTGGATTGCAGTCCAAATTCGTATGAAGGCTTGGATGCCTCAATTTGACTTCTGTAAGACGAAAGTGCATGCCCTAAGGGTGGAGACCGTGAGGAGGTTTGTGGTTTGCCTTTGTGGGTTAAGGACTTAAAATTTTCTAATCGTGAGAAAAATGGAAAGAAAGGTAGAGTAAGGCCTAAAATAGAAATAAATGGACTTTATTAACGGTTTAATAAAGTCTGATTACAAGGAAAGGAAATAAAATCTAGGCTTGGCTAGATTGAACGGGAAAGTAAAGATAAATTAGATAAGCCGTGGGCTTGATGGTCGTGGACCTTTGCCAAGGCCTTCAACTCTGGTATTCATAGGCAGATGTTCCATGTCTTGAGCTGTTTAAGCTCCTTCCACAGGCCTTCATGCATGGTTGCCAAGTGTCCCTCTTGAGCTGTTTAAAAATGCACCAATGAGAGGCTATTCTTTGATAAAAACGTGCCCTTTACTCTAAGGAAATGGTAATGGCCTGAAAAGCCCTTCTTTTCTGCATAAAACTTTGTAAAAGAGTAAAAGGAACTTCAGCATCCAGGCCTTTGAGCTGCTTGTGAGCAGCTACTACTTGAATGGACATCCTATGGGCCCACCAATCTGAGGACCGAGCCTTCTTCAGGCCTTCCCACCATTTTATTGGTCCTTGCATTCCTTGTGGGCCCTTAAATCCTCTAATCTTGACCCCTTATGGAAGAAGAATCGAGAAACAAAGGCTCAGCCAGATCTAGGTGAGCTGCTTATGAGCAGCTTGCTTAGGTCTGCATGAATCACTTACCAACAGCTCCAAGGGGCTGCATGTACGCCACCTGTCCTTGGCCTTGCTTTATGCTGAAGGATGGGGTTCACTCAGACCTTGAGCTGCTTGTAAGCAGCTTACCCAAGTCTGCCCAGCAAGAACATTCTAGGCCTTTGAGCTGCTTGTGCAGGCCTAAGCTACTTGTGAGCTCCTTGGGATGTCTCCATGCATGGCTGCCACGTGTCCTTAGTCTGGTTGAGCTGCTTGCTTGCATGGATGCTTGTAAAAAAAGGGATATTTGGGCCCACCAAAGCAAAAAACGCAGGCCTGGTTGAGCTGCTTGTGAGCAGCTTATGTGATGTTGGAGAGAACTTTCCAAGCCTTTAAGCTGCTTATGAGCAGTTTGGCCTTCGAGTTGCTTGAGCAGCTTACTAGGGAGAAGCTTCTAAGCCTTTGAGTTGCTTGTGAGTAATTTGTCCAGACCTACCCACCATGAACATTCTAGACCTTTGAGCTGCTTGTGAGCAGCTTAAGGCCTTTTTCTGCCAAATAAAGGCCATATGTGACATTTTCTTAAGAAGTAGGCCCATCTATTACTTGGCCTGAACTTGAGGAGCATCATAGGCCTCTTCTCTTTGTAAGCCATGCGAGCCCAAGTTTGGAAAGAAAACTTGGGCTTTAACTGATTTAGGCCCACTTAGAAGGCCTTATTATTTCTAAGAACTGGCCTAAGCCTGGATAAAGCACTCAGATGTAGTGGGTTAACCCAAGTCTTCGGCCAATCTTGAGCTTGGACTTGTGATGACGAAATCTTAGGCATTAATTTGGCCCAGGCCTTTGCAAACTCAACTCCATCAGTGGCATTCAAATTGGCCTGATTTCGTGGATGACCGATCATGAGGCTTTTCAAGGCCTGAAACCATCATTCAAGGCCTTCTTTTAATCAACAAATTGATTTTCTGAATTTTGGCCAAAAATGGGTGTAAACAGTAACAAGAGGGTCCAATCGTGACATGAGAAAAGAAGAAATAGCTCTTATGATCGATGAGATAAGATCACGATCTCAGTCCTCTTCCTCTTCATTGGTAAATATGACCGATGTGTTGATGTCGCTCACAAGCAACATCGTGTGTAGGGTGTCCTTGGGGAGAAAGTATGATGGAGGGGGAGAAGGGAAGAAGTTTACGGAGCTTTTGAGGGCCTTGGGAAGCTATTGGGTGTTTCCAATGTGGGAGACTACATCCCGTGGCTTGCTTGGATTAACGGTATCACTGGACTCGATGCCAAAGTGGACAAAGCTACTAAGGGGATGGATGAGTTTCTGGAGGGAGTAGTGGAAGAGCGTGTTAGAATATCAAAACATATAATATCGTAATCATATCCTGATATGATATGATTATGATATTATATGATTCTCTTGATATCTTATTATTGTAATTGATTATGATTTGATTGTAAGTAGGTTGATTTTCATTCTATAGTTAGGTTTCCTCACATTGTATAAATAGGGATCTCATTGTACAGTTTATTATTTAATTAAATACACATTTTTCCCATCTTTATTTTATTTTAACATGATATCAAATCTATGGTTCACGACCTAGCTCCTCATCCGACATCTCTCTGTTACTATCGATCATCACCGTATTAATCCCGTTCATCACCGTTTTCATCATCACCGTATTAACCATCAACAAAACCATCACCCTATTAAAACTTCTTTAATTTCTATCAAAGCCACACGTCAAACATTATACCCCATCAACCAGAAACCCAAAGCCTTTTCCACCAGACCACCTTTTCCAAACCCACCGATTACAATCAGACCACTTTTACCATGATCGCTAGAAGTGCTCTTCAATCTCGCTGACCCACGTCGCATCTTCTGAAGTCCGTTATCATATTACCGTTTCTGTTCCTTGCACTATGGAACAATTTGACGCATCGGGGTATGCGCAAGTCATTTTGGAAGGTCTCAAGCAATATCCTCAGTCAACTTGGTTTACCAAAAGTGAACTGCCATATATTTTTTGGGCATTCTCTCAAAAATGTAGTATTTTATTCGAGTCCGGTATTAATTCTACTGCCTTGTCTGCTGCCACAGGTACATCCTCATGGTACTTTGATTCAGCTTGTTATAACCATATGACATCTAATTCTGCTATTTTTTCCTCCAAGTCACATGCCTCTCACACTCTAGCCATCCAAATAGCTGATGGTTCTCACATGCATGCCAGTCATGTCGGTCATATCTCCACTTCCACCATATCTCTATTTGATACATATTTGATCCCTAAACTTACATTGAATTTAATCTCTGTTGGTCAATTGTGTGAACTTGGGCTAACCATAATCTTTTCTACTACTGGCTGTCATGTGCAGGATCCTCGGACAGGTAAAACTCTTGGGATAGGCCAAAAGGTTGGACGTCTGTATGAGCTCATCAATCTTCATATTCCATCCCAGCCCATTGCACCTCCAGCTCATTTAGTGAGTCAATCGAAATGTTCCGTTATGTCTAATTCTTTTAATTCTCTTGGTATTTGGCATTCTCGATTGGGTCATGCGCCTTTTGGTCGAATACGTACCCTAGTTTCAAGTGGACATTTAGGACATGTAAAAGATGAACATGTGGATTGTCTATCTTGTCAACTTGCTAAACAACCAACGAAGCCATAGGTCATGGAACATGTGGATTGCCATATATTTCTTGTCTTTCTTGTCTGATAATGCCATGGAATATAAAGAGACAGAATTTTTAAAATATCTTCGTCAAAATGGAACCTTGCCACAGAGGTCATGTTCTGGCACATCTCAACAAAATGGTCATGCTAAGCGTAAGTATAGACACATTTTGGATACTGTTCATGCCCTTCTTATAGATGCCTCTTGTCTTGAGCGACTTTGGGGTGAGGTTGCTCTCACTGCTGTCTATGCCATTAATCGTGTCCTATCCCCTACCATTGGAAATCAGTCGCCTTATGAACGATTATATGGTATATTACCCGCCCATGATCTCCTTAAGGTTTTTGGATGTGCTTGTTTTGTTCTCTTCCAACCCCATGAGTGCACAAAATTGGAACCTCGTGCTTGTCTTTGTTGCTTCTTAGGGTATTTGATTGAGCATAAATGATACAAATGTTGGGATCCCTCTTCTTAATGCCTTCGCATTTCTCGGCATGTCATATTTTGGGAACACAAAATGTTCTCTTCTATGTCCAAGTTTCACTTACCCCTTGTGTCTACTTCATCGTTCTTCAGTGACCCTTCTATAGATATATTTCTTGATGATGTTGATACAGGTTCTTCCGATCTTTCTTCTACACTCTATCCTGAGGCGCCAATTTTGTCTGATGATCCTACTCCTGCACCTCCTAGCCCTACTCCTGCACCTTTTGGCTCGTCCCTTCCCGAGCCTTCACATTTTGGTTCTACTCCTAATGAGCCCCTCATATTACCCAGCTCTCCTCCTATTGAGCTTCCTGTACCACCTCTATCTGATGATTCACCACTTCGTCGCTCTACTCGGGTAAGGGAAATACCTGTTCATCTTCGTGATTATCATTGTTCCTCTATTATTCTTTCTCAGCATGAACCTCATTCCTACCGTGAGGCAAGTTCTAATCTTTGGTAGCAAGCAATGGTAGAAGAATTACAGGCTTTGGATAAAACACACATTTGGGATATCGTCGACCTTCCTCCTGGCAAGACTCCTATTGGTTCTAAGTGGGTTTACAAAATAAAAACTCGCTCTGATGGCTCTATAGAGCGTTATAAAGCTCGTCTGGTTGCAAAGGGTTTTTCTCAAGAGTATGGTATTGACTATGAAGAAACTTTTGCGCCAGTTGCTTGTCTCACTTCTGTTTGGAGTTTACTTGCATTTGCTACCGCACGCAAGTGGAATCTAAATCAGATGGATGTCAAGAATGCCTTTCTCAATGGTGATCTTACCAAAGAAGTCTATATGCGGCCTCCACCTGGATATAATCATCCCCCAAACAAAGTGTGTAAACTTAATCGTGCTCTTTATGGTCTCAAACAAGCTCCATGTGCCTGGTTTGCCCAGCACTACTATTCAGAATTTTGGATTCTCTTATAGCCAATATGATTCTGTACTTTTTATCTGGAAGTCTACACGCAGTATTATTTTTCTTCTTCTCTATGTTGATGACATGATTATTACTGGCGATGATAATGTAGGTATTTCTGATCTCAAAGCCTTCCTCAGCAAGCAATTTCAGATGAAGGATCTGGGTACTGTGAGCTATTTCTTAGGTCTTGAGATCTCATCTGCATTCAATGGCTACTATCTCACTCAAGCTAAGTATGCTTCAGATCTTCTTAGTCTTGCTAGTATCACCGACAACAAGACTACATCTACACCACTTGAGCTAACCACTTGACTCACTCCTCTGGATGGCGCACCACTCCCTGATGCCACTCTTTATCGCCAATTGGTTGGTAGTCTTGTGTATCTTACTGTCACCCAGCCTGACATTGCCTATGCCGTTCACATAGTTAGCCAGTTCATGTCTGCTCCTCGATCGACTCATTTTTAGGCTGTTCTTCGAATTCTTCGTTATGTCAAAGGCACTCCATTTCATGGCCTCTACTATTTAGCACATTCCTCCCTTGAGTTATGTGCATATTCTGATGCTGATTGAGCTGGTGACCCCACGATCGTTGCTCTACCACAAGTTACTGCTTTTTTCTTGGTGACTCTCCCATCTCTTGGCGAAGTAAGGAGCAATCTCTTGTTTTTCATTCTAGTACTGAGGCGGAGTATCGTGCTATTGCTGACACTACTCAAGAGTTGATATGGCTTCACTGGCTCCTCAGTGATATGGGTGTTATTCATACCACCGCTACTACACGTTATTGTGATAATCAAAGTGTTGTTCAGATTGCCCGCAATGATGTGTTCCATGATCGCACCAAACATATTGAGATCGACTGCCACTTTATTCGACAACATGTTGTTCAGGGTAGCGTTCGCCTTCTCTCAGTTTCCTCATCCGATCAGACTGTAGACATCTACACAAAGGCTCATCCTCCTGGACGTTTTCATGACTTGGTATCCAAACTCAAGCTGGTGTCTACACTACCACCTTGAGTTTGAGGGGGGATGTTAGAATATCAAAACATATAATATTGTAATCATATCCTGATATGATATGATTATGATATTATATGATTCTCTTGATATCTTATTATTGTAATTGATTATGATTTGATTGTAATTAGGTTGATTTTCCTTCCATAGTTAAGTTTCCTCACTTTTTATAAATAGGGATCTCATTGTACAGTTTATTATTCAATCTAATACACATTTTTCCCATCTTTATTTTATTCTAATGGTCAACATGATCAAAAAGGAAAATTTGAACTTGTCATTATGATCAGGAAAAATTTTACTTGTCAAACACTTAATTTGTTGGATTCCAGAGCATAAATTCAAATAATTAAGGAGCCTTAGGATTAGTTTAACTACAAATATTTGATTTGCTTTGCTTTCACTACTCTTATTGCTCTCTCCTTGACGAGAGAGAGAGAGAGGGGGGATCTTAGCTTTCTCAGCATTTGATTTGGCAAGCACAAACAGCAGAAAGACTCCTCTCTTCTTTTTTCTAATCAAATTGCAAAACTACGTTGATGGGTGTATAGTAAACGGATTTGGATGAGGGACTGTATCAAGGCCATTTGTAGGTCTTTTTGGAAAAAACTAGCAAATAAGTTGAATAAGACAATAAGTAGTAGGGCTTCGCTCACCTCCGTTGTATTATATATATATATATATATTGTATTATATATAGGCTGCCAAAGGCCTCCAAAGACGCCAAGACCACCAAGGCCGCCAAGCCCGCCTAGGTGGCCGCCAAACATGGCCAAACCTCCATGTGCGCCAAATCAAACGCCAAGGTCTATTGGCATGGCGGTATGGCAACTCCAAGCGCCTGGGCGGCCGCCATTTAGAACAGAGTTAGGAAGAAATTGGAGTAGAATCCATTAACATCCTACTCAACAGTTTCAACTTTTGGCCTTACCACAAAAATATCCATACTTTGCGGTAACTTGTGGTCTAATCCTCATAGAGGCAATACATCAAACACCTAACTTGCAGTAGTACGTCCATCAAACACCTAACTTGTGGTCTAATCCTCACCGGAACAAGACTGATTGTCGAAGGCTGGTTGTTACGATACATCTTCGGCGGATGTTTTGTGAAGGAAAATTTGACGACAACGTTCCATGGTCTCATGTTCTGGGCAGTTAGAGAGAGGGAGGGAAGTTACCGGGAGAATAGACGTAGAAGGAGGAGAAATAATGTGTACCGCGTGGAAGCCGAAGCTGCAGCATGAAGAGATCGTGGGTGGTGGGCACCGACGGACTTAGAGATTCTGGTCGTCGGAGGGATCTTCAGTCGAATGGAGTCTAGAGGCGTTGGCATGAGAGACGTACACACCGCTCCAATTTAATTTAAAGGTCTGGCAGATGGGAGTCGCCGTTGGTACGTTTTTGGAAAAGTGCGTCGTTAGGAAACAACACAAAGCAAAAACGGTGCAGAGAGCTTTCAAGCGGCGCTAATTTCCATTTAGGGTGGGTCAGTTATTACAAGTTTTTTGAAGGGGCATTTTTGGAAAGGAAAAAGTAGGAAACACCTTCGTGCTTTTAAAACTAGTGTTATTATATTATATTATATATAGATTATTAATTGCCTCTGCCCCAAACTCTTTCTACGCCACACATGATTGAAACTTTTCGCTTATATTTGTGTTTTAGATACATAGGTTCCAACTTAGTACCTTCTTTTTTGGTCAAGATAAAAACTTTTGAAAACCATATCAAAGTAAAATTTTGCCTTAATTAATTTTCTGGATCATCGTCAGATGAACCTTAGTCACATAATCCTTCAATAGGTCCCTTTGCTCGCGCTCTGAATCTTTGTCCATCAGTTGTTCTATCTCCAAGTTTAGTTTTCAGGATGAATTAGCATAGCTCATTTGCTTTGCAAGAAATGCGTCATATTCTATTATGAAAAAAAAGGTCATCAAACTTGCCTTGATTAATTTAGAATGTTTTTTTTTATCAGCGATTAATTTAGAATGTTAGTCGATGTGTGTGTAAGCTTGCCCAAACAAACAGAGTAATCAATGAAAAAATACAAGCCTCGATTAGGGTAGAAATATTGTTCAGAAAAAGACACTAACATACATATAGGAGCTCTGGTCAATTTGACTATCTAATATGAATATTATTTATCAATCAATACATTGATCAATAATGAGTGCGTCAGCGTCACACTAGTTATTCATAAAAAGACACTAACATACATATAGGAGCTCTGGTGATTCAGAGATCTCTAGCCACAAGGATCTAGCCTTTGCTGGTGACCAAAACATATTTTCCATATAGAGCTATAGCAGCTTAGCAAAGTTTCTGACACTAGAAAGAGGAAGGACTGACAACAACGATTAGAGGTGTTTTCCTGTGGATAGCTAAACCTGCGACTTCAGTCATGTCCAAATCCTCGCCACTGGGCAATGACAAATCAAAGCTGTGCACAATATTTGCCAACACAAGCTCATTCACATTGATGGCGAAAAGGGTACCGGGGCACCCCCTCCGGCCAGCCCCAAAGGGAATAAACTCGAAATCATGCCCTTTTAAGTCTATTGAGTTGTTCAAGAACCTCTCTGGCCTAAACTCCTCGGGATCTTCCCACGTCAAGGGGTCTCTCGCGATCGCCCAAGCGTTGATTAGCACTTGTGTGCCAGCCGCAATGTCATAGCCCATTACCCTGACATCTTGGATTGATTCACGCGGGACGAGTAATGGAACGGGAGCACGTATCCTGAGTGCTTCTTTGACCACTGCTTTCAAGTAGTGCATTTTTTCCAAGTCATCCTCGGTTACGTTTGGTTTACCTCTGGCTATTTCCCTCACTTCATTCTGCAACTTCATCATGACTTTCGGGTGTCTTAAGAGCTCAGTCATCGTCCACACTAGAGTTGTGACTATAGTGTCAGTTCCAGCACCAAGCATGTCCTACATGAAATAAAATACATATTGTAAAAAAGGACAGGATCAACATGGATGAAACTGATAACATGTAGAAATAAAAGGCAACAAGTGAAATATTAAGGAAGGATAAAAAGACAAAAACAGAAGAGCAAAATAGTTCAGAGCTAGGTAGAAAGAAAAGATTGTAAAATGTCAAATTTGTATGATAAGTAATTACTGACAAAATCAATCTTGTGCCAAGCACTAGTAATTACTCCTATGTTGTCAAACATCAACACTAAAGCAGTCACCTCTTGTGTACTATTATTATGTGAGTCTCTGCAGTCCTATGAACTACTTAGACAGTATATAAAGTTATTGCTAATTAGCTTAAGAGGTACTTTGATGTGGGTCGAGTAACATATACTAAAGCTTGCCCTTCTTCAACATCTCCATGAAAGTGCAGTAATTTTTCGTATGGAAATTTTGCAGAATACTTTAGGTCATATGAAGTGTGTCCACCATCTCCTTGTGTTTCTGTTTGCTCTTTTCTGGATTGTTTAATTACGTGTGGTCACAAAAGATTATATTGTTGTTTGATCACTAGCTATTTTTCGTTTAGAATCGCGCTAGTTTATTTTTCTTTGTGTCCAACAAGTGTACGTTTGTGACCTATAAACGCTAAATAAGGCCACAATTAATATAATTTATCCAGTAATCAACTTCAAATGAAAAACCAGAAGTCATTTTTACCATTATAAGCGCTTTGATAGTATCTCTGTGAACAGGAGAGAATCCAGATGCGTTCTCTCTTTCAATTTCAAGCAGAATATCCACAAAGTCTTGTGTTTCCTCACTGTCACGGCTTCCACTTCCACTGTCACCGTTCTCTCGTTTATAGAGATTCCTTCGTTCTTCCACTACTCCCTCCAGAAACTCGTCCATTCCCTTAGCAACTTTGTCCACTTTAGCATCCAATCCAGTGATACTGTTAATCCAAGCAAGCCACGGGATGTAGTCTCCCACATTGGAAACACCCAATAGCTCCACAGCTCTCCCCAAAAGCTCCGTAAACTTCTTTCCTTCTCCCCCTCCATCATACTTCCTCCCCATCGCCACTCTACACACGATGTTATTTGTGAGCGTCACCAACATGTCATTCATGTTTACCAATGAAGATAAAGAGGAACGAGAATGAGATCTGATCTTTTCGACCATAAGAGCTGTTTCCTCTTCCCTCACATCCCGAAAGGATTGGACCCTCTTGTTACTGAGAAGATGGAGGACACAAATGCTTCTCACCTGCCTCCAATAGTCACCGTAGGGGCTGAACGCCACGTCTTTTGAGTCATAGAGAAGTCTTGTGGCAATGCTTGTCTTAGGCCTGCTCGAAAAGGCCAGATCATGGGTTTTCATGATCTCGCGAGCTGCGAGAGCAGAGGAGACAACGAGGACTGGTTTGCTGCCAAAGTGAAGCAACATAAGCGGTCCGTGTTTTTGAGCTAGCGTTCTGAGGGAGCGGTGGGGATATGGGCCGATTTGATGGAGGTTCCCCAGGATTGGGAGCTTTGGTGGAGAAGGAGGAAAGGTTTTTCTACTAGTATTGGACAATAACCTGAAAAGATAGAATAAGAAGAAGAACGAGGGGAGAGAGTAGAAGGGTAAGTAAGGTAATGAGAACATAGCTTCTTAATTGCTTTAACAATGGTGTTTCTACTTGAAGAGTGTGTTGTTATCTTTCCCACAACATCTCATTTTATACCATTAGTGAGCATGGAAGAAATAGAAGTTCAGCTACTAAAAACAAATGACCATTGCGTGTGCCCAACTTCTAGTGTCAATTAAGTCTCTGTACCGTTCTTGAACTTGTCGTAGGGAGATACTTTTGACATAAGATCATGGCCATATCCGGACAGAGAGTGATTCAGCTTTGATAGTCACATGCATTAAAAAAAGGAAAAGAAGGACATATGAGTCAAGATTCACTTCATAATGGTGAAGAAGTTAATCAAGTGGCAAAATTTAATAATGGCATTCAAATTATTGCTTGTTAAAAAATTGTAGCATAATTACAAGAGTGTGCTAGGGGTTTCTTTTTTTTCTTATAACTTAGGCGTGCGGACCAGTTTACGCACCTCGACTAACCCTGAGAGACAATCCGTCATCCACTTGTGGGGGTTCCAATTAAGCTCTGTATGGATTGATCCTAATGGAATGGATAGGAAGGTTTCAAACCTGAAACCTTAGAAGCTAAGCAGTAAACTCAAAAGTCCCGGGCCAAGTCGACTTGGCCAGCCCCTTAGATTAAAGAGTGTTCTAGTTTTCTACCTGACTTGTCTAATTATGTTCGGTTATAATGGAGTGTCGAATGCACTAACGGTTCATGCCCTTCGTGCCTTGCCCTCCTTCAAGCCCAGTTGTGACTTGTGAGCCACTCACCCCTAGTGGGGCAGACACAGTAGAAATAAGAGAGGTTGCTATATCCCGTAGCCAGATCCACGGACCTGTAGTGCACCTCTGCACTATAAGGCTACAGTGGAGTATTCCGACAGTCCATCTCAACAATCAATAGTCCGTATTTAAAAGAGACTCTTTCAGAAAAGAGTAGACTCTTCAATGCAAGTTTTTTTTTTTAAAGTACGAACAACTAAAAACACTTTTGGACGGCTGGAATGCTGCCCTATAGCCTTGTAAAGCAGGGGTGATAATATAAAACAATTTGAGGAAAAGCCCATCTTTTGACTTTCTTACATACATTGGACACTAAATTCATCGCTAGTTAGTCAATTAACTTGTCAATGTTAAATTTTTTTGGAGGTTTCCAACCTAAAACCAATTAACAATAGGTGGAGTAGCCTCCAGATTATATTAACTAAGCTTGGGTGGCTTAGATGAGCGATGTGAGACAAGTTTAACACTTCCCCTCACGTGCAGCTCGGATGCACATGGAGGTACAAATTGAGGAAACCAGGAGATTTGGCTCGGGCGACCACTCACGTGCAGTCCGGATGCACGTGGAGGTATGAATTGATGAGTTGACTCGGGCGACGGAGACTTGACCACACAATGTGAGGCCACCCAAGACCTAGCTCTGATACCACATTAAATTTCTTGGAGGTTACCAACCTAAAACCAATTGTCAATAGGTGGAGTAGCCTCTAAAATTTATTAACGAAGCTTCTGGATGCACGTGGAGGTGATTGACCAGGAGCTGACTGACTGACTCGGGCGACAAAGATGACAGAGACTTTCTCATGAGAGGTGAGGCCACCCACCCAAAATCTAATTCTGATACCATGTTAGATTTTTTGGAGGGTTCCAACCTAAAACCAATTGGCAATAGGTGGAGTAGCCTCTAGAATTTATTAACCAAGCTTAGGTGGCTTAGATGAACGATGTGGGACAAGTCTAACAGAACGAATGAATCGCTGTCGACGAGAGAACGGTGGCAGTGGAAGCTGTGGAAGTGAGGAAACGCAGGACTTCGTCGATATTCTGCTTGAGATTCAAAGAGAGAACGCAACTGGCTGCTCTCCTGTTCATAGGGATACTGTCAAAGCCCTCATATTGGTAAAAATAATGACTTCCGATTTTTTATTTAAAGTTGATTCTTATGGGTTGTTTTGTCTCCTGATTTTGGGTTTCTAATTTTCAATGACGATAAGCAGTTGTTTGATATGAACAAAGGGCTCTGACCTATCGCGAGGCCTGTAAATGAAAGAGTGAACAGATACTTCTAAAATGCTTAAAAGAGGGAACAGATTGAACAGAGGAACTAGTTCCTTTCCTTGCATTCTGTTGCTGATGATGATCAGAGTCTTTTTGTTAGTAACCCATCATAAACTATTTCTATCATTATATAAATCTTAAATCGGCCGGGCTTACATGCCAGCCAGAAAAGGTTTCAACCCCAAGGGTTTCGGCCAAGTTGGCACGAGAAAAGTGTTTGTCCTCCATGGAATTTCATGTTCCAAACCTTGGGGCAGTGAAGGATTTGCCCGGTCGTTAACTTCATAGACCTGAAATTAAGAATCTTTTATTTCTTGTTTAGCCGATCCAAAAGTCTCTCTCTCTCTCTCTCTTTATTAAATGTCTGGCTGCTTTGGTTTACTTGTCATACATATTTGATTTTTCCAGTCTTCATGTTTCCCTGTCTTTCTACGAATTATCCCATTCATCCCTTTCGATCATCTCTTTTTCTCTTTTGGTCCTTTTTTATAGGACATACTGACACTACGTCATCAACACTTGTGTGGACAATGACTGAGCTCTTAAGACATCCGCAAGTCATGAAGAAGTTGCAGCATGAGGTGAGGGAAATAGCCAGAGGCAAACCGGACGTAACCGATGATGACTTGGATAAAATGCACTACTTGAAAGCAGTGATGAAAGAAGGACTCCGGTTACGTACTCCCTTGCCATTACTTGCTCCACGAGAATCAATCCAAGATGTTAGGGTAATGGGCTATGACATCGCGTTTGGCACACAAGTGCTAATCAACGCTTGGGTGATCTCAAGAGATCCCTTGACGTGGGAAGATCCCGAGGAGTTTAGGCCAGAGAGGTTCTTGAACAATTCAATAAATTTAAAGGGACATGATTTTGAGTTTGTTCCCTTTGGTGCTGGCCGGAGGGGGTGCCCCGGTATCCTTTTCGCCATGAATATGATTGAGCTTGCATTGGCAAATGTTGTGCACAGCTTTGATTTGTCATTGCCTAGTGGAGAGAATTTGGACACGAGTGAGGTCATTAGTTTAACTGTCTACAAGAAAACACCTCGAATTGTTGTTGCCACTCCTTGCTTTTGCTAGTGTCAGGAACTCTGCTATGCTATTGCATGTAGCTCTACATGGAAAATGTTGGACGGATGGATTGCTAAGCAATAGATTGACAAACAACTTTCTTTGTTATCGGGGATCAGGGCCCACTCATACGCACAACACTAACACCAAGATATACGTGGTTTGGCCGGAATGTGCTGATCAGTTGCGGAGTTAGGAATCCCGTTTAGAGGGGCACTTTTTCACAACAAACTAAAAAAAAAAAAATCATAGTTAAATTTAAATTTAATGAAGAAATACTGAGCACAAAAATTTAAATATTCTCTATTAAGCCCCATAGCTTGTAGCATAATGTTATTCAAAAACTTCAAAATATAAGTGCAAAAGTCTAAATATCCGTTTCTAATTTTTTTTACAATTAACTCCGACGAGGTTTTAATCGTAAGAAATTACCAGTAAATAGCAGATTTTATGTCAAAAATAAATGTTTCGAGTTGATCAGAGAGTACCATGAGCTCTACCGAAGATAACTCTTTTGGATAAAAGTCAACAAGGCAAACCAAAATTTTCTTCGGAAAGCTAGAAAATGAGCTAAATGGATTCAGCTACAAAAAGTAGCAATCCAATATTTGCCTCTTTGAAATAAGCATTAATTTAATTCTTGAAGGGATCCAATGATTTAGTTGGAAACCCACGACAACACAACAAACAATAAATCCAGTACCCAAAATTTTCAATTTTTCCAAAGTCTTTGAATATTTGTAAAAATGAAGGAAAAAAGGTATGTGATAAAATTCAAGGGGGCATGTGACCCCTAGGCCTATTCTCCTCTCGTCCTTGGTGTTGATAATATGAAAAAGTATGAAAGAAAAATCAAATTGTATATAAAAAAATTACGAAATTTGAGTGCATTTTTCGAGTCCGTGCAGCCACCCCTGGCCCGCCTACTCAACTCAGTCTCTCGCCCTCTGGTTTTCTTTCCGTGATTACAGCACATTGGTGGCATGTAGATGTCCAAAAAAAGCTATTGGAAAGCGGGCATGTTATTCAAAAGTTTGAAAAGAAAATGATGAAACCCTGATCTATGTAAAATTTGGACTTGGTTCAGTGGAGCTGAGCCGCCACTGGTTCTACCTGAGATCAGCATGGCACCTTATTCCACATTTTCCCTATTCATAGTCATCCTCCTATGATAACTGATAAGCATTATTCTATGGCTGCGTTCTAAAGAAGTTAACTTAAACTTAACTTAAATTTGACAATTATATTTTTATTTAAATTTTTTTTGCATTTCTTAGTTTTGCACCAAATTCTTTTGAGTTATTGACTCATTTTGACCAGAGGAATCAAAAAAGTAAATTTTTTTACTTTTATCAAAATATTTTGAGAAATAACCATTTTATAGCCGAAAAAAGTCACTTTTTTTTGGGGGGGGGTTAAAAAGTGGGTTTTTTTAAAATACTTGGGTAAAAGTAAAAAAAAAATACTTTTCCGATTGATCTCGTGGAGATGAATCAATAACTTACAAAAATTTGGCGCAAAACTAACAAATGCGAAAAAAATTCAAATAAAGATAAAATTTTCAGATTTTAGTTAAATTCATAAGAACGCAGCCTTAACGACTCCTAGTAGCAATAGAAGTCCTCTCTTTGGATAATATCTAAGAAATTTTGCTCACCAATGATTTGATGGCGCTTTCTTAATCATTCCCTTGCTACTCCATACGGAGCTTCGTTCTGGCTTTAATTGAGACCCTGCAAGTGGGCGCTAATGAGGTGCGCCCAAATTGTCCCGGACACTAAGACCCTGTTTGATAACAGTGATGGATGGTTAGGATTCGTAAGGAGATGAGATTAGGATTGGGATTGGTAATGAGAAGGGATTGATAAGGAGATGGGATTGGTGATGAGTATGTTTGTTTGTGATGGGATTAGATGATAGGATTATTAATATCATGTTTGTTTCACATGGGATAGGATTGGATTAATATTATACATTTCCATTTTTACCCTTCTACAAAATTGATTTAATTTTTGGATGGGTATTTTCTGGATCAAACCAATTTTTCAAAAAATGAAAAAAATACTATTGAAAAAATGGTTTCATCTGTTAGCAGTGGGGGCTAGGGTTTGGATCAAACCAATTTTTCAGAAAATGAAAAAATACTATTGAAAAAATGGTTTCATCTGTTAGCAGTGGGGGCTAGGGTTTGTAGTTTGTACGGGCCTTATAACCTACAGGTATTTTGGTCATTACATGGTTTAAGCAAGGCTATTTTTGTAATTTTGTAATGGCAAGGACTCAAGGAGTGGATAGGATTACTAATACCAAGTGGGAGAGGCCTCTACCAATACCCCCCAATGGCCAACTTCCAATCCCATTGGATTGTTAGTCCACACTCCACACCTCTTTTTGGTTACCAAACATGTTATTGCCAAACCCATGGGATTGATAATCCATTCCTAAGGCCTAGTATGGTTATCAAACGGGGCCTAAAGGTATGAAAAAACAATCTTTTCTTCCTTTTTCTTTTTCTTTTTCTTTTTCTTTAATTTTGTGGTGATGGGATAATGTCTGTCACAAATCACCTCTCTATCAAAAGGATATATAAACCCTGTGTGTTCTTGCCTGTGGAGTAGCATGACTTCTATGCTTAAGGGTCCTGTAAAAGATATCTTTTAGGGAGATAGGAACACACTATTCAAGTAGAAACTGAATATTATCGCACAGATGTAGCTGTTAAAGAATTCAAGAAACAATGTTGTTATTGAATAGCTTGTCCTTGTACTTTCTCCCCTTGCATTTTGTTCCTTCACAAGTTCTTCTCCAAAACTACTCAAAAAAACCTTCCACCTTCGCCACTGAAGCTCCCTCTTCTCAGGAACCTCCATCAACTTGGCCGGTTTCCCCACTGCTCCCTCCGCTAGCTAGCTCAAAAATACAGACCACTATGTTGCTTCACTTTGGCAATGTGCCGGTCCTTCTTGTCTCCTCTGCTGTTGCAGCCCGCGAGATCCTGAAAAGCCATGATCTAGCCTTTTCGAGCAGACCTAAACTGAGCATTGCTAATAGACTTCTATATGACTTATAAGACGCGGTGTTCAGCCCCTACGGTGAGCACGGGAGGGAGGTGCGAAGCATATGTGATAGGTGCTGAAAAGCACCCATTTAATCTGCCTAATCTACGCTTTGTTGGTCCGTTTACATTATTACTTGATATATTTTAGCATTTTGTGGCATTTGTAGGCCTTGGAGACCGATGATGCAAAAACGTGTAAATTGGAAGGTCTTTACGAAGAGTTGCCGCAAAGATTAATCGGCTAGCATTTATTCGGTGGAGAAAATAAAATAGCAATAGAGATGGGCCTCTTCTACTGTCCACGAGGTTTCACAATTGGAATTGGTAGCAAACATTATAATTTGGGAAAATGACGGCCGATGACGTGTTATAATGATTAATACCCGTCAATGACATTTTCAGTATTAACAAATGTTCTTAGTTTGTGGTTGGTATTAACACTACAAGAAAAATTGCATTAGATGACGAATGAAAATTGTCACAAATTGCATATTTTTCGTCACAAATAGCATTCATGACGAAAATAAATTTGTCGACTAAAGGTTGTTGAGGATTCCTACCTCGTGACGAAATTTGTTTTTCGTCACCTATAGTGTCTTTTGACAACGAAAAATTTCGTCACGAAAAAATCACTTGGTGAAGAAATTTTTTTCACCTATTATTCTTTTTGACAACGAAATATTTCGTCACCATTGTAATAATTATTTGTCGCCCATTCTCAATTTCGTCACTAATTGTGACAAGGTGATTGAACAATGTAAGTACATAGGTGACAAAAAGTTTTGTCACCGAAGAAATAAATTAAAAATAATAATTATGACAAAATATTTTGTCACCTAAAATTTCCAATTAAAGCCAATTAGTGACGAAAGATATAGTCATTAAAAAGTTGATCAGAGAAACATCTTTGGTGATAAAAAAAATTGTCACCTTAAATATGTGTATAGGAAGTAAAAGTGACAATACATTGTCACTAACACTCTTCTTACAAGACAATATTATCCTATTCATTTTGGAATTCAATACTCAGCCAAACAAAAGAATTATAAGTTACACCATAATAGCCAACACATCTTCATAAACTAATATAATCATGAGCCAAACTAGACATCCATTAACCACAAGAACTATGTTTTCTACGCCAAATGTCCATTCAACGATAGGATCTAAAGCATCAATGTTCCCATGACAAAAACATGAAAGGTAAACCATACCATATATGTTCATCATAATTCGGTAGCATCATTAAAATGAAAAAAGAAGACTCAGAACTTCAACCAAAAAAGGAGTCTTCATAGAAACATGTATCCAGAAAAGAAGACTCGGAACTTCATCCAAAAAAGGAGTCTTTTGGGGAAGCATATATCCAAAAAAGAAGATTCAGACCTTCATCCAAAGGAGGAGTCTTCATAGAAACATATATCCAAACAAAAAGTCTTCATAGAAGAGCGTATATATACCATCTTCCCCGCTACCAACCTTATGCGTATTCAATCTGCACACATAAAAAGTTGGATAAAGTATTTTGGTTATGATGTTAATAGAACACAAAACATTATGAAAACTTAACAATCTGCACACACCTTATGCATATTCAATCTGCACACACAAAGAATTTTGG